>JARQOC010000003.1:30095888-30273061 GCA_033576535.1 Allobates femoralis
TTATATGAGCTGTTCTGCTAGATACAAAATATCAGTAAGCAAAAGTCCTCCCAGTCCTTCTTTATTACTCTTGAGGGTACCTTTACACGCCGCTACTGGCGGGTGGATACAACCAGCTACAGGCTACAAATGTAGCTTGTAGTGGCAAAATACCCGTAGTAGCGGCGTGTAAAGACGGTAGGAGGCACCCGGCAACAGATGCATCTGTTTCCGAGCACTGCCCGGAAACAGGTGGCTACACAGGCGATTGTAGCGACCTGTAGCGGCGTGTAAAGAAGGAACAGAAGGGTTGTTTCTACACCATGCGATGTACCTGGCATGTAGCTGGGGCGTGACACAGCCTCCGGGTTACCGCGCCCCATCAGCGATCATTGGTGGAAGATACTGCGTACCGATTGGCTCTTCCTTCACACTCCGCCATGTCACAGGCGCTTATTCCGTGCCACAGTCCGATCACTACTACGTCACGTCTCCGCCATCCGCCCCTTGCGTCGTGCCCAATCAGAACTCTCTTGTGTTGACCAATAGTTGAGGTTTGGGCTCGGCGTGATGGACTGTGGCACGCCTATATGTTTTACCTGCTGCCTTTGTTCCACCCAGATTACCCTGTGGTGGCGGCATGTAAAGATGGTAGGCTAAGCTACAGGTGGCTACTTGTGGCACCCGGCGGTGTATCCGGGGATAAATGTCACGTAGCGTAGCGCACCTTGTGGCGGCGTGTAAAGGTGGTGCGATTACCGTTTGTAACCGTTTGTGCGTGCTCGTGCACGTGAAGTAGCTGGTTGTATCCACCCGCCAGTAGCGGCGTGTAAAGGTACCCTAAAAGGTGTTTCCTAGTTACAGTGACGTATAAAGGTTTGGGCACTGCTGGTCAAAATTATGGTTATCGTGAACAGTAAAGCAAGTTGAAGATTACCGTATATACTCGCGTATAAGCCGAGTTTTTCAGCCCAAAATTTGGGCTGAAAAGTCCCCCCTCGGCTTATACGCGAGTATATAAAAAAATACCGCAGCAGCCTCGGAGGTATACAGGCCCCCCATCATGTTCCAGGGCCCCCCCCCCTTGCGCGCCAGCCTGTAAAGTAAAATCATACTTACCAGTGTCCTGTCGCGCCATCCGCAGCTGCCGACACGCGATCCCCGGCTTCATTCCGCGTCTTCCGCATTTCCTGTAGTCGCGGGCAATGACGTCATTGCCCGCGACCACAGGAAGTCGGAAGCCGGAAGACGCGGATTGAAGCCTGGGATCGCGTGTCGGCAGCTGCGGACGGCGCGACAGGACACTGGTAAGTATTATTTTACTTTACAGGCTGGCGCGCAAGGGGGGGGGGAGGCCCTGGAACTTGATGGGGGGCCTGTATACCTCCGGGGCTGCGGCTGTATACAGCCCTGGGGCTGCTGCTGCTGTATACTACCTAAGGGCTGCTGTATATACCTCTGGGGCAGCATATGGGGCTGCATATGGGGCTGCATATACCTCTGGGGCTGCATATACCTCTGGGGCTGCATATACCTCTGGGGCTGTATATACCTCTGGGGCTGTATATACCTCTGGGGCTGTATATACCTCTGGGCCTGCATATACCTCTGGGCCTGCATATACCTCTGGGCCTGCATATACCTCTGGGGCTGCATATACCTCTGGGGCTGCATATGGGGCTGCATATACCTCTGGGGCTGCATATGGGGCTGCATATACCTCTGGGGCTGCATATGGGGCTGCATATACCTCTGGGGCTGCATATGGGGCTGCATATACCTCTGGGGCTGCATATACCTCTGGGGCTGCATATGGGGCTGCATATACCTCTGGGGCTGCATATGGGGCTGCATATACCTCTGGGGCTGCATATACCTCTGGGGCTGCTGTATACTACCACTGGGGCTGCTGCTGTATACTACCACAGGGGAGGCTGCTGTATACCTCACTGCTGGGGGTTGTATACCTGTGCTGGAGTCCACCCTCGGCTTATACGCGAGTCAATAAGTTTTCCCAGTTTTTGGGGGCAAAAGTAGGGGGGTCGGCTTATACACGGGTCGGCTTATACACGAGTATATACGGTAAATGACATATAAGAGGCATAAAGTATGAAGGCAAAAAAAAATAATAATTTCATCTTTTACATTTGAACATTTTCTAAAAGGAAAATGGGCCGCGCCCCCCTTGGCTAGTATCACAGCTTGATTTGACTTTGTGGTGAGTGACGCGTTAAGTCTATATGGCTTTATTTATTTGCTTACCATACAATCAAGACACCTCCTCTATTGTACTATTTTCTCCCTTACTAGGGACCTGTTTATTCAAAAAATTTATTTTATAAATATCACTCATAAAAAACCTTTAAAAACATAAAAGTTCATTTATCCTTCTTCCGCTGCGTCTTATTCAGAATGTTCAAACTTTCTTGATGGACCTAAAAAATGGGAAATTTATGTGTGGTTACTTGTCTATAGACATCAGATTATTTGTCTTTTGTTAAGAGTTCACATTTGTTATTCTTACCGGCGTAACTCGCTTTTAGTATTTACCGTTTTTGATCTCCATGTCAATTTTCTATGTAGATTCTAGATTCAACAGAGGAAGAATAAATGAACTTTTATGTTTTTAAAGGTGTTTTATGAGTGATATTTATAAAACAAATTTATTGAATAAACAGGTCCCTAGTAAGGGAAAAAATAGTACAATAGAGGAGGTGTCTTAGACTGTGAGCCCTCGTGGACAGGGTCCCTGCCCCTCCTGTACCTGTACGTCCTGATCGACTAGATTTAGTGTACTTGTTCTTGTCTCCCTCATCCTCATGTAAAGCGCCATGGAACCTAATGGCGCTATATAAATAAATAATAACAATAAAGTCTTGATTGTATGGGTAAGCAAATCAATAAAGCCATATAGACTTAGCGCGTCACTCACCATAAAGTCAAATCACGTTTAATTATATCCTGGGTGTAATACGCATGGATAACACCTGGTAAGACTGCAGCTTGTCAATAATAAGGTTGTGCTCCAGAGTCAATATAATAGAAAAGTATCACAGCTTGTAAATGCTTTTTGTAGCAGCCAAGAATCTTCCAATTCATATTTGAGAGATTTTCATCCATTCTTCCTTGGAAAAAGTCTTCCAGTTCTGTGAGATTCCTGCCTTGTCTTCCAGTTCTGTGAGATTCCTGGCTTGTCTTCCAGTTCTGTGAGATTCCTGCCTTGTCTTCCAGTTCTGTGAGATTCCTGGCTTGTCTTCCAGTTCTGTGAGATTCCTGGCTTGTCTTCCAGTTCTGTGAGATTCCTGCCTTGTCTTCCAGTTCTGTGAGATTCCTGGCTTGTCTTCCAGTTCTGTGAGATTCCTGGCTTGTCTTCCAGTTCTGTGAGATTCCTGCCTTGTCTTCCAGTTCTGTGAGATTCCTGGCTTGTCTTCCAGTTCTGTGAGATTCCTGGCTTGTCTTCCAGTTCTGTGAGATTCCTGGCTTGTCTTCCAGTACTGTGAGATTCCTGGCTTGTCTTCCAGTTCTGTGAGTTCCTGGCTCGTCTTCCAGTTCTGCGAGATTCCTGGCTCATCTTCCAGTTCTGTAAGATTCCTAACTCAACTACCAGTACTGTGAGATTCATGGCTTATCTTCCAGTTCTGTGATATTCCTGGCTCATCTTCCATTTGTGTGAGATTCCAGGCACATCTTCCAGTTCTGTGAGATTCCTGGCTTATCTTCCACCTCTGTGAGATTCCTGGTTAGTCTTCCAGTTCTGTGAAATTCCTGGCTCGACTTCCAGTTCTGCGAGATTCCTGGCTCGTCTTCCAGCTCTGTGAAATTCCTGGCTCATCTTCCAGTTCTGTGAGATTCCTGGCTCATCTTCCAGTTGTGTGAGATTCCTGGCACATCTTCCAATTCTGTGAGATTCCTGGCTTATCTTCCACCTCTGTGAGATTCCTTGCTTATCTTCCAATTCTGTGAGATTCATGGCTCATCTTCCAGCTCTGAGATTCCTGGCTCATCTTCCATCTGTGTGAGATTCCTTGCTCATCTTTCAGTTCTGTGAGATTCCTGGCTCATCTTCCATTTCTGTGAGATTCCTGGCTCGTCTTCTAGCTCTGTGAAATTCGTGACTCAACTACCAGTACTGTGAGATCCATGGCTCATCTTCCAGTTCTGTGAGATTCCTGGCTCCTCTTCCATGTGTGCAGATGTGTGCAGACTCATATTCTTTGGCTTCATGTTCACCCCTGCTGGTTCAGCAGAAATTGGAGGCACCTGCCCCTCCCCTATGAAGTCTGCACACAGAGCTGCCAGCCACACAGCCTTACAAGGTGAGATTTTCCTGTGCTCTCCCGTGCCCTACCCAGAGGTATGTACACACAGGCAGGTTTTTAACATAGCATCTAGGGACAGAGTTAGGACTGTCTCTACCAGGGCCCACTGTAAAGTTGGTGAGGCAGCTTACTGTACGTTTTTTGCAAAAACGTATAAACCAAAAGGCCCTGTTTTTTGTCACGGCACTGGCTATTTATAATTTTTACAGCAGAGCGCCTTTTGTGTGACACTTGTACGGTTTTTGCATTGGTTTTTCATGTTTTTGGTGGGGATTGGTCGCAGTTCACACTGCTGCTTCCAATGTGTGCAGACTCATATTCTTTGGCTTCCTCTTCCAGTTCTGTGAGATTCCTGGCTCATCTTCCAGTTCTGTGAGATTCCTGGCTCATCTTTCATTTGTGTGAGATTCCTGGCACATCTTCCAGTTCTGTGAGATTCCTGGCTTATCTTCCACCTCTGTGAGATTCCTTGCTTATCTTCCAATTCTGTGAGATTCATGGCTCATCTTCCAGCTCTGAGATTCCTCGCTCATCTTTCAGTTCTGTGAGATTCCTCGCTCATCTTTCAGTTCTGTGAGATTCCTGGCTCATCTTCCACCTCTATGAGATTCCTGGTTTGTCTTCCAGTTCTGTGAGTTCCTGGCTCATCTTCCATTTCTGTGAGATTCCTGGCTCGTCTTCTAGCTCTGTGAAATTCGTGACTCAACTACCAGTACTGTGAGATCCATGGCTCATCTTCCAGTTCTGTGAGATTCATGGCTCATCTTCCAGTTCTGTGAGATTCCTGGCTTCTCTTCCAGTTCTGTGAGATTCATAGCTCATCTTCCAGTACTGTGAGATTCCTGGCTCATCTTCCATCTGTGAGATTCCTGGTTCGTCTTCCAGTTCTGTGAGATTCCTGGCTCGACTTGCATACACTGCTCTTTTGAGGGCTAGCCACAAATTTTCAATGATGTTCAGATCACATGAGGCCATTTTAAAAACTTCAGCTTGTGCATTTTGAAGTTGCCTGTTGGGGATTTTGGTGTTTTGTGCAACAGGAGGAAAACACTAAGGAAAAGGTAAAAGAGAGGACCCTGGTGTTAGGGAGGGTGAAGAGGGGTAAACCCTTAACACTCACCTGTGTCTGAATCCAACACTCCCTATTGTCCCTAGATGGATCCTTCCCTCCATGTATAAAGAAGTGTTTGGCCCTGGCTGACCCTGGGCTAGTCCTAGCTAGTGAGTAAAGCAGCAAGGCGCTAGTGTTACAACTGCAATAAGACAACATGGGAAATGAGACAAACAAGCGGGCAAAACAAAAAAAACTAAACACCAAGGCATCTCCAGAAATGGATTTCTCAGACTGGCAGGAACTCCATAGAATCAACTGGATCAACTTCACCAGAGAGGTCAGTATAAGTACCTATAAGCAGGGGTAGATCAAGGGTAGCCAGGGCCCCGGGCTGTTCAGACTCTGTGGGCCCCTCAACATCATGTGACGGGTCATGTGACAGGTCATGTGACAGTGTCATTATTATATACCTGAAACAGATTATTTCAGAATAATAGTTGCAGAGTGAAACTATAACCTGACAAACATCCATTGATGTAGTCGATTTAGGACTAGTACACACAGCACAGCACAGCAGCTGCAGACCAGTGAAAAGAGTGATAATATAAAACAATGCAAATAGATTGATATAAAAGTAATATTGCAATTGTGTGCATTTAAATCAATGCATGCAGGATAATCATGAGACCTAAGGCACAAATTGGCAATATATAGAACAAAAAAAAGGAAGAAGATAAACCCAAGTCCAAGTCCAAGATTCAAATAAAAATATGTTATACTTTATAGAAAAATTGAGACGGTAAAAAAAGTCAGATAGCACATACATTAGAATGGGACAGTGATCCAAATCAGGGGGGGGCTTGAGTGAGTATATAAATATGTCCAAACTGATATGGTCAAAAAGACCCAGGGGCAAAGAGAACAAAAATACCTCAGAGTGTAATGTAACAACATACAAAAGTATAATAAAAATGAAAACTAATTCAATTGGTGCCTATAAGAGCCAATGGAGGTAATTAGACACTGATTACATATGATGAATCAAAGAAGATAAAATAGAAAAAGTGAAAGGTGAAGTAAGGATATATCACAATAAAACAATATGCTGATAGGAGTATCTCCCTATATGCAGTATGAGCCCCCACACAGTCCCTCTATATAAAGTATGAGAACCCACCTAGCTCCCTGTATACAGTATGAGCCTCCACAAAGCTGCCTGTATACAGTGTGAACCTCCACATAGCCCCTATAAACAGTATGCGCCCTCATAAAACCTCTATATACAGTAAGAGCCTCCACATAGCTGACTATATAGAGTGTGAACCTCCACATAGCCCCTATAAACAGTATGCGCCCTCACAAAGCCTCTATGTACAGTATGAGCCTCCACATAGCTGCCCATATACAGTGTGAACCTCCACATAGCCCTATAAACAGTATGCGCCCTCACAAAGTCTCTATATACAGTATGAGCCTCCACATAGCTGCCCATATACAGTGTGAACCTCCACATAGCCCCTATAAACAGTATGTGCCCTCACAAAACCTCTATATACAGTATGAGCCTCCACATAGCTGCACATATACAGTGTGAACTTCCACATAGCCCCTATGAACAGTATGCGCCCTCACAAAGCCTCTATATACAATCTGAGCCTCCACATAGCTGACTATATAGAGTGTGAACCTCCATATAGCCCCTATAAACAGTATGCACCCTCACAAAGCCTCTATATACAGTGTGAGCCTCCACATAGCTGCCTATATACAGTGTGAACCAGCATCTCAGCTCCTCTTCGAATCGGCAGTGATGTAGGCGGGCCTCCTGTGTGCCTCCTCCAGCACCCTGGGTCTTTTTGCAGCTTCCTCCCCCACGTCCATGTCATGACATGCGGGAGGAAGAAGGGGGCTGGCTGTAGCGGCAGTGGTGGCCTGACAATTGACATCAGCAGTGTGTAGTGCGGTGTGAACAGTGGCAGATTATAAATGGACAATTTACCCTGGGCGGCTGGGCCCCCCCAGAGCGTTGGGTTCCGGGTGGCCACCCAAATTGATCTCATTATAATTCGTCACTGCCTATAACTGGCATAGGAGTGAGCATGAAGTAAATTTAGAGAAAGGGAGAGGTAACAGAGTGCTACAGATGAGATTTAAAACTAAAAGGATTCTCAGCAGGGAAAGAAAGGAACTTTTAACCCCTTAATCACTGAAAGTAAATTATTCCATTCAACTCATACTCTCTAAAGAGGACCTGCAATCAGCCTAATGACGTAAATTTCTGATCCCAGATATCTCAGATGTCTCATCACGGTGTGAACAACAGTGACCTCTACAACCCCAATATGACTTTCTTTGAGAATGGAGCTGAAGCAATTTGCAACATACAACTCTGTATTTAGTTATTTGGTTGCTATCAGCTAACAGATGGTCCCTGGCAGGGATTTAGGCAGAAGTGATAAAAAGACAAACTGAATACTTACTTGTAAGAAAGATACACACTGTTGCATGCAGCATTTTTAGTGTGACCAGCACTATAGAAGAATTTTTTATGCTTACATCAGACATAGGGTTAATCAGGTCTGAGCCAGGAAGGAAATGCAAAAAGCTATGAAAAAGTTTGTTATAAAGATGCAGTAATAGCCAGCTAATAGTTCTCAGTACAGCTGATAAGACTCAAATTGCCTCATGCACGCATCCTACTGAGCTCAGACAGCTGCTGTGAGATCTTATCTGACTCCTCCTTCACATGGCCGTGCTGACACCCAGCAGAGTCTGTGAATGGAGGTACGGTCATGAGGTAATTTGACAGTCTTATCCTCTGTGTTGTAAAAGCAGTGTAGGTCACGCCCCCTGAAGACGGAGGTGACTGAGAATGAGCTTCTCACACAGCCTGCAGAGGACATCTTGTGGAAGTTTTTTTTTAATGGTTTCCTTCCTGATTTCATTAATAATGTATATGTGAGAGTTGATTATAACCACTTGCTCTACATTACTATTAAATAAAAATTTAAACGACGGTTAAACTTTAAGTACATGAAAGCTGGCTTCATGGATCCTCAGACACCATAATACTGTCTAATTTGGCCTTATAAGACCTTCAGTGATGATGTCACTTGAATTGGCTATAGACTGTAGTGACGGAAGGGAGCCATATGAGAAGAGAGAAGGGCCCAGAGCATAGATTGGTGAGTACACTGACCTGGAAAACTAAACTGGGAAGGTCACACCTCCTTACAGTGGACATTTTGGATATTTCTTAGTCTGCAACCCCAAGTTTCCAATTTTCAATTTTATCCATTCAGTCATGTCCGTCTATTGGATATCATGTGAACTATTTTCCTCCAAGCTTCTTTGTCACAGCTTCCTTCAGCTTTCTGATGTTCATTCCTATGTCTGCCATGATGGTGTCCAGCCAACGAGTCTTAGGTCTTCCGTGACCTCTATTACCACTGACGATATCAAGCATCATGTCCTTCTCGAGGAAATTTGTTCTCATCACATGGCCGAAGTTAGCCAGTTTCTGTTTTATGACTTTCCCTACTAGGGACGTCTGTCGATTGACACGTTCCAGACGGCCTTATTAGTGATCTTGTCAGTCCACAGGGTTTGTAGGAGTCTCCACAGTTCAAATGAATTGATCTTTCTTTGGTCACCCTATGTCATGGTTCATGTTTTGCACCCCTACAACGCTACTGGGAATACAATGGCTGTAAATAATCCTCATTTGGCGGTGATTGAGATGTCCTTGCACTTCCACAGTTGTTCCATATTCATCATTGCTGAATGACCCATAGTAAGCCACCACTTGATTTCAGATGTTGAACCATTGTTACAATCAAAGAGGAACCCCAGAAAGGTGAAACCACTTTTATTTCTTCACTTTCAATCTTCAAATTCTACCTCTCGCTGGCGGTAGTCATTATCTTGTTCTTCTTCACATTCAGATGCAAACCAAACTTCTTGCTTTCTTCACTGAGCTTTAAAGGGAACCCATCACCATCCCCCAGGGCATTTTATACAAGTTATACATCATGTAAATGGGGTTTTAGTAACCCCTGTATATGCCACAAACCTGACATATCAAGTAATATCTACTATATAATTTTCTAAGGTGTCTGTTGGTCACAGAAATCGCGCGCCAGACAGATGCCGCTCATTGGGCGATGAGCGCAGACTATGCAAATTGGCACGAGAATTCAATGTTCGAATTTTGCGCCAATTTACAGCCGGGCTACAGCAGTGCTTGAGCGCTGCTGTACCCGGGATACACGGTCTCTCCTCACAGCCCCGCATTCCTCCTGCCCGCGCTCCCTGCGGCCCCCTCGCTTCTCCTGACCCCCTCCGCTGCTCCTGACCCTCCTCCACTCCTCGCGGCCCCCTCCACTTCTCCTGCCCCCCTCCGCTCCTTTTGTCCTCCTCCGCTCCTCGCGGCCCCCTCCGCTTCTCCTGCCCCCCTCCGCTCCTCCTGCCCTCCTCCACTCCTCGGC
Organism: Allobates femoralis; assembly: GCA_033576535.1. NCBI lineage: Eukaryota > Metazoa > Chordata > Amphibia > Anura > Aromobatidae > Allobates > Allobates femoralis. Next base: position 30,105,728 of record JARQOC010000003.1, read on the forward strand.
TCCCCGCGGCCCCCTCCCTCTGACCCTCCGCTCCCCGCGGACAACCATCTAGTTCAGTTATATTCCCTCTGGAGCTGGACTCAGATTGAGTCATGGAGGCAACCATTATGTCATGGTGGGGCAAAGTTTCGCCGCCCCTCCATGCTGCAAATCCCACCCTGAATCTTTCCAATTTGCTGCCCCTCCTCTGGCCGAAGCGGTGAGTGACAGGAGCAGTCGAGCTGATGTAGTGGAGCGGGTGTCTGCGGGCATAGAAGTGCTGAAGTCTTGAGAGACTTCACTAATCTCGCGAGACTTGGGCACTGACAGTGGCACCCGCACCTACGCAGTGGAGCGGGTATCCGTGAATAGTGCGGAAGTCAAGCGAGATTAGGGAAGTATCACAAGAGTTCAGCACTTCTGTGCCCGCAGACACCCGCTCCACTACATCGGCTCGAGTGCTCCTGACACTCACCGCACCGGCCAGAGGAGGGGCAGCAATTTGGAAAGATTCAAGGCGTAATTTGCAGCATGGAGGGGCTGCAAAACTTTGCCCCACCATGACATAATAGTTGCCTCCATGACTCAATCTGAGTCCAGCTGCAGAGAGAATATAACTTCATATTTCAGGTATGTGGGGGATGTCTGGGCATATACAGGGGTTACTAGAACCCCATCTACATGATGTATAACCTGCTGGGCACAGTATAAAATGCCTGGGGGGGGGGGGTGACAGATTCCCTTTAAGGTCAGGTTCATCAGATCCTTCCCATTTTCAGCCAAATGGGTGGTACCATCAGCGTGTCTCAGGTTATCCCAAGTCTACCCAGCTACAAACCAATTCTCGTTAAAGGACATAAGATAAGATAAGATAAGATAAGATAAGATAAGATAAGATAAACTTTATTGATCCCGGAGGAAATTACAGTATTACAGCAGCAGAACAAAGATCAAGAACATTTCACACTTTACAAAATAAGTCTACATGGACAGCAGATGTGGGTAGACTGGTACATGTACCTCACCTATTCCCCCCATACACATAGAACTTCACATGACATGTGTTTCTGTAGGAATTGTAATAATTGCTATCTTAGATCACAGAACATTATGTAAGGATCCCCCCAGCACCTTCTCACTTTGTCATTGATGTTCTCTTGCTTGAAGACATCAAAAACAAAACTTTTGAGTGATCCATCTCAACTTCACCAACATATTTTATTTCTCCAACATTCACTACAACTCCGGGGTCTTGTTTATAGAGTGCGCTAAAAGAGATCAAATATCTGTTGATTATAGTTATACCTCCGGCCAAGTCTGTGATTGCCTTGAACTTTACGACTGACATTTTGTGCCAAAAGGAAACAACTAAAGATTATGTTTGTGTAGCTGAAAGCTTAACGTTAAAGCAAGTGAGCAGGCGAGGGACGGAGACTAAAGGGAAAACTCTGCATTCATTCATCTGATGCTTTTGCGCTTTTGCCCAGGAGGGTAGTTAGTCATTTTTTCTCTTAGGTAGGAGATTGCTAGAATAATTTAGTCTTTTTCGGGGCAACATGGACTCTACTATTGACCCCTTTTCTGTCTCCTATGACCAGGAAATTAATTATTAATTATTTCGGTGCCTGAAACCACCAGGGACAAATAAATTATTCTCTTCATTATTTATTCACTATATAACTATTCTTTTGCCACAAAATGCTGAAATAGTGTGAGCATTGTAGAGATACATGTAAGGCCCCTTTCACATCTGCGTTTCTGTCCGGACAGGAAACCGCATCTGCCGCAATTGCCGCCTAACGGCCACACTTGCGGCACGCCCCAAGTATTCTCTATGGGGCTTGCGGCAAGTGAGGTATTGCCGCGATCCGGCACTTGCGGTGAGCAGCGTTTTTTTTTCGTGCCCGCAAGTGCGGATCTGCCGCATCCGGCAGAATCGCACTTGCTGCACCGGACTGTGCATGGGGCTTGCCAGACCCGTGCCAAAAGTGTGACCGTTAGTCGGCCGGTCCGGCAGACACGGCGCCACCTACCAGATCGTCCGCACATCAGCAAAAACACTGATGTGAAAGGCCTCTAATATATACAGTTGTGCTTAAAAGTTTACACACCTCGGCAGATTTTTTGCTTTCTTGGCCTTTTTCCAGAGAATATGAATGATAGCACAAAAGCTTTTTTTCCACTCATGGTTAGTGGTTGGGTGAAGCCATTTATTATCAAACTACTGTGTTTATAAATCATAATGACAATCAAATAACCCTGATCAAAAGTTCACATCCCCTGGTGATTTTGGTCTGATTACATGCACAGAAGTTGACACAAATGGGTCTGAATGGCTAATAAAAGTAACATCCTCATCTGTTACCTGTTTGCTTGTAATCAGTGTGTGCATAAGAGCTGAGTGAGTTTCTGGTATCCAGACTGATACAACGCCCACCAGGGCCGTGGGGTACTCAGAACCAAGCCGGTCAGTTCTTTGTGAGATCACGGTGGTGGACTGGTGGTGACCCGGTTCCGTGACTCTCGGTGTGCAGTAAAGGGGGATAGTATTTACAAGGGATGGTTCATGACGCCACCTGCGGTACTTGGCCAGGGATGGCCGACTCTGCAATTTCAGACCGCTTGGGCAGATGGTAGGGCAGTTGGGATGGCATTGCTCTCCACAGGTGGAGCGGAGCCCTGGGGTAGATGGAAGAGTCTATCGCAGGGATGGGGCTTTGGTGAAGAAGAGGGCCACAGGGCTTGAAAGGATGAGACAAGTACAGTTTGTGAAGTTCTTTACTTTTACTTGCTGATCAGGCAAGGTTACCCAGCCAGGTGCAGTGCTCCCCCAAACTGCTGCCAGGTTAGTCCCCAGGAGATTAGGATCGCTCTGCCGATACACCTTTCATGGGCCTTCCCAGGTTGCTCTCTCCCTGTGCTGGATTCTCGCCTCGCCTGCCCTGTGCCTTCATGAACAGGTTCCCAGGCTGATGGCTGTGGGCGTTGTCGAGTGACCGCAGCTGCACATCCCCTGGCCCTAGTCCTAGCCACCATTTTGCGGATTATCCACGGTTTGTGGCCACAGCTCCTGCAGAGCCCACCGCCTCCGGTTTTCCTGGTCAGGACTTGGAGTACCCAAACCAGATCAGGGTTGGTCCCCTTGGGCAACCAGTCCCTCCACCCGACTTGGGTTGGGATCGGATTCAGGGCACATGGGTGGATCCCCCACTCCCTTGTCCCCTAGGACTCTCTCAGTCTTGCGTCCGCTCTGGATGATTTACTCCTCTAAACTCTCTCTCTCTCTAACTGCTAACCTGTCCTCCTGACTAGAAGATGGGGTCCTCCCTCTCAATAGGGTCTGCCCGAATCCCCTAGCCTGGAATTGGGATGATATTTGCAGTTCTGTGTGTCTTGGGTTTGCAATCCCTCTCACTTGGGAACAGTGACACCACACCTATGGAGAAGGTGCAGTATCACTGTGACGACCAGTCCGCAGGGCGCCATACTGACTCTTGCATCTTTCCTCCAGCCACTGATGTTTCTGGAATGTGAGTCATGGGGAAAGCAAAAGAATTGTCAATGGATCTATGGGAAAAGATAGTTGAACTGTATAAAACAGGAAAGGGATACAAAAAGATATCCAAGGAATTGATAATGCCAGTCAGCAGTGTTCAAACTGTGATTAAAGCGAACCTGTCACCCCCTCCAGGCATCTAAAGATAACATAGCCACCTTCTGCAGCACTAAGGCTGCAGTCTGACAAGGTGTCTATAGCATTTATGCTCCCTTGATTCACTGAAATAAAGACTTATATAAATTCTGTTTCAAACCAGATCCAAGACCGGGAGGCGGGTTTTCAAGTGTCTGTCTCCCTCCTCTGTGGTGTCAGTCATCCCTCTCTGCTCTCTGTGCACCTCCTCCAGGGCCATCTCCCTGCACTACAGAGCTTTGTCAGCTCTGCTACAACATAGAGCTGCTGTTATAGGAGACCCCACAGTAGTAAATCTAGCAGGAGGACGAGCAGACAAAGCACTGCCTGCTACATAGCAGCCCTTGAGCTGTGCTGTCAGCAGTGCAGCAGAGTTGAGTTTGTGCTTTAGATCAGGGGCTGAGGAGCAGTGCTGGTAGGTACAAGAAACTGAAAGTGAAAACTGCTCAGCTCAGGGGCTGCTATGTAGCTGGCAGTGGTTTGTCTGCTGTTCTGCTCACGATCCTCCTGCTAGATTTACTACTGTGGGGTCTCCTATAACAGCAGCTCTATGTTGTAGCAGAGCTGACAAAGCTCTGTAATGCAGGGAGGTGGCCCTGGAGGCGGTGCACAGAGAGCAGAGAGGGATGACTGACACCACAGAGGAGGGAGACAGACACTTGAAAACCCGCCTCCCGGTCTTGGATCAGGTTTGAAACAGATTTTATATAAGTCTTTATTTCAGTGAATCAAGGGAGCATAAATGCTATAGACACCTTCTCAGAATGCAGCCTTAGTGCTGCAGAAGGTGGCTATGTTATCTTTAGATGCCTGGAGGGGGTGACAGGTTCGCTTTAACAAATGGAAAATCAGGGGCTTTGTAAATACCAAACCACGATCAGGTAGACCCATACAAATTTCAGCCACAACTGCCAGGAAAATTATTCTGGATTCAAAGAAAAACCCACAAATAACATCAGCTGAAATATAGGAGTCACTGAAAACAAGTAGGTAGCTGTGTCCAGATGCACAATAAGGAGGCACTTGAATAAAAATGAGCTGCATGGTTGCAAGAAGAAAGCCATTACTGCAGAAATGCCATAAAGTATCTCGCCTACAATACGTCGAACAGCACAGAGACAAACCTCCAAACTTCTGGAACAAGGTCATGTGGAGTGATGAGACCAAAATCGAACTTTTTTGCAACAACCATAAACATTACATTTGGAGAGATGTCAACAAGGCCTATGATGAAAGGAACACCATTCCTACAGTAAAGCACGGAGGTGGATCACTGATGATGTGGGGATGTGTGAGCTACAAAGGCTCAGGAAACTTGGTCAAGGTTGAAGGCAAGATGAATACAGCACGTTATCAGCAAATACTGGAGGCAAATCTGCACTCATCAGCCCGGAAGCTGCGCAAGGGACGTACATGGACGTTCCAACATGAAAACAATCCAAAACACAAGGCCAAGTCGCCCTGTCATTGGCTTCAGCAGAACACAGTGAAGGTTCTGGAGTGGCCATCTCAGTCTCCTGACCTCAATATCATTGAGCCACTCAGAGGAGAACTCAAGCAAAGCGCAGATCATGCAAGAAAGCCCAGGAATTTACAGGAACCGGAGGCTTTTTTCCAAGAAGAATGGGCAGCTTTACCATCTGAGGAAATGATGTCATTGATGTTAGAGGGGGCAGTTCAGAATATTAAGAACTGGGGTATGTGAACTTGTGATCAGGGTCATTTGGATGTTTTTGGTTGTCATTATGATTTTAAAAAAGAAAACACAGTTGTTTGACAATAAATGGCTTCACCCAACCACTAACCATGAGTGGGAATAAAGGCAATGTGTTATCATTCATATTCTCTGAAAAAATCTGCCGAAGTATGTAAACCTTTGAGCACAACTGTACATACAAGTATTATGATGGCAACTTGACATATGGATGTGATTTTTTTGTTGCCCAAGTTTTCTTTAAAATGGTGTTTCTGCCTTTATCTTAGTAGCCTAAAATAGAGATGCAAGCCTAGACTCAAATATAAAAGGTTATTCCCTTGTTCCTACAGCGCCTTGTAAAGGTATGTATACCCTGGAAATTTTCCATATTTTTTCATGCTACAGCCACAAAATTAAATTGACAAGTATGAGCAGTGCATATGCATCGTAATTGTGCAGTGTAAAAGGAATGCGACATGGTTTTCTAAATGTAAAAAAATATATACGGTAAATTTGAAAGTTATGATTTGCATTTGTATCCAGCCCCATGTAGTCTTATACCCCCTGTCATGCCCGCTGCAGTACTGGCATACCCGCAACAGGGAGATCTGCGCTCTCATCTCTCCTGCAGTTGCTCGGTGTCTGCTCTTGTGACCGGTTCTGCTTCCTGTCCTCAGGGCCTGTGTCTGCATCTTCGGCCTTCCGGAAGAACACTTAGGAAGCGGGTACGACATGCATCCTATTCGGAGGTACTTCTCAGCCCATGGCTGAGAAGTAAAGAGTATTTAAGGTACCTTTGCCTTATAGGAAGCACCTGAGCAATGTGGTTTATACCTAAAGACACGCTGCTAGTTGTCAATTTCCCATTACCCTTGCTCTATTCTGAGTCCTGTGCTTTAACTAACCCATGTGTGTTCCCTCACACCGCTTTACGCAAATTCACCAGCCTGAATCATCCCTAGTGCTATACTCATGCCACCAGTTTGAACCAGCCCTACTGCCATACCCACTGCACCAGCCTTAAAAAGCCTACTGCCATACCCACTGCACCAGCCTGAATCAGCCCTACCGCCATACCCACTGCACCAGCCTGAATCAGCCCTACCGCCATACCCACTGCACCAGCCTGAACCAGCCTACTGCCATATCCACAGCACCAGCCTGAACCAGCCCTATTGCCATACCCACTGCACAAGCCTGAATCAGCCCTACTGCCATACCCACTGCACAAGCCTGAATCAGCCCTACTGCCATACCCACTGCACCAGCCTGAACCAGCCCTACTGCCATAACCACTGCACCAGCCTGAACCAGACCTACTGCCATACCCACTGCACCAGCCGGAATCAGCCCTACTGCCATATCCACTGCACCAGTCTGAATCAGCCCTACTGCCATACTCACTGCACCAGCCTGAATCAGCCCTACTGCCATACCCACTGCACAAGCCTGAATCAGCCCTACTGCCATACCCACTGCACCAGCCTGAACCAGCCCTACTGCCATAACCACTGCACCAGCCTGAACCAACCCTACTGCCATACCAACTGCACCAGCCTAAATCAGCCCTACTGCCATACCCACTGCACCAGCCTGAATCAGCCCTACTGCCATACCCACTGCACCAGCCTGAATCAGCCCTACTGCCATACCTACTGCACCAGCCTGGACCAGCCTACTTACATATCCACTGCACCAGCCTGAACCAGCCCTACTGCCATACCCACTGCACCAGCCTGAACCAGCCCTACTGCCATACCCACTGCACCAGCCTGAACCAGACCTACTGCCATACCCACTGCACCAGCCGGAATCAGCCCTACTGCCATATCCACTGCACCAGTCTGAATCAGCCCTACTGCCATACTCACTGCACCAGCCTGAATCAGCCCTACTGCCATAACCACTGCACCAGCCTGAATCAGCCCTACTGCCATACCCACTGCACCAGCCTGAATCAACCCTACTGCCATACCCACTGCACCAGCCTGAACCAGCCTACTGCCATATCCACTGCACAGGCCTGAACCAGCCCTACTGCCATAACCACTGCACCAGCCTGAACCACCCCTACTACCATACCCACTGCACCAGCCTGAACCAGCCTACTGCCATATCCACTGCACCAGCCTGAACCAGCCCTATTGTCATACCCACTGCACCAGCCTGAATCAGCCCTATTGCCATACCCACTGCACCAGCCTGAATCAGCCCTACTGCCATACCCACTGCACCAGCCTGGACCAGCCTACTTCCATATCCACTGCACCAGCCTGAACCAGCCCTACTGCCATACCCACTGCACCTGCCTGAATCAGCCCTACTGTCATATCCACGGCACCAGCCTGAATCAGCCCTACTGCCATACCAACTGCACCAGCCTGAATCAGCTCTACTGCCATACCCACTGCACCAGCCTGAATCAGCCCTACTGCCATACCCACTGCACCAGCCTGAATCAGCCCTACTGCCATACCCACTGCACCAGCCGGAATCAGCCTACTACTGCCATACCCACTGCGCCAGCCTGAATCAGCCCTACTGCCATACCCACTGCACCAGCCTGAATCAGCCCTACTGCCATACCCACTGCACCAACCTTAATCATCCCTACCGCCATACCCACTGCACCAGCCTGAACCAGCCCTACTGCCATATCCACTGAACAGGCCTGAACCAGCCCTACTGCCATAACCACTGCACCATCCTGAACCACCCCTATTGCCATACCCACTGCACCAGCCTGAACCAGACCTACTGCCATACTCACTGTACCAACCTGAATCAGCACTGATACTATACCCACTACATCAGCTCTTCCAGCCGTCCAGGCTGCAACTACCCTCACCAGAGGCTGTACTTGTCTGCCACCCCGACTCCCTAAGTTAGCTGTTGAGGTACATTGATCGCCTGGTGTATCACCACCTACCTACCTAGCAGCTCAAGCCTAATGTAGGCTCTAGTGAATACAAAGTAGCTGCTTAGTTTCACCCCTCCATGCCAAGACCGGTGCCTCGACCCAGTGGGTGTACTCTCCCACGCTTGCCTCTGCAAGCATTACACTCATAAATAAAATCCTGAGTGACTAATTGCCTTCAGAAGTCACCTAAGTAGTAAATTGAGTCTACCTGTGTGTCTTTTATTTCCAGTATAACAACAGCTGTTCTGTTAAGGACTCATAGAACATTAGGGATCAAAGTTCATCATGAAAACCCAGGAACACACCAGACTAGTCAGAGATAAAGATGCGGAAAAGAGTAAAGCATTTTTATTTTTCCATTTCTGGAGTTGAGCGTGTTTTTTATTTGTCTGTTACGAGCTGATGTTTTCATTGAAATAATGTTGAGATAAAGAGGACGTCTGGTTATTTTGGTATTTTGATTTTCATGGGGTGCACGCAGGGAGGCCGCAGCTGCCCTGTACTCACGATCTGCAGTCGGTGCAGGGTGGCTTCTCCCTGCATTCACCCGCCGGTGATCGCTTCCGACTTCGCAGCGTGACTTGAACATGCTGCGCAGATGCGGAAGTCCGGAAACCCGCACGGCAGGTGAAATAACGCTGCGGAGGGGAGAAGCACAGTGAGATAAGCATGAGATTTCTTGTAATCCCATCCACCATGGTTGTAATGTGCAGCGCAGCATTTTGGACATAGCGGCAATACACTGCAAATTCCCGATCGTGGGCACACCCCCAAAAGCTAAATTCATGGCAGAACCTAGAAAGCGAATATGATGGAGATTACAAAACAGTGGAATCATTTCCAATCAGTTGATGAATGTAAGTATTATTTTGAGCGCACAATTAGATTTATCCCATTTGTTACAGATAACTCTTCTATTGCTTACATAGACGGGATATTTTATTCTGATCATTAATTAGCTCCTTTTCTGCTACATTTCACCTGCAAATCGTTTACTTATTTTTAGATAATTTACCCAATTATCTCTGCAGATGGTTATCACTAGGTTGAAATATACTTATTAGGAAAGATAGATCTACAACCCACCAAACCTTCCCAAAAGACTGCAACAACATCTTGAAGCTCGCCGGTGAACTTTTCCTTCTATACATGTCCAAAGTGTTCCGGGAGAGTATCTGGGAGGGCGACTGGGACAAGACATCAAGGGAAATCAATAGCTTTGACAATTTTGTGTTCCTGGACTGATTTAGGATGATAGAGGGCTCTGTGCATGAGCCCATCATGATATATGACGTATATTTATGTCGTGGTAGAGATGAGTGAATATACTCGTTACTCGTGCGGCTAGTACAGTATTCGCGATACTCGTTACTCGGCGAGTATCGCTGTGAGGACTCACAAGTCTGAAGCCACATAGATTGACTGCAGACTTCAACTTCAAGCCTGGAAAACCCCTTTAAATAACTGTTTAGCAACATTTGAAGATGAAAACACCACACAGGACAGACGCCCTATAAGTGCATTGGTATTAAGCACTCATTTTGCCCTTAGCATTGGGGCCTACTGTGTCCTGCTAAGTGCAATTGACAGCAGATCTTTTGGCTGTTTTTGGTAAGTTCTTTTTTAAATTTACGTCATTGTAGTGTTCTTTCTGAATATAGTGTTAAGGACTTGTAAGGATGAGGGCCCTTGACGTGGGTTGCGAGCTTGCATACTTTGGCCCAAATATCCACTAACACCTTACATTATCACTCATGTTTTTTTGCACCATTTTATCCTTTTGCAGATTAGCTTGATCCCTAGGGGCGTCTGCCTTGTAAGGTGCATTCGTATATACTGCTGGGCAGCCTGTCTGGTCTAATAGTATGGGCATGATCAATAGGCTGCATACAGACACTTTGCATCACACCTACCTGTATGACTGATGCCCTATGGATACCTCATCTATGTGCATATGGAATACCACCAATCACCTCCCCCATGTCATGGCAGGTTGAGTGATTGCTATACCGGTATTATGCACTTGTGTTGCCTTTATCACTGAGGCCTGCTGTGTCCTGCTAAGTGCATTGGATATCAGACCTTATAGTTGTTTTTGGTACATTTTTTGACAAACAGTGTGAAACCAGCCCTAGTGCAGTTATATGGTTTAGGCTGGTTTCACACTACGCTTTTTTGAAATCCGACGCTGTCCGATAGAAATCGGACAGCATCGGATCCGAATTTGGCCTCATGTAATCCTATGGGCATTGGACCGGTTCGGATGTGCACTAAATGGCATCCGAATCGCGTCCGATCCGATTTTGGCCGATTTCTTTCCGATGCAAAAATCGGAGACTGCTCTGATTTTTGCATCCGAATCAAAAATCGGAAAAAAATCGGATCTGACAGATCGGATGGCAATTATGGAAATCCGATCCGATTCCTTTAACATGGGGCCCTATGGAGCAGAGCCTGAGGACACATCTGATGTCTCCTCGGACCCGATTTTAGTGTACTGAGCATGCTCAGTACACTAAAACTGCTCCTAACCATCTAATTTTACTTCCACAATGTATATACATACATTGTGGAAGTAAAATTAAGTAAGGCAGGGGTTAAAAATAAAGAATATGTATGCTCACCTGTCCACGAGTCCCCCGGCGTCTCCAGCACCTCCTGCCTGTAGGACCTGCCGTGATGTCACTTGACAGTCACATGAACGGTTACCACGGTAACCGGTCATGTGACTGGGACATCACGCGAGGTCCTAGGATCAGAAGAAATAGCTGGAGATGCCGGGGGACTCATGAACAGGTGAGAATAAAGATGTTTTTTTATTTTTTATTCCGGAGGAGAGGGGAGAAGAGGGGGAAACACAGGGGAGAAGCAGGAGTACCAGGGAAGAAGCGGGGAGTACCAGGGAGAAGAGGGGAGTACTAGGGGAGAAGCGGGGAGTAAAGGGGGGGAAGAGGGGAGTACCAGGGGGGAAGCAGGAAGTACCAGGGGAGAAGAGGGGAATATTAGGGGAGAAGCGGGGAGTAACGGGGGGGAAGCGGGGAGCACTGGGGAGAAGCGGGGAGTACCAGGGAGAAGCGGGGAGTACCAGGGGAGAAGACGGGAGTACCAGGGGAGAAGCGGGGAGTACTGGGGGAGAAGCGGGGAGTACTGGGGCAGAAGCGGGGAGTACCAGGGGAGAAGAGAGGAGTACCAGGGGAGAAGAGAGGAGTACCAGGGGAGAAGAGGGGAGTACCAGGGGAGAAGCGGGGAGTACCACGGGAGAAGCAGGGAGTACCAGGGGAGAAGAGGGGAGTACCAGGGGAGAAGCGGGGAGTACCAGGGGAGAAGAGGGGAGAAAGAGGGAGTACCGGGGGAGAAGCGAGAGTACCAGGGGAGAAGAGGGGAGTACCAGGGGAGAAGCGGGGAGTACCGGGGGAGAATCGGGAGTACCAGGGGAGAAGAGGGGAGTAGCAGGGGAGAAGAGGTGAGTTAAGGAAAACACAGGGGAGGAGAGGGGAGAACAGCTGACAGGTGACAGGAGGCAGAGAGGAGTGAGATGACAGGAGGAGCCGGCCAAACTGATCCTGCAAAATGTCGGAATCGGATGCCTGTTTGGCATCCGATTGCAGGGATCAGTTTGGATCCGATGCTGTCTGATTTATTTAGGACAGCTTCAGATTGCAAAAAATCGTAGTGTGAAACCAGCCTCAGGGCCCTTTCACATCAGCGTTTTTTGAAATTTGCGGCAGATGCGGTGAAAAAACCGCATCTGCCGCAATTACCGCATACCGGCTGCACTTGCGGCGCGGTTGCGGTAAACGCCATGCAAAGTATAGGCGTACTTGCGGCAGGTGCGGCAAGTGCGGTTTTGCACTTGCGGCAGGTGCGGCTGCGAGAAAAACCGCGGTCAACCACGGTTTTCTTCGCGGCCGCACCTGCCGCAAGTGCAAAACCACACTTGCCGCACCTGCCGCAAGTACGCCTATACTTTGCATGGCGTTTACTGCAACCGCGCCGCAAGTGCAACCGGTATGCGGTAATTGCGGCAGATGCGGTTTTTTCACCGCATCTGCCGCAAATTTCAAAAAACGCTGATGTGAAAGGGCCCTTACATGTGTTTTGTTACATCAGATTTTTTTTACAGTTTTTATAAAAGTTAGACAAGTTGATATAACTCTTTTAATTATATTTTATAACAACTTTCAAAGAAAAGGTTCCTAATTGCATTTTCCAATGTCATCGATAGAATTCTAGTCAATGCTAACTCCCACCAATAAATATATATAAAAAAAAAGTCCTTTTGCTGCAATTAAATAGGTTCTGGCTTCTAGCTTGTTGTTTTGCGTATTCGGTATCTGACTCACGGACTCGAAGAAAGAAAATCAACATAAAATGTGACACAACTTACTGAAATTGTTTGGCGGCGCGTAGCAGAGAACACTGTGTAATACTTAATGTAGAAAATTGCTTTTAAAAAAAAAAACACATGTTATTCACCCATTATTTGCTATCATTTTTTTTATTGGATTAAATGTTATTTTGTGATATATGCGCCCAATTCAGATTATGGGAGCACTAAACCAGGAATAAATGTTTACATGAGACAAGAAATCGAGTTGTCCTCGCTGTTTTGTTAGTCTTCTTTAGCGCTGTAGACATGAAGAACAGTCGGGAGGGGACATGTCTGAGCTGCTGAGCCACACAGAACATTTCCCAACATATTTGTCAGTATTTAATATGTTTGAACCTAAAAAGGATTAAAGAAAAGATGGAACTAACAATTTAAGAAATTAGTCATAATAACCAAAATGTAGGTAGTAGCAGATGGTAGGCAAGGTCCTCTTCACTCATTAATAGCAAGGAGAAGGCAAGGAAGCGTACACAGATAGACAATAATTTACAATGTCAATAGCCTGGCATGAATAGAGATATGCAGCTGGCCCTCAGTAGTGATCTGACACTTGTGACAGTCTGCTGGCAATGACTTCAGCAGCTCTTATGCTCTGGCACAGTTTCAATGTCTTTCTCAATGATAGAAATGTTCTGTAGTAAGTTGTACGGTAAGTAATAAAAGATAAAAGTGGCACTCACCAGGATGTAGGAAAATAAAAATGTTTCTTCCATGTTAACCAGTAGAAAGTAAAGTATTAAAATCTGAGAGTCCTCAGTGGTTGACACGTTTTAATGGCGAACTGAAAAGATGGTAATAAATAACAAGCTTTTGAGAGTCTCAAGGTGCCGTTACACCTGTCGACGCCGCCGGAGATGTCGGCGGCAACTGGCAGGAGCGCGCACGTTTTTGGCTCCCTGCCAGCGTCGCAGTCCCCCATTTACATGGGCGGAGGTGTCGCCCTGGCGAGCCGACAGGCAGCATGTCTGAAAACCCCAGCGGCGATGCAGGACGCCTTTCAGGTTGCCGGCGGCCGTTTACATGGGGCGATGTGTGCACATGTGCACTGATGTGAAACCAGGCGACCTCTCGGAGGTGCCGACATCGCCCCTTTACTTACACTAGGCGACGTAGGGGCGATGTCGCAAGGTGTGACGGGGCCTTAAGGCCTCTTCATTATGATGATACCTTTTAATGGCGAACTGAAAAGATTATCAACCACCGAGGACTCTAGGATTTTAATACTTTTGAAAATAAAAAGCTTTCCTTATGCGTTCATTTTAAAAGCAGGGAAACACAGATGGCAGGACGGGGAAGATCATAGCTGGACGACGGCCGTTTCTGTACTGGACCTGTTGAAGCACTGGTCAAGCACGAAACGGCAGTCGTCCGGCTATGATCATCCCCGTCCTGCCACATGTGTCCCCTACTTTTAAAACGAGCTAATTAAGAAGACTTTTAATTTTCATATATCCTGGTGAGGGCCACTTTTCTCTTCTAATTTATTACATGTTGTTTGGACTTCTACTATTAGCAGAGCACCACAAGCTGGATTATGATCCAAAAAACCTGCACTCAAGTGCCATACGTAGAATAAGAAAGAAAACTCCATGCTAAGCTTTCGCCAACATTAGATTTGCATATTGTAAGATCTTGACATCACTGCCCTTGTCTCTACCTCATACTCTTTCCATGACACACGGGCCATATCTTCAGCCTCTAATTTGGTAATTGCTAAGTTCCTTTGTAACAGAGGTCCCCCACCTTTCTGACCTTCAGAGCCACATCTAGTCTGAAAGTGGTTTGCAAACCCTATCCAGGTCCTGCCCCCCACATTGAAGATAATCACACCAAGGCAACATACCAAGATCCAGTGGTTCCTACATTAGCCCTATTCAGATCTGCTCCTCTGTGTGGGGATATTCACAAAAGTCTCCATGTGAAGACCTGCTCTTCAAACTGATTACTAGACCTGGTGTTTATGTATCAAGCTAGAAGTCATTTGCAAGCCATACACCATGGGTCCGAGAGCTACGTATATCCAGAGCCATAGTTTTATGACCCCTGCTTTAGAGGAATGATTTGTGTTCAGTCTCATTTCCTTCACCCAACCAAGACTGGGTTTTCAACAGAGAAAAAAAAATGCAAAGTCCTACATCTGGTCAAGAAAAAATAAAAAAAGACATATACAGAATGGGTAGAATAGGGCTAAGCAACAGCACATGTGAAAAGACTTGGGTACTAATAGATCACAGACTGAACAGGAGTCACCAGAGTGATGCAGCAGAAATAAGGCAAACACAATTCTGGGATGTATTAACAGAAGCCACAGTCTAGATCATGTGAAGTCATTATTCCCCTCTACTCCTCTGTGGTCAGACCTCATCTGGATACTGTGTCCAGTTCTGGGCATCATATTATAAAAAAGACATCAACAAACTGGAGCAAGTTCAGAAAAGAGCAACCAGAATGGTGACCGGTCTGCAAATCATGTCCTATGAGGAACAGTCACAATATTTGGGAATGCTTAGCTTGGAAAAAAGAAGACTGAGCGGAGACCTAATAGCTGTGTACAAATATCTCAAGGAGTGTCACACTTAGAGGGATAAGATAATTATAATTTGCACAAGGACAGACTGGAAGCAATGGGATGAGAATAAATGGGAGGAGACACAGATTAGAGATTAGAAAAAAACTTTTTGACAGTGAGTGTGATTAACGAGTGAAACAGGCGGCCATGAGAGGTGGTGAGTTCTCCTTCAATGGAAGTCTTCACAGAGTCTTGACAGACATTTGTCTGGGATGATTTAGTAAATCCTGCTTTGAGCAGGGGGTTGGACCATTGACCCAGGAGGTCCCTTCATATGATAACCTAGGAGGTCCCTTCACACAAAGACCCAGGAGGTCCCTTCACATGATGACCAAGGAGGTCCCATTACACGATGAGCCAGGAGGTCCCTTCACATGATCATCCAGGAGGTCCCTTCACACAATGACCAAGGAGGTCCCTTCACACGATGACCCAGGAGGTCCCTTCACACAATGACCTAGGAGGTCCCTTCACACAATGACCCAGGAGGTCCCTTCACATGATGACCCAGGAGGTCCCTTCACACGATGACCCAGGAGGTCCCTTCACATGATGACCCAGAAGGTCCCTTCACACGATGACACAGGAGGTCCCTTCACATGATGACCCAGGAGGTACATTCACATGATGACCCAGGAGGTCCCTTCACATGATGACGCAGGAGGTCCCTTCACACGATGACCCTAAAGGTCCCTTCACACGATGACCTAAGAGATCCCTTCACATAATGACCCAGGAGGTCCCTTCACACTGTACCATCCTATAATTTTAGGCCCTTTTTCTGCAAAGTCCTCTATAGCAGAGAGAGATTTCTAAGGCCGGCTTCACGGTTTTCAGCTGTCAGGTTCTGTTTTTGGCCATCTGGTTGTGTTGTTTTTGGCCCTGATTCGATTTTGTCCAGTTTTGCACCAAATCGGAGTCAGCATAATTTTTTTGTGTCTGGTGCAAAAAAATGAACAAAAACCGGATCCTCCCAGATCCGGTGCGATCTGGCACCTATAACATGGGAGTGTATGGGCGCCGTATTCGTTAAAAAATCGGATCGATTCCTGGATGAGAAGTAAATGACCATGCAGTCTCTGAAATGCTGCCACGCTGATCCATCACCATGGACAACAGCGTTTCTGAGACACGGCTGAACGTTCAGCACCATGGACAGCAGCACTGCTCAC
Organism: Allobates femoralis; assembly: GCA_033576535.1. NCBI lineage: Eukaryota > Metazoa > Chordata > Amphibia > Anura > Aromobatidae > Allobates > Allobates femoralis. The sequence goes on from JARQOC010000003.1 coordinate 30,122,145, forward strand.
ACGGGCTGAACGCTCAGCACCATGGACAGCAGCACTGCTCACACGGGCTGAACGCTGAACAGCAGAAACCGAATCCTGCAAAAAATATGATCGGAGGGCATATTTGCCCACACTTTCTGCTCATCCTGTGCTGTCAGCTTCTGCCCTGTAGATCCTGCAAAACACTGGACAGAACCTGACAGCTGAAAACCGTGGTGTGAAGTCGGCCTAAGCCTGTGTATGTAAGGATGAAAGGCTTCAAAAACTGAGATTTCCATCACACAAAATGTAGGAAATTATGCTGTCGCTGATAATACTCCATAAAATACAGTTCATACATTCAACTCTTTGTGAGTATAATACTGGAATGCATCAGATAATCACATACAGTCGGGAAAGAGATTTCACAAAAAGGATGGAATTGAGAATCTTGCCAGACAAGGCTCAATTTCAGAATAACATAATGTAGCAGACAAAGAGAGCTGCCACCAGACTACCGATGCCAATGTAAATCACAGGCTTGTAGTACAAAAGTGGAAAGTCTACATCAGCACAATCACAAGAAAAGTAAGTTTAACTATACAATGATAAGTTAGCAGAGGTTGTGGTTACTAGGACTCGTTACTACCCTGTTTCCCCGAAAATAGGGCGCTGTCCGAAAGTAAGGCATGCCAGGGGGTTTAATGTGCCTGTAAATATAAGGCACTTCCCGAAAGTAAGGCATGTCTGCTTCTGGCCTGTGATTGGCTGCCCAGTTGGCTCCTGGCCTGTGAATAGTTGGGCCAGTGGCTCCGTACACCTAAGGCACCTGCGGCAAGGAGATGAGAGTGGTGCCGTCCTCCTTGCAGCGGCGAGCACCAAGACAGCGGCGGGCACCGGGACAGCGGCGGGCAGATGAGAGCGGTGAGGAAATGCAGCAGGGACCAGTGAGAAGTGTCCCTGTGTGTGCCCTGTGTTTGTGTGTGCCCCCGTGTGTGTCTCCGTGTGTGCCCCTGTGTGTGTGTGTGCCCCTGTGTGTGTGTGCCCCTATGTGTGTGTGCCCCTGTGTGCGTGCCCCTGTGTGTGTGTGTGCCCCTGTGTGTGTGTGCCCCTGTGTTTGTGTGTGCCCCCGTGTGTGTCTCCGTGTGTGCCCTGTGTGTGTGTGTGCCCCTGTGTGTGTGTGCCCCTATGTGTGTGTGCCCCTGTGTGCGTGCCCCTGTGTGTGTGTGTGCCCCTGTGTGTGTGTGCCCCTGTGTGTGTGTGTGTGTGTGTGTGTGCCCCTGTGTGTGTGTGTGCCCCTGTGTGTATGTGCCCCTGTGTGTGTGTGTGTGTGGTGTGTGTGTGCCCCTATGTGTGTGTGTGCCCCTGTGTGTGTCCCTGTGTGTGTTTGTGTGCCCAGTGTTTTTGTGTCCGCGTGTGTGCCCCTGTGCGTGTGTGTCCCTGATACCATACTGGGGGTTAATGGGGTTACTTTACTGGGGACCGCAAGGGGATGATAAAAGTAAGACACCCTCCAAAAATAAGACATGGTGCATCTTTAGGAGCAAAAATTAATATAAGACGCTGTCTTATTTTCGGAGAAACACGGGTAGTAGTAAGCCACTATCAGTAATAGATTCTCATGTGACATTAATATTAATGATGATACTTTTATACATGAGTTTTCATGTTTTCCCAATGAGTTGGGACTGCAGAGATTTTATGGGGATCATAACCCACATTAGGATCCCATAACCTGAATATTCGGACCTGACTTTTGCTAGAAAGTTTGTTCTTTTTAGCAGTCTATGGGTGCACATCAAATATATATATGTATAGCATTAGCCCCGCACACTCCACATAGCCATGCCCCCTTCACAGCCTGCATCTGCACATAGCCCTGCCCTTGGGACTATGTGGAGGGGTTGACATATGAAGAGGCGGGTCTATACGTGGGTGGCGCTATGAAAGAGGAGAGGCTACTGGGAGGGTGGGGCTATGTGTAGGGCTTGAGCTATGAATGGGTGGGGCTACTGGGAGAGGCAAGGCTATGATACATACACACATACATTACCATATATGAGTAGTACAACCATATATGGACATTACCCCCGGGTAACGCCGGGCTCTACAGCTAGTATTGAATGAAAGGGCAGGCACAAAGTGGTAATAGGTACTGTTTAAATGTTCTTTTTGTATGATGTTGTTAGGCACAATGTGTTGGTATTATTCATGCTTTATATGGTAAAGTCACTGGAGAAGGTTTTCAAAGAAGACAAAGATATTGACTACGGCCAGGTATGACTGGGATTAGTTGAGATGGACGGTGATGAACTGGAAGTTGTAAAGGACTTCAACCTACTTGGATCAATGATCACTCAAGATGCAGCGATGACACCGGAAGTCAATAGGAGAAAAGTCATGGGCAAATAAACAATGAAGTCACTGGACGAGGTCTTCACATCAAGGAACATTTCACTGGTGATGAAGACACAGCTCGTACATATAGAGTAGATATGACAGGCTCAAACCCTAATTTAGGTGCTCTGGGGAAAAAAACAAGCTAAAGTATAGGAGTAGCCCCGACACACAAATATCATGAAAATTAGAGTCTTTGCAACAACAGTCTTTTTTGTTGTGATTTTATTTTTGTGAAAAAGGTGGTGTTACAATCCAACGTTTCAGCTCTACATCTCAAGCTTTCATCAGGGATATGACTACAGAATATACAATAAAGAACAAAATATCAGTGTATAAACTTTACTAAACAAAAACCTGGTGATGAGTGATTTATTTTGTGAAAACAGTGTCATACATCCTTTGTGAAGTTATAAATGGAACTATAGTGATGTGGGGCCAGTGAATGTGTATTGTGGTGTGATATGATGTATGGGCGGGGATCGAGAATGTCTACTGCACATGTGCGGGACGAGAATAGGCACATGTGCAGTACACTCAATCTGACATCTCTCGACCTCACCAAGATGGCGATGGCCTTTGCACATGTGCAGTAGACATTCCGATCCCCGCCCATCCCCACCCATCCAGGAAGTACAGGACAGTTTATAAAACTACTGCACTGGGCCACATGCACTCCCAGCCTCCTCTACACCTGACCAGACTTAGGACACAAGGTAATGGTGCCCCTCGGTCTCTACAGTCTGGGTTTCCTCTCTCCTTTACAGCTAATTGACCTGCTTATTTTGTCCTCAGGACAGGAGTCACGTGCTGACCCTACACTTCGGTATGTGACCCCTAAAACTCTCCCTTTTATTCTTTTCTTTAACACACCTTGCTATTCCTTAACCTATACCTTTTCTCAGTGGTCACTATAGGTACCGCTCCAGCGATACACACCTGAGGTCTCCTTCTCATTTATCCTTCTAGCCTAAGGTAAAATGCATCACGCTCATGCCAGTAGGGGCGGACCGTCACCCCCGGGGGCCCTGGTGCAGGTTGTGGACGGGGGGGGGGTGCTGGTGCAGGTTGTGGACGGGGGGGGGGGGGGGGGGGGGTGCTACTAGTGTCGTGCTCCTACCGCTGGTCCTGCCGCGCTCTCCCTCCTGGTGACGGCGGCTCTCCCGCGGCTCGTGGGGGTCGGCTGGGAGAGCCGCGCTGACAGACAGCCGCGCTCTCCCGCGGCTTGTGCGAGTCGGCTGGGAGAGCCGCGCTGACAGCCGCGCTCTCCCGCGGCTTGTGGGGGTCGGCTGGGGGCCCCCTCCAGGCTTGAAGGGGCCCCCTAACCGGGCGGGGCCCTGGTGCAGCTGCACCGGCTGCACCAGCGTAGTTCCGCCCCTGACTAAGTGACTAAGCACGTTTTATTAGTACTCTGACATAGGTGCGGTACCACTATACAGTACCCCACCTAAGCACATCGTCCTTCCAGGTCTCTAAGTGCTAAGTCTACCTTTTCTTTACACCTACAGCTACTCCACCTGTGCTAATACAATAACCCCTCGTTCTCTCCTATGACGTCCGGACCTGCAGGACTACCCTTGACAGGGATGACCTCACCCTAGCTGGACCACTAAAGCAAACCTATACCACCTATTCATACACCCTGACACCAAGGACCAAAGTAATCACACCTTACGCCTCAACACCTCCAAGAGCCCCCCCAACCTTACACACAGCCTCTTTAGTTGACCCTACCCTCACTCCCACTCCACTTCACTGTCCCCTAGTGCCCCTTCCAACCACAATCCACACACCCATGCCATTCATCTCCCACACAGTCACACACACCTTCACCCAATTCCTCAACTCCACCTCCCTCACACATACATCATATCACACCATAATACACATTCACTGGCCTCACATCACTATAGGTCCATATATACCTTCACAAAGGATGTATGACACTGTTTTCACAAAATAAATCACTCATCACCAGGTTTTTGTTTAGTAAAGTTTATACACTGAATATTTTGTTCTTTATTGTATACTCTGTAGTCAAATCCCTGATGAAAGCTCGAGATGTAGAGCTGAAACGTTGGATTTTAACACCACCTTTTTCACAAAAATAAAATCACAACAAAAAAGACTGTCGTTGCAAAGACTCTATGTTCATGACATTTGAGTGTCGGGGCTACTCCTATACTACGGCTCGTACATAGTCTGGTCTATTCTGTAGCAACATATGGAAGGGAAATGTTGTGTCCCACGAATGGAAACAACCTGTAATGCCTATTCTCTGTATTGTATATATTTCCTCCAATCAGTAATTCTTTGTTGTTACCAGGTAGATTAGACTGTCTACTAAGTTTGACCCTACATTGCTGCCTTAGTTGTGTCTGTACAGGACGTCCCCCCTTGTTCCCCAGTTAGTCTGCAGAAGCCATTGCTCAAAACACATGTGTATACCCTGTACAGATTAATCCTTTTTACCTATTGTTTATTGTGACTAATACAAGATTTGGAAGAAAACTACAGCATTCTCCTGTCTTACTACAGCTGCACTGCGATCGAGTTGAAAACTGTCTGTTGCCCCTGATGGGGTAAGTACCGAGCATACAATTATCTAAGGGACTGGTAATTAGAGCACTTAGATTTACAGCCATCAGATGGGGACAGAACAGTAAAAAGGATTAGCTGTGACCAGGAATTGTATACAGCTCACGATCAGTAAAAGAACCTGTTACCAGGAGCAGTATACTGCATGCAATCCAGAGACAAGATTGCCTAAGACTGATAACAAGCCACAGCATAACTGTACAGCAGACTACATGAGCCTGAAAACAGAAATAAACTCAGTGAGAGGATAACTCGTCACCAAGAACGTATACAGGTTATAAATCCTGCCTGAGAAGTGATCATCTATAACAGGGGTCTCAAACTCGGCTGGGTTGGTGGGCCGCACATAGAAAAACATTTTATAGCGGGGGCCGCATCCCTTGTAGGACTAAGCGATATTTTCAGTAATGCCAGAATTTTTTGCTCAATGTAGTAAAGTACAAATTCTAATCCCCTTCTTGTAGTAATGTCCCCATCCTGTAGTAATGTCCTTTTCTACTGATGTCCCCCACCCTGATCCCTTTTGTAGTGATGTCCCCCATCTCTATCCCCTTTTTGTAGTGATGTCCTCATCCCGATCCCCTTTAGTAGTGATGTCCCCCATCCTGAACTCCTTTTGTAGTGATGCCCGGATCCTGGTCCCCTTTTGTACTGATGTCCCCATTCTGATCCCCTTTTCTAGGTATGTCCCCCATCCTATTTTACCTTCTTTTTACACTCACATACACACTCATTCACACTCACACACAAACCCCCCCCACACACACACACACACACACTCTCACACGTCCTCATACACATCCTCATACACACATACACACACAGACACACGCACACTCTCACACACATTCACTTTAATGATGCATCGCTCCAGTGCAGGGGGCCGCCACGGTCCCCACTGTGCTGACTTCTGGCCTCCGCTGTGCTATGACTTCCTCCAGCCGCCGCTCAGACAAGCTCTGTTGCTCAGCAAGATCAATGCAATCTGCCAGCCAGAAGCCTGCATGTGACGTCATAGTCCGCCATCAGCTGTGGACCTCTCATTGGCTGGCAGCTTGCATTGATCTTGCTGAGTGGCAGAGCTTGTTAGTGCCACAGACGGAAGTCATCACACAGCGGGGACTGCAGAGGCCCCCTGCACTGGGGCAATGCATCATTATGCTGTCCAAAGTGCCGCGGGCCGCATAGTGAGGCCCCAGGGGCCGCATGCGGCCCTTGGGCCACGTGTTTGAGACCTCTGCTCTATAAACCATTGTCAGGCTGCAGTGAATAGACTTTCAATACAGCCTGCATAGATTCTATAAGCACAGAACTGATACATTGTCATCCGTCTCCCTGACAACCAGGAGCAGAAAGCCCCCACCCTTGCAATCCTGTGCACAATTGTTGAGATGCAAAGCTCTCATTCACTGCCCATCCTGAATCAACAAGGAGAAATGATGGACTCTCAGTCTACTCATAGTGAAAGACCTAAACGGTTAACCAAACCAACATGGAGAGTTAAAGAGAACTTAGAAACAGCCAGAAGTGAACTGCTTATCCACATAACACTACTTTGGCAAAGAGTGATAAAACAAGTCACTGTGTTATCTGTGCCAGGTGCTCATGAGCTACCACCAGAGGGAGCCCTGGAACAACTGTTCTCCGCATACCAGTCTTACAAGGACACTTGCAAAAAATACATATTTACCCTGCTGAAAGTAAACACGTCCGAGTCTTTAAAAGAACTCCAGGACTTCCAACAGCTTGATGCTGAACGAGAGTGCACCGTACGTGACATCATAAACCAGATTGAAGCAAAAATGGTGCAAACATCAGAAGTGGCATCTCACAAGTCCAGGTCTGTTAAGAGCTCAAGGCACTCGCTCAAATCGGGCTCATCAAAGTACTCAACCCTCAGTGAGCAGCTTATAAAAGCGCGCATTGAAGCAGAAACCATGAAGGTACAAACCGTCTTTGCTCAAAGAAAAGCAGAGATAGAAACGAGTGCAGTCGTCGAATCAGCACATAAGAAAACAGAGACTGCACGCAAGAGGGCAGACATCGAAGCAGAGACTTCACGCAAGAGGGCAGACATCGAAGCAGAGGCTTCACGCAAGAGGGCAGACATCGAAACAGAGGAAGCGGAGATGGAAGCAGAGACTGCACGTAAAAAGGCAGAAGTTGAAGCCCTGCAGAGGGAATGTGAACACGCGGCAGCCATGGCAAGGCTAAAGGTCTTCGAACAAGCTCTAGCTGGGAGCCAAGGAGGCAGCATCAGCACTTACGAACTTGAGACAAAAGAACCACTTAAGCGCACAAAAGACTATGTGCTTAGCCAAGCCAGTGAACCGCCGATCGACACCAACATTTCCGTTGGCAACAACACTTCTTCAGATCATTAAGACGCCGATCCGCCTGCAGCTTCCAGCTTCACTGGTCAGTCTAACGCTCCTCAGACATTCAAATCTGAACCACTTTCACTCTTCAGTGCACAGCCCGACCCTGCACCTCAGCAACCCCCGTGTGGCAGTGTCCACATACAACCCAACATGCCGGTTAGTCACTACAGTCCAGACAACTGTGTAGTTCCGGCCCCGCATACAACAAGGACCCTTCACACCACACCCCAGTTGCCGGTCTAAACGCCTATGCCACTCCATTCCTTCCCATGTTCCCGAAACAAGAAGCTACGAACTATGCAACCAGCATCACTCAGTCAGCGAATGTACCCCCATGGTCAGAAAGAACAGACCTGTCCGACTTTGCGAGGTACATGATACGCCGAGAACTGATCAACACCGGTCTCACAAGGTTCGACGACCAGCCCGAAAACTACAGAGGGTGGAAGTGTACCTTCAAAACCGCAATCAGTGACCTCGGCATTACCGCTGCTGAAGAGCTGGATCTGCTACTCAGGTGGCTAGGCCCACAGTCTACGGAGAGAATCAAGAAGCTCAAATCAGTTTACATCACCGACCCAATAACTGGTCTCGCAACCGCATGGGACAGACTAAAGAAAGGGTTTGGCAGTCCTGAAGCTATCGAAGATGCTCTACTTAAACAACTATATGACTTTCCCAAAATATCCGGCAAGGATGCTTCAAGGTACCAGGAACTCAGCGACCTGCTGTCTGAACTCCAACTGGCCAAGACAGACAGACATCTACCTGGCCTTAGCTACCTGGACACCGCTCGTGGGGTGAAACCCATTGTCGTCAAGTTGTCTTACAACATCGAAGAAAAATGGACCACACGAAGGTCAAACTACAAGAGACAATACCAAGTCTCCTTCCCTCCGTTCTCCTTCTTCTGCGACTTCATCAAGGAGATTGCAGAGTATAAAAACGACCCCAACTTCCGTTATGAAGAACCCAGTGGACCTGTGTCATCTCCCAAGTATGAGAGTTCACACTCTCACGACAAAAAACGCAGCGGTCCGGTGTCTGCAAAAAAGACTGAAGTTCTGCCTTCACCGACATCAGCACCAGACAAGGGCAGTGAAGGCGAGAAGGTAGAAGACCTGAACCGCCAGTGTCCTATTCACAAACTGCCGCATCCCCTGAGGAAATGTATCGGCTTCAGGAAGAAACCACTTCAAGAACGAAAGGAACTCTTAAAGAAGTTTAGAGTATGCTTCAGGTGCTGTGCTTCTACCGAACACATTGCTAAGGACTGTGTCATCAATATCAAGTGTATAGAGTACAAGCACTCCATCCGTCACAACATGACTCAGCGTCTATGCCTTCTCCCACCACAAGCAATGGCGGGGAGAGTACAGACAAGGCAACTAACCATCTTGCAGCATCTTCATCCTGCACCAAGGTTTGCGGAGAAGGTCTTCGCGACAAGTCCTGCGCCAAGATTTGCCTGGCAAAGGTGTATCCTGAAGGTCATCCAGAGAAGGCAGCCAAGGTGTACGTCAGCCTGGACGACCAGAGCAACAAATCACTGGCCAGGTCAGAACTCTTCGATTTGCTTGACTTAAAGGGAAACACCTATTCCTACACCTTGGGCACCTGCAGCGGTGTGACAGAAGCCACTGGAAGAAGGGCCAGTGGCCTCATAATAACTTCTCTCTCCAGCTCCACTTCCAACACTCACAGAGTGCAACCAAATACCCTTCAACAGGGAAGAAATCCCAACACCAGAAGCAGCTCTTCAGTTCCCTCACCTCAAAAACATAGCCAACAAGATACCGGCCCTTGAGAACAAGGCAGACTTCTTAATTCTCCTCGGCAGAGACATCATACGATTGCACAAGGCGCACCTACAAATCTTTGTCAACTAGATGAACCATACGCTCAGCGCCTCGAGCTAGGCTGGGTCATCATTGGTGACGTCTGTAGCGACCAGACAAAGAAGTCAAGCAACCTCACTTCTTACAAAACCGTCATCACATCAGAGGACCACGATGTGTCTTTTCTGCCGTACCCACATCACTTCTGGGTAAGGGAGAAGCCAAAGGACACTAGGTGGAAAGAACAACCACCTGATAACTCAAACTTGTTTTGTCTTCAAGACGACAACCACAAGTCAACAACACTCTACTCCGCAAACCAGGTCAACGACTCACCCTCTCTTCCTGCAAAGACCGAGTTGCCAAGGGACTCGCAGCAAACAACTGCTAAGTTCCCAAACTGTGAAGCCTATCTCTATCACAAACCTGGTCAAGCCAAAACCATGCTAGACTTCAGTGCCCAGAGTGAGAGCCCGTTTCTCGACAGCCTACCTCTTACTGAAGGTGCTAGCGTTCTCTCCATGCAACGTAACCTCAGCGCACCACTGGACATCGAACAAGACACGTTCACCTTCCAGGTTTCGCCCTGTAACAAACTTGCTACGAAACGAGGAGTCTCGCCTGTTGAAAACAGCATCCAAGATCCTCTTGGGTTCAGGACACCCACCACAGTTCAAGACAGGGTACCGCTGGGACACCTCGCCTTTGAGGGCATCAACAGAAACACTACGTCACCATCGCAGAGACAACACAGGTGGGCGACAGAGAAGAAGTCTCTAAAGGTCATACAGCGACTCCAAGTCTTGCACCGTGCTTCTGCAAGGACTCTTTTAGCTGTCACCAAGAGTCAAATTCATGTTTCTTATCACACGTCTACAAAGGTTACAGTTGCAGCAGCCTCCTAGAGTACATCAGAAACCAGCAGCAAGGTACGTCGCAGCTTCATCCTGAACACGCTAAAGTCCACTTCAAAACTTGCATGCACCGTACCAAGGCTAGAACTCAGTGCTGTTGCGCTAACAGTTGGAGCCAAGAGAGCCACACCTGAACAGTGGCATCTCATCTCTACTAACCTCCAACTAGCTGAGTGGAGAATAAGACTCAGACCAACCTACAGCTCAAACCATGTGTCCCAGGTGTCAGCACTGAAGCTGAGGCCCCACACCCTAGACACTCTCCAACCTGGTCAGCCATTGTGCAGGCTGACATTCAGTCCAAGTGCATCGCCTGGTGGCTCCTTCAAGCAGGAGTCACTTGAACTGAACTTGTCACTGGACTGTGCCACGGCAAGGAGCGCACCTCCCCCTACCCCTTCTGTACCAGGGCACTTAACTGTTGGTGTCCTACTGAACTCGCAACCTTTCCTTCGAACTAGGACCTTACCGCTGGATTATTTGGTTGGTGGAGGAGTTGGCATGTTGCGGCTTCCCCAGTCCAAAGATAGGTTTGTTGAATATGGGCTAAATTTTCTTTTTTTTTTCTATTTTTTTCCATTTGCATTTAAGGACCACATTCCACTGCATGTATAGACTTGAATACTGCATTATTGTTTGCATTTTGTGTTCATGTCCCTTCTCATTACAGGTTTTATAACGTGGAGGACAGAGACGACTCCTAACGTTACACAGGACTTGAAATCGGACGATTTCAGACGGGGAGTGTTGTGTCCCACGAATGGGAACAACCTGTAATGCCTATTCTCTCTATTGTATATATTTCCTACAATCAGTAATTCTTTGTTGTTACCAGGTAGATTAGACTGTCTACTAAGTTTGACCCTAAGTTGCTGCCTTAGTTGTGTCTCTACAGGACGTCCCCCCTTCTTCCCCAGTTAATCTGCAGAAGCCATTGCTCAAGACACATGTGTATACCCCTGTACAGATTAATCCTTTTTACCTATCGTTATTGTGTCTAATACAAGATTTGGAAGAAAACTACAGTGTTCTCCTGTCTTACTACAGCTGCAGTGGCGATCGAGTTGAAAACTGTCTGTTGCCCCTGATGGGGTAAGTACTGAGCATACAATTATCTAAGGGACTGGTAATTAGAGCGCTTAGATTTACAGCCATCAGATGGGGACAGAACAGGAAACCTGGACAATAAAGGAAGACAACAGAAGAAGAATCAATGCCTTCAAAAGGTGGAGCTGGAGAAGGATGTTATCAATACCATGGATGGGAAGAAAAACAAACACATTAATTCTGGAACAAATCAAGCCAGATAATTCACTGGAAGGAAGTGTCTGGCACCAAGCCGGTGGCCGGGACTTCACGGGGCAGGCTCTAGCTTCTTCCTCCTGTCACGGAACTGCGCCTGCCGAAGTGGGGCCCGGTGGTGCAGATTCAAAGGAATATTGGCTGAACAGATTTAAAAGGTTGTTTTAATTCGTGATGCCACCTGTGAGTGTTCCGGTGATGTCCACCGGCGCTGCTTGGGCCTCCGGGGGATGGGATGCAGCAAGATGGAACGCTCCCCGCAGGATGAGCGGGAGTCCCCGGAGCCAGGAGCTGCACAAGATGTTGTGAGGCAGCTGCAGTTACCTTCTACTTGCGGAGATGGACAGTTCTAAAGAAAGCACGGACACTGAAAGTCTCTGTAACGGGTACTTTACTGTAACCAGCAGGCAATACATGGTATACAGTTAACGGATAACGGACTGGGTGGACTCAGCAATGACCAGTGTTTCTCAGAGCTTCGCGGTGTTCCTCCATTCTAACTAGTTTGTGTTGCCGTGGTCGCCTTGGGGTGCCAGATCGGGTACAAGGAGGCTGCTTCTATTTCCCTACCGAGGAATTATGGCCGGATATGTGGGGAGCCTTCGGTCCTTTTGGTGGGTACTCCGCTGGCTAGACGACTCTGTGTGTGCGGCAGTGGTGGGGTGCTCCTGTAAAGAAGTCCCTCCACTCCTGGTTTGCATGGCAGTGATAAACGACTCCCAGCTTCGGAACCAGTAATCCGGTTGTAAGTGGGCACGGGGATGTTTTGACCTGTATGCATTCGCCCAGGGTCCGGTTGTTGAGGCACCGGGGTTAATGGCGCCTAACCGGAGTAGTGGCCAGGGGGCTGCACGGGACTGTGTAGGCCCCCTCTCCTACGTTGCAGAACTCGTTCTTTCTGCTCCCTTCTGTTTGTGTGTTTCTGCACTAAGTTCTCCACTACACACTACCTCTACACTCCGCCCACCAGGACCCTATTGGCCCTCTATGCTGATGTGCATGTAGGGTATGGAGCTCTGAGTTTTAACCATGTCATTGCTTAGTCAGAGAATATTGCTGCTGCTGTCTTGGCTGCAATACCTTCCTGTGACGCACTCGTTGCGGGGCGCCACAGAAGGATCAGCAAGCTACTTGTATATACATCATAGGAAGAGAGAAATCACTGGAGAAAAACATGGTCGCAAGAACAGAAGGAACAAGATGAAGAGGATGACCAGCAACCTAATGGCTTGATACTATCAATATAACGGCATAAAAGACCCTGGTGGACCTATGTAGGCTTCAAGAAGACCCTGGAGGACCTATCTAGGCTTGAAGGCAACCCTGGTGGACCGATCTAGGCTTAGAGAAAACCCTGAAGGACCTATCTAGGCTTGGAGGAGACTTTTGGTTGGCCTATCAAGGCTTAAGAAGACCGTGGTGAACCTATCTAGGCTGCACAAGAGCTCTAAACCATCAAGTCACAATGGCTCGAGATCGAGCTGAAGGCTGTTAACATAAATAAGAAATGGTCCTATTAATAGTTAGCGGCATTGTGAAATAGCTGTCTCACACAGATACAAATCTTAGCGTCCAATCACACTTTGCTACATCCATGATATTCAATACATTTATACAAGCCTATGTTCATACCAGAAGTCTATGTTCATTGCCCTGTAGATTGTGCCTTTGTAGTTCACTGCACAGTGATGTCTGTCCAGTCCTACTTCCATTTCTTCATTTTACTTAGTATTTTTCAGGTAGGCAAAGTATGATGGAAGAATTTAGACTGGTTTTCATGTAAAAATTGACTGCCCTTAAGGCTTTACAGTAGTTAAAAAGGGCCCAATATATAGGCTTGGAGAAAACCCTGGTGTACTTATCTAGTCTTGTAGAGATCGTGGTGGACTTATCTAATCTTGTAGAGACCCTGATGGACCTATCTAGGCTTGGAGAAGACACTGGTGGACCTATCTAGGCTTGGAGAAGACCCTGATGGACCTATCTAGGCTTGGAGAAGACCCTGATGGACCTATCTAGTCTTGTAGAGATCCTGGTGGACATACCTAGTCTAGGAGAAGACCCTGTGCACCTATATAGGCTTGGAGAAGACACTGGTGGACCTATCTAGGCTTGGAGAAGACCCTGATGGACTTATCTAGGCTGCACAAGATCGATCTCCCTACAGAGTGTTCATTCAACAAGACGCCATGGCTCAAGATTGGCCGTTAAAATAAAAACATTTGGCGCAGAAACATAATGGTTGACCAAATTACAACATTTTTTAACAAGTGAACATTTGCTATTTACATTACTTGTGTCTTCTTATGTGGCATATGTGCCTTTGATGACCCTCAGACTCTAGGACCTTGTAAGAAAGGTATATTTACATTGTATATAGCATTTTCCTGATTCATTACCATCTTATGTCAATGAATATAGGATCCTGGCACTATAAGCCAATCTGTCAAAATTCAAGTTCAGCAGATTCACGTGATTATGTTGATTTTTCTATGCAAATTGCATTATGATGTGAATGAGTTTCCAGACACTGAGGCATAATACAGATTGTTAAAAAAAACATAACTCATCTGGCCCTCACCTGTCCTGCAGTGCTAGTCCGTAAGTCCCATGAAGCCTTCTGGCATATTAGGCGCAGACAAGGCCTTGTGTCATCATGACACCACTATGGATATTGTACCTCAAGCAACATCATTATGCCGTAGTCTCAATGTTTAAGACATAAATAAGTAAAAACTGAATGCATTCCTTAACATACAGTCTGAATAGATGCATACTAAACATGACATACTATGACAGACAGTTGCACTCTGAAATGCTAAGGTATGCAAACTGTGAATATAACAATATAGATCCACATTGCTGCTAAGAAAATATATGAAAAAATTGAGCTACTTAGCATATGAAGATGACCATTTGTACATCTGCCCAGTAGCCACATCACGGCGTACCTCTTTGCATGGTCATACACTAAGTTCTCTCTGGGTTTAAAAAATCCTCCATTAGTATGGATGGATAGGAACCTGCTAATAAAGAGAAAATCACCTAAAGTGTCAGGACTCTGGATCTTCTCATGACTTTTTGGGTCTTCTTGCCCTTTTCCAAAATGGAGTCAGCCGCTTAATTCCTATCCATGTGTTCCTGCCCTCTGGACCTTATAAGCTCCAGCCCATCTATCAGACCTTTCTTGAGTATTTTGCTTGGATCTCAATATTTGCAGATGACACTAAACTCTGCAGGATAATCAATACAGAGGAGGACAATTTTATATTACAGGAGGATTTATGTAAACTAGAAGCTTGGGCTGATAAATGGCAAATGCGCTTTAATGGGGATAAATGTAAGGTCATGCACTTGGGCAGAGGAAACAAAAGGTATAATTATGCGCTTAATTGTAAATCACTGGGCAAAACTGTCACTGAAAAAGACCTGGGTGTATGGGTAGATGACAAACTCACATTTAGTGGCCAGTGTCAGGCAGCTGCTGCAAAGGCAAATAAAATAATGGGATGCATTAAAAGAGGCATAGATGCTCATGAGGAGAACATAATTTTACCTCCATACAAATCACAAGTGCGACCACACTTAGAATACTGTGTACAATTCTGGTCTCCGGTGTATAAGAAAGACATAGCTGAACTAGAGCGGGTCCAGAGAAGAGCGACCAAGGTTATTAGAGGACTGAGGAGTCTGCAATACCAAGACAGGTTATTAGAGGACTGAGGGGTATTCAATACCAAGACAGGTTATTAGAGGACTGAGGAGTCTGCAATACCAAGACAGGTTATTAGAGGACTGAGGGGTCTGCAATACCAAGACAGGTTATTAGAGGACTGAGGGGTCTGCAATACCAAGACAGGTTATTAGAGGATTAAGGGGTCTGCAATACCAAGACAGGTTATTACAGGACTGAGGGGTCTGCAATACCAAGACAGGTTATTAAACTTGGGGTTATTTAGCTTGGAAAAACGAAGGCTTAGGGGTGATCTTATAATAATGTATAAATATATGAGGGGACAGTACAGAGACCTTTCTAATGATCTCTTTACTCTTAGGCCTGAGACTGGGACAAGGGGGCATCCTCTACATCTGGAGGGAAGAAGGTTTAATCATAATCACAGACGCGGATTCTTTACTGTAAGAGCAGTGAGACTATGGAACTCTCTGCCACATGATGTTGTAATGAGGGGGTCATTACTAACATTTAAGAAGGGCCTGGATGCCTTTCTTGAAAACTATAATATTATCAGTTATATATACTAGATTCTTTGATAGGATGTTGATCCAGGGAATTAGTCTGATTGCCATATCTGGAGTCAGGAAGGAATTTTTTTCCCCCAATGTGGAGCTTAGTGTTGCCACATGTTTTTTTTTTTGCCTTCCTCTGGATCAACATGTTGGGCTATGGGTTGAACTTAAGTCCTTCAACCTTAAAAACTATGTTACTATGTTACTCCTGTCTACAAGGTCTGTCAGTCAGCATGACGCAGTTCACTCCTGTCTACAAGGCTGTCAGTCACTGTGACGCAGTTCACTCCTGTCTATAAGGCTGTCAGTCAGTGTCACAAACTTTACTCCTGTCTACAAGGCTGTCAGTTAGTGTCACGAACTTCACTCCTGTCTATAAGGCTGTCAGTCAGTGTCACGAACTTTACTCCTGTCTACAAGGCTGTCAGTCAGTGTGACACACTTCACTCCTGTCTACAAGGCTGTCAGTGTGACACACTTCACTCCTGTCTACAAGGCTGTCAGTCAGTGTGACGCACTTCACTCCTGTCTATAAGGCTGACAGTCAATGTCACGAACTTCACTCCTGTCTACAAGGCTGTCAGTCAGTGTGACAAACTTCACTCCAGTCTATAAGGCTGACAGTCAGTGTCACGAACTTCACTCCTGTCTACAAGGCTGTCAGTCAGTGTGACATCCTTCACTCCTGTCTATAAGGCTGACAGTCAGTGTCACGCAGTTAACTCCTGTCTACAAGGCTGTCAGTCAGTGTGACGCAGTTCACTCCTGTTTACAAGGTATTCTAGAATATCTGATGCGTTAGAATCGGGCCACCATCTAGTAATCTATATAAGAGAAAACTGACAGCACCACTTCCTAACATGCAGTCTGAGTAGATGCATACTGAGCAAAGTTTAAGACCTTGTCAGCACCTAAGTTGTCAGGAGAATGCGAAAGTTAAGGCACTGGACAGAAAAGGTTGCCACATAAGAACCTAGAAGACCTCTGGAGTGAATTAGGGCTGAGTTATAGGAAAGGTGAGGCCTGTGTGAACATAATATTTTAACCGTTTTCTTCCAGCTGGCCTTCATTTTGCTAGATTCAAACAAAACAAATTGCAAAAACAATTATATACAATTTCAACTTTTTTTTTTCTAAAATTTCAGATGCAAAGTACTTCTTCAAAGAGGACTTGAACTCTAGTGCCACCTATTGGAGTAATTCTAAAAGTCAATATTAACCCTTTAAAGAGCCTTATCCTATGACCAAGGATATAAGACAAATCATACTCTTAATTTGTAGGCTCAGGCTCCTCGTCAGTGCAAAGTATGAGATATGATTTGGCTTGGTTGAGAGGATAAGATTGGGGATGTAACATTCTGGCTTAGGCGGCCGTCACACGCTGAGATATCGTGCAAGATATCGCTTGAAAGCGGCAGATTAAACATCGCGTAAGCGATGTCTGTGCGTGTGACGGCCAGATACGACGAGCGATATCTGATCAAATCTCTAAATCGTGATCTGAGGTTCGGTTCTCAGATCTGACGATATCGCCCAATTAACTATGCACAATCGACACGTGTAAATTCCCGACATCAGACGAAACGTGTGATTTCAGCGATGGCAAAATCCATCACGTAGGCGTGTCAGGAGTTTCCTATTGCCTGACCCCCTCAGTGGTGATTCGTGCAACGAAATGGTTTCGGATTGGCTGCATCAGCATTAGCTAGCATTGGTGGAAGACGATGCGTTACCATTGGCTGCCCTCACAGGGCGCCATTTTGAAAGCGCTGTCTTCAGCACCACACATAGGCGTCGGCTGCACAATATCCCCGAACTGTGCACCCAATCGCGTCGACTTAATAATCGAATCTGCGTGGTCCCCGACCCTGCTATATAGTGTCCACCTTGTCATACACCCACACAATGTTGGCGGCCGCGGCACACCTAAACGCGGCGTTACGCCACGGCCATGGGATGTTGTTTCTTAGGTCACACCAAAATTGATGATTGGGCTGTTAACGCCGCGTAGGTCGCCTTTAAGTGTTGTAATGTGACGCAAGGGGCGGTCCAGACGGAATGAAGTTGGTTTCAGTTTCATTCCGCCTGCAAGGTGCTAACTCCTCCCATGCCCATTGCAATTTATAGTTATGTGCTACAGCACATATATACATTAACGATCAATATCACAGGACATTGTGGGGATGAGGCCGCCATGTTTCAAAGGACATCTGACCCAATGAGGACGCAGTACTGAGCACCAATGGTGTAGTGAGGGGCGCAGCTTGGAGCCCATGTACCACGCCTATCGGCTCCGATAACGCCCACATTGGCTCCCACATCGTTTAGGAGATTTCTGTGTGACTTTAGCTGAACGATGTCCACTGCTGATAACTGCATCTCTCAGACGATCGCTGGATGGGTGGATCGGGGAATCGTCTGAGCGATGTCTGTGGGTGTAGCGTCGTGATGAGCGATTTTGCGCGTCGTTCGCACGATATGCAAATTTAACATCGTCTACGATATCTTGCACGATATCTCAGCGTGTGACGGCCGCCTTAGATCACTTAAAATGTGAGACAAATTTGAATGTGAATCATTTCTAGGTTCCTTTTTACTCAAAAACAGATTCATTATAACAAATAAGAAATGCAGTTGTCACGATCGTGTGGGCCGGCGTACTCGGTTACCGGGCAGGCAGTCTGACGGGGTATCATGGTGGCGATTGCCCGATTCCGTGGCCCAAGTTAAAGGGGGATATATTTAAAGGGGATTATAATTTATAAGATGATCTGTGATGACACTTGAGGCATGTGGTCAGGAGTGAGCGGCGCTGCTAGTAGTAGCCCCAGGAGATAGATGGTGATTCAGCAAGTTGGATTACTTGCCTCAGCAGAAGCGTGGAGTGATAATGGGGGTTGTAGTGTGAGACGCAGTAGACACAGACAAGGAGGCAGTTAAATGCAGTCTTTACCTTTATTGAAGATGGATGGCAAGTTTAATCTAGGGTACTGGTCACCAAGTCCAGGGTCCAATCTGTCCAGAAGGAGATGAAGTCCGCTCCACTAAGTAGGAAAAATAAGCCTTCCTTTTTATGCCCGTCTGTGTGGGGATTCAGAAGCCTATCAGTTTCCCTGCGTCTTTTCTGCTGCAGCTGCTCCAGCCAGCCTGCTTTGCAAGCCTCTAATAAGCTGTTCTCTAATTCTCTATAATGCGGTGCTGTTAGTGTTGCATGGGTAACTAAAGGATGAGCAGTCCCACTGTCTCGAGATTTTGCCTCCAGGATTTCTACTCCCTGGTAGCTCAGGACTCTGATGTCCTTCTCAGCGTATCCTAGAGCAAGCTTATTCAGCTCCAGCTCCAGGCATGTTCTTTTTCCTCGTGCTTCTTTTTCTCTTCCCTTCTCACTACTCACTACTCTAACCCCTTCCCCCAGCCAGAAGAGTAAACTAACCTACCAAACTAGGTGTTTGGGCTCCCCCTTCTGGTCAGGTTTGTGTATGAATGCATGGGTTACCTAGTGTAGGGAGCTCCAATTACCTTTGGACATGATAATACTACCTATTAGGGAGATGATACCACTGGACCGCAGGGGTGCCACATTGGCACCTACCTAGAGTGCTACCACTATGCTCTTCCCAGTTAAGTGTCAGGATTCTGGCTTTTCTTGGTTACCTTCTGTGTCTTCTCACCCTTGTCCAAGATGGTGTCTGCTATTTAATCTTGTCCATATGTCCCTGTTTTCCTGCTTATTTAAGCTTTAGTTCAACTTTCAGGCCTTTCTTGAAAGGCTCCAACTCTGGCTTTTCTTTGCATCATCTCAGTTTGCTCCTTTTTTTAGCTACATTGGGTTGGTTCTTCAAATTACTCTGCAGACATCTGCTCTGCTGGCCTCACCTGTTCTTAGCTTACCTCCTAGCTACAGACTGTGCTCAATAAGGATTGCTACTGTGTCACCTGTACCCTCAGTCCACCCTCCTGCAAGTAAGCTCTGCTATACTAAAAGATACTGCTGCTGCTACTTAGTCTGTTTGTTTATTATTTGCAAGTGTCGTGCTCAGGACAGTTTCTGGACTGCAGTAAAACTGCAATGCACAGTATTAAATCAGGGACTGTGTTTGTTCTAATGGCCGCTTTACACGTCCCAATATCGTTGCGATATTGGATTCAACGGCACGGGAGCACGCACGTTTTTGGCACTAGTCCAAGATCGCATAGAAGATGTCACACAGGGAGATATCGGCAGGCAACACAACTGCGATGTCTATGCCCCCTCCTTTGCGCTGTGTACGAGCGACCCAGGGAACGACCATTTAACATGGGAGTGAATAGGGGAAGTTGTGCTCCAAATCGTAGTTGCACTGTCACACAGCATGATCCTGTCAGATCGTCAAGCCAATATCGGCCAGTTTGAGAGCCTGCACAATTCCCCAATGATATCGTTTTGGCATCGTTCTTGCTTCGCATTGTTCATTTACACCACACAACGCACGAATGATATCGGCGGCAACGCACGAACCACGTGACTTTTTATCGTTGCTGGACAACGATATTGTGCCGTGTAAAGCGTCCATTAGACTTTTTCCATTATCAGCTTTGCACTGTGTGAACAACTTTTAAAGACTATTGTCATTATCGGCTCAGCACTATGTGAACTGCATTTAAGAAATATTTCCGTACTGGCTCTGCAGTGTATGAACTGTGTAAGAGACTATTTCTGTTGCCAGCCTCACTGTGATATGAACTGTTTGCACATGTGATAATATAAGATTGAACTCAAGCCTTGGCTATACCTTGTCTTTGCCCTATGCCAGTGATGGCGAACTCCAGGCCTCGAGTGCCACCAACAGGTCAGGTTTTCAGGATTTCCTCAGCATTGCACAGAGGTTGGAATCATCCCCAGTGCAGGTGATTATATTATCACCTGTGCAATATAAGGAAATCCTGAAAACCTGCACTGTTGGTGGCACTCGAGGCCTGGAGTTCGCCATC
This sequence comes from Allobates femoralis, assembly GCA_033576535.1. NCBI lineage: Eukaryota > Metazoa > Chordata > Amphibia > Anura > Aromobatidae > Allobates > Allobates femoralis. The sequence continues at coordinate 30,142,752 of JARQOC010000003.1, forward strand.
ACTGCCCTATGCTATTAGATTCCTGAGATATCCACACTAGGTGTTACAGCAAGGTAGAAGAGGAAGCTGAGATGGACGGGTGGTGAAGGCAGACCCAAATCTTGCTGCAGGGACCACTGGACCCTATTCATGTCACCAGGTGTCTTGAGAATCAGATATGTTGTCCCCTAGGCCGCCGCTAGGGCCTGACAGGTCTGCTTGGTGTCACAGGTCCGCCCGTCATTGGAGGGGCGTGTCCACTGGAACAGGGGCAGGGGGGGCCCGGCCTTGCCGGCGGGGGGCATGGCCATTTGGAGTAAGGAGGCCATCTCCCCCTTCCCCACCAGCTAGGCCAGCACATGCTGCCAGCGGATAGCGGGAAGACGGCTGTGCCGGTGTGAGGCATGGCCGTGTGGAGCAAGGAGGCCTGCCCCCTCGGCCATCTGTCCCCAAACCAGAGTGACCTCCTCTGTATACATGACACATCCAGCCTTATATTACTGTACGTATACACATGGCAGAACTGGGGGAAGGAAGAAAGGAAGGGGGACACTATCTCCGGGAATGAAAGGGTTACTGTGTCCAGTAATGGGAAATGTGCACATACCTCCACCTGCAGAGCTGCACACTGGATATATGGCTGCTCTGTGCTTACAGAACCTGTGATTATGTCACATTGAGGGGAGGAGTCAGGGATCACATGATCAACTCCTCAGTGAATGCAGGACTTGTCATGGTACTGGATGAGGTGAAGTTAATGTGTAAAGTTATGTGTACGGGGCGGATGCGAGCCACGTGTGTACAGGGCGTACGGAGTGGAGACGAGAGTGTACGATGTGTACGGAGCAGAGCCGAGTGTGTACGAGGTGTACGGAGCAGAGCCGCATGTGTACGAGGTGTGCGGAGTGGAGACGAGTGTGTACGAGGTGTACGGAGCAGAGCCGAGTGTGTACGAGGTGTACGGAGCAGAGCCGAGTGTGTACAAGGTGTACGGAGCGGAGCCGAGTATGTACGAGGTGTACGGAGCAGACCCGTGTGTGTACGAGGTGTACGGAGCCGAGCCGAGTGTGTGCGAGGTGTACGGAGCAGACCCGTGTGTGTACGAGGTGTACGGAGCAGAGCCGAGTGTGTACGAGGTGTGCGGAGAGGAGACGAGAGTGTACGAGGTGTACGGAGCAGAGCCGAGTGTGTACGAGGTGTACGGAGCAGAGCCGAGTGTGTACGAGGTGTACGGAGCGGAGCCGAGTGTGTACGGAGCAGAGCCGTGTGTGTACGAGGTGTACGGGGCAGAGCCGAGTGTGTACGAGGTGTACGGAGCAGAGTTGCGTGTGTACGAGGTGTACGGAGCAGAGCAGAGTGTGTATAAGGTGTACAGAGTGGAGCTGAGTGTGTATGAGGTGTGCGGAGTGGAGCCGAGAGTGTACAATGTGTACAGAGTGGTGCCGCGTGTGTACGTGGTGTATGGAGTGGACGGAGCCGCGTATGTACGAGGTGTACGAAACGGAGCCGCGTGTGTACGAGATGTACGGTGCGGAGCAGAGTGTGTACGAGGTGTATGGAGCGGAGCCGCGTGTGTATGAAGTGGAGCCGAGTGTGTACGAGGTACATAGAGTGGAGCAGTGTGTGTACGAGGTGTATGGAGCGGAGCCACGTGTGTATGAGGTGTACGGAGCAGAGCTGCGTATGTGTGAGGTGTACAGAGCAGAGCCGAGTGTACGAGGTATATGGAGTGGAGCCATGTGTTTACAAGGTGTGTGTACCAGTGGTAGCCCCCCACGGATGCCACTCCTATAGTCCTGGCTGCCTCTGCTGGCAGCATTCTTCTCCAGAGTCCTGGCCGTCGCTGTCTGCCTTCTGCCATCTGCTGAGGAGACCGGAGCAGCAAGAAGAGAGGTGAGTATTTAATTTTTTAATCAATGAGTACACTGGTGAGAAACTATGTAATGTCCAATATAATATAGGACTATTGGGGTGCAATATACTATATGAAGGACTATGGGGGTGCACTATACGATATGGAGGACTATGGGGGTGCACTATACGATATGGAGGACAATGTGGGTGTGATATACTATGAGGAAGGCTATGGGGGATGCATTATACAATAGTTGTTTACCCTCTCACTTGTAAAGCGCCATGTAACCTAATGGCGCTATATAAATAATAATAATAATAGTTAATAATAATAATAATATGGCATGGCCACGCAGTAGGTAATAAAGTCCACTTTTTTCTATTTTTTTGTGCTGTTTTTCCTTTTTTTACTCTGTTGTAAAGAACCATCTGGATTGCGGGTTGGTGAAAGCCTTGCACATAAATAAAATGGCCCCATATATAGAATGGGAAGCCATCTTGAGGCAACAGGCACAGAAAGGGTTAATTGTGTTCTTACTTCTGAGGTAAAACATCTGCCTCAAACTGGAATAAGCTGGTTGGATGTGGTGTTTGGGCGCCTGATTCCTAGGGGACGGATTGGCTGGATGAGGTCAGATGTCACTGACCTCTGTGTATATAATGTGAGTCCCTAGGGTTAGGTGCCCAGTCAGGAAGATTTTGGGGCTGTTCCAATTTTTCAATATAAATATAATGTATGTTTGGGTGGAGGCGGAGCATGGGTGAAGGCGGAGCATGGGTGGAAGTGGAGAATGGGTGGAGGCGGAGCATGGGTGGAAGTGAAGTATGGGTGGAGGCGGAGCATGGGTGGAAGTGGAGAATGGGTGGAGGCGGAGCATGAGTGGAAGTGGAGGAATGGGTGGAGGGGAGCATGGGTGGAAGTGGGGAGAATGGGTGGAGGCGGAGCATGGGTGGAAGTGGAGATGGGGGCGGAGCATGGTGGAGTGGAGAATGGGTGGAGGCGGAGCATGGGTGGAAGTGGAGAATGGGTGGAGGCGGAGCATGGTGGAAGTGGAGAATGGGTGGAGGGGGATGGTGAAGGGAATGGGTGGAGGGGAGCATGGTGAAGGGGGCATGGTGGAGGGAGATGGGTGAGGCGGAGCATGAGTGGAAGTGGAGAATGGGTGGAGGCGGAGCATGGGTGGAAGTGGAGAATGGGTGGAGGCGGAGCATGGGTGGAAGTGGAGAATGGGTGGAGGCGAGAGGGAGGATGGGTGAGCGGAGATGGGTGGAAGTGGAGAATGGGTGGAGGCGGAGCATGGTGGAAGTGGAGAATGGGTGGAGGCGGAGCATGGGTGGAAGTGGAGAATGGGTGGAGGCGGAGCATGGGTGGAAGTGGAGAATGGGTGGAGGCGGAGCATGGGTGGAAGTGGAGAATGGGTGGAGGCGGAGCAATGGAAGTGGAAGTGGAGGAGATGGGTGAGGCGGAGCATGGGTGGAAGTGGAGAATGGGTGGAGGCGGAGCATGGGTGGAAGTGAGATGGTGGAGGCGGAGCATGGGTGGAAGTGGAGAATGGGTGGAGGCGGAGCATGAGTGGAAGTGGAGAATGGGTGGAGGCGGAGCATGGGTGGAAGTGGAGAATGGGTGGAGGCGGAGCATGGGTGGAAGTGGAGAATGGTGGAGGCGGAGCATGGGTGGAAGTGGAGAATGGTGGAGGCGGAGCATGGGTGGAAGTGGAGAATGGGTGGAGGCGGAGCATGAGTGGAAGTGGAGAATGGGTGGAGGCGGAGCATGGTGGAAGTGGAGAATGGTGGAGGCGGAGCATGGGTGAAGGGAGCATGGTGGAGGCGGAGCATGGGTGAGAAGGGAGCATGGGTGGAATGTGGGAGAATGGGTGGAGGCGGAGCATGAGTGGAAGTGGAGAATGGGTGGAGGCGGAGCATGGGTGGAAGTGGAGAATGGGTGGGAGGCGGAGCATGGTGGAAGTGGAGAATGGGTGGAGGCGGAGCATGGGTGGAAGTGGAGAATGGGTGGAGGCGGAGCATGGGTGGAAGTGGAGAATGGGTGGAGGCGGAGCATGAGTGGAAGTGGAGAATGGGTGGAGGCGGAGCATGGGTGGAAGTGGAGAATGGGTGGAGGCGGAGCATGGTGGAAGTGGAGAATGGGTGGAGGCGGAGCATGGGTGGAAGTGGAGAATGGGTGGAGGCGGAGCATGGGTGGAAGTGGAGAATGGGTGGAGGCGGAGCATGGGTGGAAGTGGAGAATGGGTGGAGGCGGAGCATGGTGGAAGTGGAGAATGGTGAGGCGGAGCATGGGTGGAAGTGGAGAATGGGTGGAGGCGGAGCATGGTGGAAGTGGAGAATGGGTGGAGGCGGAGCATGAGTGGAAGTGGAGAATGGGTGGAGGCGGAGCATGGGTGGAGTGGAGAATGGGTGGAGGCGGAGCATGGGTGAAGGCGGAGCATGGTGGAGGGGAGAATGGGTGGAGGCGGAGCATGGGTGGAAGTGGAGAATGGGTGGAGGCGGAGCATGAGTGGAAGTGGAGAATGGGTGGAGGCGGAGCATGGGTGGAAGTGGAGAATGGGTGGAGGCGGAGCATGAGTGGAAGTGGAGAATGGGTGGAGGCGGAGCATGGGTGGAAGTGGAGAATGGGTGGAGGCGGAGCATGGGTGGAAGTGGAGAATGGGTGGAGGCGGAGCATGAGTGGAAGTGGAGAATGGGTGGAGGCGGAGCATGGTGGAAGTGGAGAATGGGTGGAGGCGGAGCATGAGTGGAAGTGGAGAATGGGTGGAGGCGGAGCATTGGTGGAAGTGGAGAATGGGTGGAGGCGGAGCATGGTGGAAGTGGAGAATGGGTGGAGGCGGAGCATGGGTGAAGGGAGATGGGTGAGGCGGAGCATGGGTGGAAGTGGAGAATGGTGGAGGCGGAGCATGGGTGGAAGTGAAATGGGTGGAGGCGGAGCATGGGTGGAAGTGGAGAATGGGTGGAGGCGGAGCATGAGTGGAAGTGGAGAATGGGTGGAGGCGGAGCATGGTGGAAGTGGAGAATGGTGGAGGCGGAGCATGGTGGAAGTGGAGAATGGGTGGAGGCGGACATGGGTTGGAAGTGGAGAATGGTGGAGGCGGAGCAATGATGGAAGTGGAGAATGGTGGAGCGGAGCATGGGTGGAAGTGGAGAATGGGTGGATGGGAGCATGGTGAGTGGAGAATGGGTGAGGCGGAGCATGGATGAAGGGGAGCATGGTGGAAGTGAAATGGAGGCGGAGCAGTGGAAGTGGAGAATGGGTGGAGGCGGAGCAATGGGTGGAAGTGAGAATGGTGGAGCGAGCATGATGGAAGTGGAGAATGGGTGGAGCGGAGCATGGTGGAAGTGGAGAATGGTGTGAGTGGAGGCATGGGTGAATGGGAGCATGGGTGGAGGGAGCATGGGTGATGGCGGAGCATGGTGAAGTGGAGAATGGGTGGAGCGGAGCATGATGGAAGTGGAGAATGGGTGGAGGCGGAGCATGAGTGAAGTGGAGAATGGGTGGAGCGGAGCATGGTGAATGAGAATGTGGAGGCGGAGCAGGGGGAAGTGAGAATGGGTGAGGCGGAGCATGGGTGGAAGTGGAGAATGGTGGAGGCGGAGCATGAGTGGAAGTGGAGAATGGTGGAGCGGAGCATGGGTGAAGTGAGAATGGGTGGAGCGGAGCATGGTGGAAGTGGAGAATGGGTGGAGGCGGAGCATGGTGAATGGAGAATGGGGGAGGCGGAGCATGGGGAAGTGGAGAATGGTGGAGGGGAGCTATGTGTGGAAAGTGGAGAATGGGTGGAGGCGGAGCATGGTGGAAGTGAGATGGTGGAGGTGGATTGAGTGGAGTTGGTGGAGCTCAGGTGGGGCAAATGGCAGTAGGGCCCCAAATCAGTGGCAGTGCTGTCTCTGCCCATCCATTTAATTGTGAATGTTACTAAATGTTTTAAAAAAGCATGGAACATAGTTACATGCAAGAAATGAGTTATGGCTCGTGAGCAGATTACAAGTTCTCTTTCTGATGGATACTTGTTATTATATTTTGGATAAATCTTAAAGCCGATATTAGGAGACTTTCTAAAGCGCCTCTGATTACAGCTGAATGATGCCGGGGCGCTGAAGGAAACAATGCCATTCATTCTTGATATATGTTGTATATATGGCTTGAAAATTCGTAAGCACATCATATTATTACTACATAAATTCCTGTAGTGAGTTCACTCCTGGGTCAAGTCTTCATCTTATGAGACTTCCTTGGTTATTGAGAAGCCTATCCCCACCATAGGAAGTGCTTTAAAACATTCTTTCTGCTGACTTCTTCTTATGTTAAGCTAGGGTCACACTGGCGTCGTGGAGGTGTTTTTTCCATGTGTTTTTCACACTTGTCTTTTATGAAAAACGCATGGAAACACGCATCCATAGGCCCCAATGCAAAAAACGCATGGCCAAAGTTCCATGCGTTTTTTTCGATGCGTTTTTTGGCTCAGCACCAATAAACCTTGCATGCTGCATTTTTTGGTGCGTTTTTGTAACATGGGGCCCTATGGGAAACGCATGCAAAAACGCATGGCACTAAATGGTACCATGCCTTTTTGCATGCGTTTTTGCTTGCGTTTTTTAAGGCTGCTCCAGACCTAACAGCAAAAACGCAGCCCAAAAACGCAGGCAAGTGTGACCCTAGCCTTACATTGTGGCGATGGCTGTGGGACTATTAGGCTGGGTTCACACTGCCATTTTTCGGTATCTGGGTCAATATGGCTTGAATTGGATACACCCACATCAGTTTTCGGCATGGCATTTGAGGGTGCATCCAGATAGTCATTTTTTGGACGGATCCGGATGTTCCTGTTTTTTTCACTGCATCTTGGTGCAGTTTTGGGCTCCGTGAAAAAAAAACAGGAACACCTGGATCTGGGGCACCGCGGGTAAAATCACAATGTGCCCGATGCAACCCGGATACAGCAGACTCTGGATCCATTGAATTCGGATCTCTGGATTCGGGTTTTGGAACTGTGTATGCCCAGAGCACAGTTCCAAATGAAAGGGATTGTGTCATTTGTCCAAGGATTCGGCAGAAACAGATATGAAGATGGATGGAAGACACTGTATGCTCCCACACAGGGGCTGGCTGGCAAATTTCGGCCTGGGGGCAAGCACACAGCAGCGGCCCATGAGCAGTGAGCTTCAGGGGCAGAGAAGCCTCCCTGACCAACATGACAGATGGCCCCACTGGCCTGGGGGGCAGCTTCCCCCCTGTCCCCTGGGCCAGCCAATCCCTGCTCCCACATGCGTTTGATGCGGGGGCATCAATTTTTACAATTCCGGTGGGGGGGGTACAGGGGAAAAAAACTGCATCCCCGGATACAAAAAAACAGTAGCGTGAAGCCAGCCTTAAAGGGAATCTGTCATCAGGTCTTTGCTACCTTATCTGAGATCTCCTAATTGGCTGAGAGGAGTCATAAGACCTTACAGAAACTTTTTACCTCCTATTTTGGCACATGCAGGACAACTGAATGAATTATACATATTGCATTTTCCAACATAACTCCAGTAGGGCGTCACCCTAATCATTGACATAGGAGAGACCTGTCTCTTTACGAATTCTTGTAGATACATAGAATTTGGAATTCTGTAACAACAGCACAAAGACCCGATAAAGCAATTCACACGCCCCATTGTGTGCCAGTGATCTCAGCCTCATCCACAGATGTCCTAATTTACAGCCCCAGTGCACACAACCATCCTATTGTGTCCGAAGCTGATCTCACAATGTCCCCGAACGTGTTACTTGTTTGTCCCTTGGAATAGAGGCTTTAGTACATCCAATGAGTTTTCATGTGTTCTTCCATTTATCATCACACTGAAGCAGCTGCTTTACAAGTTTATTTTTTCTGGTCATCATAATGGGAGACCCAGACAATGGGGTTAAGGGCACTGCCCTCCGGAGGCCACACTAGGTACTACAAGTTTGTAGACACCGCCCCCTCCGCTTATAAACCCCTACCGCAGGGAATATCCTCAGTTTTTAACTTAGTGTGCTCGGAGGTATCACACGCTTTGCTTGCACTTCACTGCATTCTCACTACTTACGTGATGGCGTCTGAAGACAAGGTAATATGGTCCCGGTCGGGGACCTTCGGCAGTCTCCCTGCTCACCCTTGGGAACACGCAGGTCGAGGTACCGGAGGGCCTAGAGCCTGGACACTTTGTGTCTCCCGGTACGCTGTCGCACTCCTTCCCATCCCTGTTTGGGGGCTCTGGAAAGTGGGAGACTGGAGCCTTGCACAGCTCCGCTCCGTCCGAGGCCTCCCTAAATGGTGCTTACAGACCGGACTGGAGCCAGCCCAGTCCGAGGCCTCCCTAAATGGTGCTTACAGACCGGACTGGTGCTGCACCCCCGTCCGAGGCCTCCCTAAAGGTGCTTACAGACCGGACCGGCACTGAGGCACCTTGTGTGTCTCCTGTGTGCCTGGGGGTAGTGTCGGCACTATATGTGTTGGGACACTCAGACCGCGCGCAACCCTCGAGTCCGCGGTTCTGGCGGTGGACCCCGTGCTGGGGCCACTCTGGCTGACCGCCCTGTGTCTCACAGGGGCTGCGGCTGTCGGCTCCAGACTTTGTCTGCAGCCTTGGTATTGTGTTTTGTGTGTGTCACGATACTTTCCCGCGCTGCGGGCCTCGGCGCCTTCATTACTGGGGCTGCCTGAGGAGATGGAAGCAGCCCCGGCGGTGACGTCATTAAGGGGCGTGCGTGTGGCTTCCCACGTGTCTTCGGCTCCGCCCACAATTGAATTGTCGGCGGCCATCTTCCCCTCACTTCCCGGCTGGGATCTGCTTGAAGTGCACGGCTGCACTCATTACAGGGGAGACCGGAAGACTCGCGGAGGCCACACACGCACACACCGCTTCCTCCGCCGCATTACTGCGGTCGGTAAGCCGCCGGTTGTACCGGTTTATCTCTTTAAAGATTGGCTTATCCCCTGCTGTGGGAATGTCCTCAGCTGGGAAGAACGCTGCTAAGGCGGCCAGTAACACCACTACCTGTGCTACATGCAAAGGGACACTGGTGGAGGGGTCCTGCAATAACTGCGGACGCCCAGAGGCCCGGGCTGATACTGCTGAGACAACAGCCTCGGTGCTGTACCCTGTGGTCCATGTGGGCCCAGGGCCATGGGAGACACAGAACAAGATAAATGAATCTATGTTATCCCAGCTGTCCTCCATGTCGCAATCCCTGGAGGTACTGACCAGGAGACTGGACAATCCAGCGGCTCCTTCACATTACTCCAGAGTGTCCCCTGCCTCAACTATGAGACCTCTTAAGCGGACTCGACGTGAGGATTCACCCGAGCTCCTGACACTCTCTGAAGAGGAGGGTCTCTCTGAGGGGGATGAGGATGATGGGGGTTCATTACTCGGGTCCGTGTCAGAACCACCAGAGGGGGTGGAGGATCTGGTGTCCTCCATCAACGAGACTCTGCGTCTCGTGACACCCCCGGAGGAGGTGAACGTTCACCCGAAGGAGGTCTACCAATGGCTGCGGCCGGAGGCTAGACCAAGTGGTTCCTTTATGGACCACACTAACTTTGGAAGGGTGGTTAGAGCGCCCAGGATTCATCCTGGACGGCGTTATGTCCGTAAGTCCAAGGACAATCGCTTCCCCTTTCCTGAGGAGGTGCTTCAGGAGTGGTCGCAGTCCCCTAAGGTGGACGCTTCCATGACCAGGATTGCTGCACGCTCTCTGTTCTCTGCCTCTGATAGCTCCTCATTAAAGGATGCGACAGATAGACAGGTCGAGCAACTCGCAAAGTCTTCTTATGAGGCTGTGGGGTCTTCATTTGCCCCTAATTTTGCCACGATCTGGACTCTGCAGGCGATCACCTCCTGTCTGGATGGTATCGCGGATTTGGCAGGGTCCAGTTCAGAAGTCCTGGCGCTTACTGATAGAGCAAGGGCCTATGCGGATTACGCCAGGACGGCAGTACTGGAAACTGCGAATCGCTCTGCTGTGGCTTCAGCCAAAGCTATAGCGATCCGCAGGTTATTGTGGCTGCGTCTTTGGGACTCAGATGCCACGTCTAAGAAGATTTTACAGAATCTTCCGTTCTCTGGCGACAGGCTTTTTGGTACCGAACTGGACAAGCTGATTAAGGATTCTGCTGAGTCAAAGATTCCACAGAATAAACCTAAGCCACGGTATACCGTGAAAAGGAACCCAAAACAGTGGTCCTTTCGATCCAGTTCACAGCCATCAGCACCGTCTGCCCGTGCGGACAGAGGGAATAAGTCCTCTACTCAGTGGCGTCCCAAGGGTCGCCAGAAGAAGCCGGCGGGGGCAGCGGCTGCCACCCCCAAACCCACTTCCGCATGACTCGCGCTCTCCTCCTGCTCCCCACAGGTGGGGGGCCGCCTGTCTCTTTTTCGGGACAGATGGCTACTCCAGGTCCAAGATCAGTGGGTACGAGAGATAGTCTCCAGAGGCTACAGGATAGAGCTGACGTCTCAGCCGACACACCGATTCCATCGATCGGTCCCGTCTCCAGAAAAAGCTCAGGCTTTTCATCTGGTGTTGGAGGGTCTCCGCAGAGACGGAGTAGTGGTCCCAGTGCCTTCCGGGGAGAGGTTCCGGGGTTTTTACTCCAACCTCTTTATCGTCCCAAAGAAGGACGGCTCTTTTCGCCCGGTTCTGGACCTCAAGTTGTTCAACCGTCACGTGTTGGTTCGGAAGTTCCGCATGGAATCCCTGCGCTCCGTGATCGCGGCTGTGTCACAGGGGGACTTCCTAGCGTCCATAGATATCCGGGACGCTTACCTTCACGTGCCCATTGCACCAGCTCATCAACGCTGGTTAAGATTCGCAGTGGGGGACGAACACTACCAGTTCGTGGCTCTCCCTTTCGGTCTGGCCTCGGCTCCGCGGGTGTTCACAAAAGTGATGGCCTCTATGATGGCTCTCCTGCATGTGCAGGGACATGCCGTCATCCCATATCTAGACGACCTTCTGGTCAGGGCGCCATCGGAACACCTGTGTCGGGTGAGCCTGGAGGCGACCATGAAGTCTCTGGAACATTTTGGGTGGCTTCTCAATGTTCAGAAGTCGACCCTGGTTCCGACCCAGTCACTGACATATCTGGGCATGGACTTCCACACAGACTCAGCTCTGGTGTCTCTGCCACGAGCCAAACAGTTGGCCATCCATTCCGGAGTACAGCAGGTCCTCCTGGCACCACAGTCATCCATACGGGTGTTGATGAAGTTGGTGGGACGTATGGTGGCATCAATAGAGGCGGTGCCTTTCGCACAATTTCGCCTCCGTCCTCTCCAGCTGGAGATTCTCCGCAGATGGGACAAGAGGACGATTTCTCTGAATCGGCTGGTGACTCTTTCTCAACCGACCAGAGATTCCCTGCAGTGGTGGCTACTGCCACATCACTTGTCTCGGGGCCGGTCTTTCATCAAACCATCTTGGGTAGTGGTGACCACCGACGCCAGTCTGACGGGCTGGGGGGCGGTGTTCTTACACCACAGGGCCCAAGGCCTCTGGACTCAGTCGGAGTCGGCGTTGCAGATCAACGTGCTGGAGATCAGGGCGATCTATCTGGCGCTCCTGGCGTTTCAGAAATTCCTCTCAGGACAACCCATTCGGGTTCAGTCCGACAATGCGACGGCCGTCGCATATATAAATCATCAGGGAGGAACCAGGAGTGCACAGGCTCTGGCCGAAGTCCACCGCATCCTATCCTGGACGGAGGACAACAACTGCCTGATTTCCGCAGTTCACATCCCAGGAGTCGAAAAACTGGGAGGCCGACTATCTGAGCCGGCAGGGGATGGACGCCGGAGAGTGGTCTCTTCATCCGGACGTCTTCCGAGACGTCTGCAGCAGATGGGGCACTCCGGATGTGGACCTGATGGCCTCACGGCTGAATCATCAGGTGCCGCAATACATGGCGAGGTCGTGGGATCCTCAGTCTCTGGGAGCGGACGCTCTGATCCTGAGTTGGTCCAGATTTCTTCTGCCATATGTGTTCCCGCCTCTAGCTCTGATTCCCAAGGTTTTGTGGAAGATCAGGACGGAGTGCAAGGTGGCCATTCTAGTGGCTCCGGATTGGCCCAGGAGGTCCTGGTATCCAGACCTGTGGCAGCTGTCAGGCGGACACAGGTGGACTCTTCCAGAACGCGCAGATCTTCTCGCGCAAGGCCCATTTTTCCACCTCAATTCCAGGGCCCTCAGGTTGACTGCATGGCTCTTGAGGCCTGGCTGCTGACATCCAGGGGTTTCTCCTCTACAGTGGTTGACACTATGAATCGGGCTAGGAAACCTGTTTCGCGGAAGATATACCACAGGACGTGGAAAATCTTTTTCGCCTGGTGTACTTCTGGTAGACGGTCACCTTGGCCCTTGTCGGTTCCGACACTGTTGGCTTTCCTTCAGTCGGGTTTGGAGCTGGGCTTATCCCTTAGCTCTCTGAAGGGTCAGGTGTCGGCGCTGTCTGTGCTGTTTGACAGACGTTTGGCGCTGCTACCGAAGGTCCGTCAATTCCTACAGGGGGTGTCTCGAGTGGTTCCGCCATATAGACGGCCACTGGACCCTTGGGACCTCAACATAGTCCTGGCAGGACTTCAGAAGCCGCCGTTTGAACCGCTGAGAGAAGTTCCTCTCTCTCGTCTATCCAGAAAGTGGTCTTTTTGGTGGCGATTACGTCTCTGAGAAGGGTCTCAGAATTGGCTGCACTGTCGTGCAAGTCACCCTTCCTGGTGGTTCACCAAGACAAGGTGGTCTTACGCCCACGGCCAGAATTCTTGCCTAAGGTGGTGTCCACTTTTCACCTGAACCAAGAGATTGTGCTTCCATCATTTTGTCCCGCTCCCGTTCACCAGGTTGAGCGCGACCTTCACACTCTGGATCTCGTGAGGGCTGTGCGCATTTATGTGTCCAGAACTGCCTCCTTCCGGAGTTCTGACTCTTTGTTTGTCCTTACGGCGGGTCGCTGTAAGGGGTCCACGGCATCAAAATCTACCTTGGCCAGATGGATCAAGGTGCCCATTCAGGAGGCCTACCGTTCTTCCGGTCTGCCTCTCCCGGTGGGATTGAAGGCGCACTCGACTAGAGCTGTCGGTGCCTCCTGGGCTTTGCGACATCGAGCTTCTGCTCTTCAGGTGTGTCAGGCAGCCACATGGTCAAGCCTGCATACTTTTTCTAAGCACTATATGGTGCATGCCCATGCCTCTGCGGATGCAAGTCTGGGCAGGCGGGTCCTCCAGGCGGCGGTTGCCCACCTTTGAAGAGGGGGACCATGTGTTATCCGTCTTTTGAGGAACTCTTCCCGCCCTGGGGTATTGCTTTAGGACATCCCATTGTCTGGGTCTCCCATTATGATGACCAGAAAAAAGAGAATTTTGTTTACTTACCGTAAATTCTTTTTTTTTAATCATCAATGGGAGACCCAGCACCCACCCAGTGTTCCGTTGGTTGTTGTCACATTTGACTTGTTCCCAGTTGGAACAATTTATTCCGGGTTGTTGGACCGTTTGTTCACGGTTTTTTTCACCCGAGGTTTCGGGTGTGGTTCTTTTGTGTCTCCTCGCAGCTTATGGACCAAACTGAGGATATTCCCTGCGGTAGGGGTTTATAAGCGGAGGGGGCGGTGTCTACAAACTTGTAGTACCTAGTGTGGCCTCCGGAGGGCAGTGCCCTTAACCCCATTGTCTGGGTCTCCCATTGATGATTAAAGAAAAAAGAATTTACGGTAAGTAAACAAAATTCTCTTTTTTGCACTCACGAAAATGTTGTGTCACTAGTGTTCCCATGCAAAATAATACTCATTTTAGGGTGTCCTTGTTGTATGATGCCTTGACCCTGTCAGTCTAAACTGGGATACCCTAAGATGCCCCCCTATGTACTGATGCCTTCCTAGTGCTCCATTGCACATACAGTATGTTGTCCCCTATTTAGGTCATATTTTATCTCTCAAGCCCTTCATCCTCCCTACTTAAATTTTCTGAGATAATGATCTTTGGGTTTCCATTGGCTGTAAGCCATAATCATCAACATTAACATAAATAAACACTTGAAATAGATCACTCTGTGTGTAATGACTCTAAATACCTTTCCTTCTTGGGCTTCACTGATACCTGGCTGACAGCCTCTGATAAGGCCTCCCTTGCTGCCCTGAGCTATGCCGGCCTTCACTTTACCCACACTCCTCGCCCTGGTAACAGACATGGTGGAGGAGTGGGCTTCCTCCTCTCTGCAAACTGCTCCTTCAACCCAATCCAACCCCCACTCTTCCTTATCCACTCTTCTTTCGAGGTTCACTCCATCCGTATCTACTCTTCATCCAATCTCCAAATGGCCATTATATACCGACCACCAGGCTCAGACACTGCCTTCATTGACCAATTCGCCACCTGGCTTCTTCACTTTCTCTTTGCTGACATTCCCACCATCATCATGGGTGACTTTAATACCACTACTGACCCCCGCCAGCCTCCAAACTCCTTTCACTTACCTCATCTTTTGGACTTACTCAGTGGTCTTCCACAGCCACCCACACAGATGGAGATACACTAGACCTCATCTTCACCCGCCTTTGATCTAATCTCACAACCTCCCCCTTCCCCTATATTACCACCATCTACTCACCTTCTCCTCCTTGTCCTCCTCACCAGCTCCCAATGTCCAACCACTAGCTCATCCTCACAGAAACCTCACCGACTCTCAGACTCTATTCTACTTCTGTCATCCATATCTTCACTCCACGACACAGACAGTGCCACCGCTTTCTATAACTCCACCCTCACATCAGCCATAGACTCGGTCGCCCCTCTCATTCATCGCAAGGTGTAACAAATCAATAGGCAACCCTGGCACAACAATCTCACCAAAAAACTGCGACAAGTGTCCAGGGCTGCAGAGCGGCGTTGGAAGAAAACATACCTACCAGACGACTTCACTTCTTTTAAACATGCTACACTTGCCTTCGAATCAGCCCTCACGTCTGCTAAATAGACCTACTTGACAAACCTTGTATCTTCCATATCCTACAACCCCAAACAACTGTTCAGCAATTTTAACTCCCTCCTCCATCCACCACTGACGCCTCCGACCTCCCTCATCTCTGCTGAGGACTTCGCCAAATACCTCAAAAATAGGATCCTCACTAAAAGGAGATCTGCTGCACACCAGCACTTCATGCCTTTAAAGGAAAAACCAAAATGGCTGACATGTACTATTTCATTATGTGAACAGGGACCAAGAACATATTGGAAAGCTACTGAAAGCTATCTAGGATAAATGTGAAAAATTGGTTGATATGATGGCCATAATATCGTAAGCCCAGTAACCGCCGACAAGGTTTTTTCACACTACTGGGTCCTATCTAAAACCTCATGTCTGCAGTCTGGATATGTGTATGGGATAATGCCCTGTGTGCAATTAAAATCCTGCTTATAAAGGAAATGTCCAGGACTATGTGTAGGTTCTCACAGCAGCTACTGGGTGGGGTTGGGTGCTGCATCCAAAAAAACTATATATACTAAGATTATGGACGCACATCTCTAGTGTTGGGTGCTAGCATGAAAATATATCAGAATACTTACTAAAAGAAGATCTGCTGCACACCAGCACTTCATGCCTTTAAAGGAAAAACCAAAATGGCTGACATGTACTATTTCATTATGTGAACAGGGACAAGAACATATTGGAAAGCTATCTAGGATAAATGTGAAAAATTGGTTGATATGATGGCCATAATATCGTAAGCCCAGTAACCTTGTCGGCGGTTACTGGGCTTACGATATTATGAAAACCCATCTCTTCAGGAAAGCTTATAGCCTGCAATGACCGAGCCGCTTCCTCACCGCCACCGGAGCTGCAGCCCCACCGCCACTGGAGTTGCTTCATCCCTGACCTACTGTCTCCTCCCCATTATCCTGTAGAATGTAGCCCACAAGGGCAGGGTCCACTCCTCTGTACCAGTGTCATTATTATTTCTTTACTGTAAACTAGATCTTTAATTTTGTATGTAACCCCTCTCATATACAGCATCATGGAATTAATGGTGCTATATAAATAAATAAATAAATAAATAATAATAATATATATGTGTTTCACTTTATGTATAGCATTACTGAAATAAATGAACTTTTTGATGATATTCTAATTCATTGAGATGCTCCTGTACCGTGATGCCTCCATAGTGCTCATCCATATAATATAGTACCATAACTGTGCCCGCAACAGATTATGATGCCCTTATAGTGTTCCTTCCTCACAGCCCCTTAGTATATCACGCACACTTTATGATGCTCTTTCATTACCTCCATTACACTTTATGAAGCTCCTCAAACAATGGTGACCGACATACAATGTGATGCCTCTAAAGTTCAGCCACCACACTGTAACGCGCCCTGACAGCATCACTTATGCAATGATGCCCACCACACAATATGATGCCATATAGTTCCCTCCACACATACTTTGATGTCCCCACAGTGTGCCTCCCCACAGTAGAATTCCCCACAGTGCCTTCCTTTCCCAGTATGGTGTCCCTCTGCTCAATTTCACAGCAAATACAAAAAATAAATAGATAATCTTGATCTATGCACTGCCAGCAGAACCACTAAACATTGTAAGAGGACTGCTGTGTTAGGAATCTATTAGCAGTGGGAGCAAAGACACATTGAGACCAAGTTTAAAGGTGAACAAGTCTGTATTCAACATATGTGGCATATAACAAATGTGATGTGCAGCAAGTGAGCAAGTTCATCAAAACATGAAGCAAACTGATTAGTCTCAAGAAATAGTTCACAATGACACCAATAAGGAAGTCTGGAGAAATAGTTTACACAGGGAGAAGCCAATAGAAATACAGTCTATGAGCACAATACACTCAGGAGGCCTGGGTATGGAAAGTCTCAGAAAAACAAGTCCAGGACTTTTGTAGTGCAGTGCAGCTTTCAGAAAGTCCCGGAGTCCAGAACGCTATTACTGCACAATAAACAATATTAGAAGCTGCGCATGCTAGCACAGCACACAGGGCTTACACGACACAGAACTGGCAGAACAGTGGCAAAATCAGAAACACACAGCACAGGCAGCTTGTAGTAGGAGAGTAGCTGAAAGCAGGTGCGGTTGCTGAAGTTCAAACTGCAGATACTGGAAAAGCCAGAGGAGATTAGCAGGAAGTGGAGCAAACAAGAAAACCAACAGAGAGCCAGGAATTCGAACTGAATACTCAAGCAGAGATAGACAGTAGACTAGGGTTTATAAAGGCAGTAAAGGAGGATCACATGAAAAGGAGTGAAGCAGGGGACACCATCTTGGAAAAGGACTAGGATGTACAAAAAGTTCAATAGAAGACCCAGAGTCCTTAAACTTACGTTCGGTCTTTGCCTTTGCTAGTGCAACAAATACTGATTGGAGGGGGTTGTTGGATGAAGATTCCCACTGATATGATGGTCTATACAGAGGAACAGTAGGGATGAGCGAGTAATGAAATATTCGGACTCGCTATACTCATAATGAGTAGGTCCTAATAGTCGGGTACTCGTTACTTGTGGCGAGTCCAATGTAAGTCAATGGGAAATGCGAGTACTTTCGCATTGTATCTATATATGGCAGTTTAATCCGATTGCTTAATTTTCCTCTGATTAATGTAGACAGAACGGGGCTGAGCTAACTTACATTTAGTTTGCAATCCACAAACCAAGACAATGGAGGCTCCTAACTGTCCGATAAGAAACAATGACCTACTTCCCATGAATCAACAAACAAAAGAACACCATGTCTGGCTAAATTAAGAACATTAACCCACAACTCGCATTGGAAAGGGCTGTTTAGTCACACTCACTCCTAGTTTATGATCAAGTTTCAGCTGATTTTAGTGCCTCCTTTGATTTTAAGACATTGCTATGACAAAATCTTGAAAAAGTTTTGAAATGGGTCTATGAAAATGGGCCTGTCTACTCCACAGACTTCTCATAGATTGCATTTGTGATGTTAATAATCATAATAAATACTTTATTATCTTCCACTCACAAGTGCCTTACAAGAAGGTGCCCGTGCTTATTTATTAATTAGGAGGCAGCCTCCTGAGGAATTGTGAGTTTATTATTTAATAAGGCGATAAACCGCTGATTGTTGTAACTTGATGACATATTTAATTCTTTACTAATCCCAGCTGATTTGACACTTGACATTTTATTCTGGCTAATCAAAGACAATTAACCTCCAAACACATGACTGCAGGCTCAATGTATCCAACACCATGTGCTCCCTGTAACTGAAGCAGAATATTTTGCAAACTCAACGTCTTCTGTTTCCTCCCTCTACTAACCTACCTAAACCCACCCACAGCACACTCACTGTCTTGGGGTTTCATTTCACTCTATCTTTTCTTCACTCCCTTTATCCAATCCTCAAAAACATAACAAGAATCCAACCCTTTCTTACCTTTGACTCTGTAAAACTCTTATGGCCACTTTATACGTCCCAATATCGGCGTCCAACTCCGATAAAAAGTCACGTGGTTCGTGCGTTGGCCCCGATATCGTTCGTGCGTTGTATGGTTTAAATGTCCAATACGATGCACGAGCGATGCCAAAACGATATCGGGGATCAAATGAGCCTGCTCTACAACTGCCCGATATTGGATGGGCGTTGTGGCCGGATCGTGCTGTGTGAAAGCCCAACAACGATGTGGAGTACAACTTCCCCTATTCTCTCCCATGTTAAACGGTCGTTCCTGGATTGGCCGTACAAGGGGGCGTAGACATCGCAGTGGTGTTGCCTGCCGATATCGCGCTGTGTGACAGCTCCTATGCGATCTTAGAATCCTGCCCAAAAAGTGCGCGCTCCCGCGTCGTTGGATCCAATATCGGACCGACGTTGGGATGTGTAAAGTGGCCATCACTGATGCTCTGATTTATTGTCATTTGGATTACTGCAACTCTCTACTAATTGATCTCCTTTTACTAAACAAGCTCCTCTCCAATCTATCCTGAATGCTACAGCCAGGAACATATTTCTGTCCAGCTGCTACACCAATGATTCTACCCTGTGCCAGTCATTGCATTGGTTACCCATCTACTATACAGTACATATAAACATATATCTCTAACCGACATAGCCCTCCACGGTTCTGTACCATCTTACATCTCCTCTTTCATCTCTGCCTACTACGCTAACTGTGATCTACTCTCTGCTAATGATTTACTATATGTCATGCCTGGACGAGGGAATGCCCGACATGCGGCCCAATACAGAGGGGAAAACCAGTGAAGATGTGAATGGAAAGCCCTCACATCAAAGAGAGAGGTCGAGGGGTCACCTCCTAACACGTGAGCCTGAGCCCTGCACTCCCTAATGTCCCTATATGGGTCCTTTTTCCCTTTGTCGTCATATGCCTAAGCCCTTGCTGACTCTAAACTTTCCCTGGATAGTGAGTAGACCAGCAAGATACTAGTCTCCCCACTACAATCAAAACAATAGCTACAAAGGAAACCACACTTCAGCTTTCTCCAGAGGCTGTCTTCTTCAGTGTGGTCAGCATAGCAGAACTAACACCAGCAAGGAGTAACAGCAGGAGTGATGAAATAGAGCTGAAAGGCTGACGATAAGAAGCTGTGGAAGAGAAGAGTAATCTCAACCGGAAAGAAAGATTCCTTAACCATTTCAGCATAAAATTAATGTAAATTTACTCCAATACAAGATGTGACCTTCGGATGCAACACACTCATAACATTATAAGACTGATTTATAATCTGAACCTCAAACACTTGTCTCGTGATGCACCAGTTTTCTGGAATGTATTATCATAAACAACTTTCTTACGTCCAAGGATCCACATATGGTGGGAGTTCAGAGAAAAGAGCACATGACCTACAGCCACATATGGGGGAGGTCAGAGAAAAGAGCATAGGACCTACAGTCACATATGGGGGAGGTCAGAGAAAAGAGTACACGACCTACAGTCACATATAGGGGAGGTCAGAGAAAAGAACACAGCACCTACAGTCACATACGGGTGAGTTCAGAGAAAAGAACACAGGACCTACAGTCACATATGGGGTGGGTCAGAGAAAAGAGCACAGGACCTACAGTCATATGGGGGAGGTCAGAGAAAAGAGTACACAACCTACAGTCACATATGGGGGACGGCAGAGAAAGGAGCACAGGACCTACAGCCATATATATGGGAGTTCAGAGAAAAGAGCACAGGACCTACAGTTACATATGAGGGAGGTCAGAGAAAAAAGCAGAGGACCTACAGCCACATATGGGAGAGGTCAGAGAAAAGAATATAGGACCTACAGTCACATATGAGGGAGGTCAGAGAAAAAAAGCACAGGACCTACAGTCACATATGGAGTAGTTCAGAGAAAAACGCACAGGACCTACAGCCACATATAAGGGAGGTCAGAGAAAAGAGCACAGGACCATCAGTCATATACGGAAGAGGTTAGAGAAAAGAGCACAGAACCTACAGTCACATATGGAGGAGGGCAGAGAGAGGAGCACAAGACCTAAAGTCACATATGGGGGAGAATAGAGAAAAGAGCACAGGACCTACAGACACATATGGGGGAGGTCAGAGAAAAGATTCCAGGACCTTCAGCCATATATGGAAGAGAGCAAAAATAGATGAGAGGTTCTGACTCAGCGTTGCCGGATGCTCACGTCTCAGGCGATGATTCCCTCGTCACGGTTCCGCGCCTGAGGCTGTGGGGCCTGGTGGTCAGATCAATAGGGGATGAAAGGATGGGGATGTTTCTTGATTTTCGTGACGCCACCTGTGGGAGTCCAGTGATGGCATCGGCGCTGCTTGGGCCTCCGGGGGATGTGCGGCAGTTAGATGGGATGCTCCCCACAGGATGAGCAGGAGTCCCGGGGCCAGGAGCTATGCGGGGTGGAATGCGGCAGCTCGGTTGTTTTGAGTAGTAACCCAGGAAGAATGCACGGACACAATGCTTCTCCGTAACGGGTCTTTACTGTAACAATTGGTGTGGTACACGGCACACAGTCATTAGGTAATGGACCGGGTGGTCCCAGTGATGAGTAGCCTCAGTCCAGGGCTCCACAGTGTCCTTCTTTTACTATCTGTCCTATTCTGGTTGCCTTGCTGCCTTAGTGCACCGGATCAGGTACTGGGCAGACTTCAGCTTGGTCACGTTAACCAAGGAACAGTCCTGCGGCCCAATGTAGGTACCTCGCCGGTAAGACTGCAGATTTAGGGCTGTAGTGAGGCGCTCCTAAAAAGCCACTCCGTCACTCCGGTTTGCAGAACAGCGGTGGACGTCTGTTTGCCTCGGAACCGGTGTCCGGTGAGATTAGGCATGGGTGTCTTTTACCCGTTGCTTAGTTGCTGTTGTTGCCCGTGTTCCGGTCTGAGTCACCGTGAGCTTGATGATGCTCTGCAGGGAAAGTTCGGTACCAGGGCTGCACGGAACTGTGCAGGTCCCTGTTCATTCTTTTCTTCTCCTCCGACCACTTCTCCTACGTTTTTAACTTTCCCCACACACACTACACCTACTATCCTCCCTCTAGGACCTGATTTGCCCTCTAACTCTAGGTGGTGCATGTGGTATGTGGAGCTCTGAGTTTAACCATTTCATCACTGAGATGGGAGATATTACATCTTCAGTCAGGGATGCAATACCTTCCTGTGACGCACTCGTTGCGGGGCGCCACAGTTTCACCACCCTATACTCACAAAGACTCCCAGGCACTGGATGAACGGCAGGCTTCTATTTGGTAATACAGCAATATATAGAAGAAAAATCCAGTGCCACTAGGCGGTTATCTTCTTTATTCTCAAATATAAAATTTTCAGGTTTAGCACAATGAATAAGGACTCCACATCCAAAATGCATATAGCAGCCCTCATGGGCACCTGTAAATTTTATATTTGAGAATAAAGAAGATAACCGCATAGTGGCACTGGATTTTTCTTCTATATATTGATATATGGAAGAGGTCAGAGAAAAGAGCACAGGACCTACAGTCACATATGGTGGAGGTCAGAGAAAAGAGCACAGGACCTACAGTCATATATGGGGGAGGTCAAAGAAAAGAACAGAGGACTTACAGTCATATGCGGGAGGTCAGAAAAAAAGAGTACACGACCTACAGTCACATATGGGGGATGGCAGAGAAAGGAGCACAGGACCTACAGCCATATATATGGGAGTTCAGAGAAAAGAGAACAGGACCTACAGTTACATATGAGGGAGGTCAGAGACAAAAGCAGAGGACCTACAGCCACATATGGGAGAGGTCAGAGAAAAGAATATAGCACCTATAGTCACATATGAGGGAGGTCAGAGAAAAAAAGCACAGGACCTACAGTCACATATGGAGGAGTTCAGAGAAAAACGCACAGGACCTACAGCCACATATAAGGGAGGTCAGAGAAAAGAGCACAGGACCTACAGTCACATATGGAGGAGGGCAGAGAAAGGAGCACAAGACCTACAGTCACATATGGGGGAGAATAGAGAAAAGAGCACAGGACCTACAGACACATATGAGGGAGGTCAGAGAAAAGAGCACAGGACCTACAGTCACATATGGTGGAGGTCAGAGAAAAGAGCACAGGACCTACAGTCAGATATATGGGAGGTCAGAGAAAAGAGCACAGGACCTACAGTCAGATATATGGGAGGTCAGAGAAAAGAGCACAGGACCTACAGTCAGATATGGGGAGGTCAGAAAAGAGCACAGGACCTACAGTCACATATGGGGGAGGTCAGAAAAAAGAGCACAGGACCTACAGTCATATATGGGGAGGTCAGAGAAAAGAACACAGGACCTACAGTCACATATGGGGGAGGTCAGAGAAAAGAGCACAGGACCTACAGTCACATATGGGGGAGGTCAGAGAAAAGAGCACAGGACCTACAGTCACGTATGGGGGAGGTCAGAGAAAAGAGCACAGGACCTACAGTCACATATGGGGTGGTTAGAGAAAAGAGCACAGGATCTGCAGTCACATATGGGAGGGCAGTGATGTTTTGGGTTGTTTTGCTGCCTCTGGTACAGGGAGCTTTGACTGTGTACAAGACATTATGAAACCTGAAGTTACCAAAAGATTTTGGGTGACAATGTAGTGTCCATTGTCAGAAAGCTGGGGCATCTTAGGTCCTAGGGGTCTCCAGCAGGACAATGACCCCAAACATCACAAAGCCCCAGAAATGGAGGAATCAAAGTGCTGGAGAGATCTGAAGTGTCAGTAATGTGTCCGGATCTAAATCCCATTGATCCCCTGTGGAGAGATCTGAAAACTGGAGAAGATGAGAGACCGCAAGATAAAGAAAAGGCCGAAACTTGAGGAGAAGAAGCTTGTGGAGGCTATAGGAGGAGACTGATCGCAGGGATTTATTCCAAAGGGGGAAACCAAATATTAAGATGAGAGGCAACAATTGTATCTGGCCCATTTTTGGGGCTATGTGTGAAATTACGCCCAATGTACCTGTTTTTCTTCTTTTCTTGTGCTCTTTCAATACAAAGAAAGGAAATAAATATGTGTATGACAAAACATGTAACAAGCCAAAGGCTTGAAAAAGGATAGTTTATATCTGAAACGTCGCCTTGTGTGATATGTGCTAATAAAGCAACTGTTTTCACTGAAGATGAAAGTGCCACCATCTGAACCATTTTTCTATATCTATTGAATGCCATTGGATTTTGGTATGAGGAAAGGTGCTGCACCCTAAGGCTGGCTTCACACTGAGGTCAGGTCCGATCCGGGGTTTACGGACCCGATTTTCACCCCATGCAGCCCTATGGGGCTTGATTGAACTGGATGGCAGCTCTCTGCCATCCAGTTTCCATGTGTCCGGAAGGAACCGGACACCTGCGGCTGAAGTTCAGCGTGAGCTATGTTGAACTTCAGCACCAGAGAACTGTCCTCTGTGAAGCGGTTCAGCACCACTTCGCAGGGGACAGCTGAGTTCTGAAGCATCTGGCTGCACACCGAACTGAAGGGCATATTTGCCCTCCAGTTTTGTGTCCAGATTTGGTCCAGGGCTGTCAGGATTACAGTATTTACTGGATTCTGTCAGAGGGGAACTTGGTGGGGAGCTAATAAAATGTAATAAAAGATTTATCTCTTTCTGTGTTTATTTCCTCTTTACTGAAAGTATTGCTAAAGGCCGGCTGTCATACTAACGGATAACATTAGAAATACGACTTGACTTCAGCTTCCAAAAAAAGCTGACATCAACTGCTACACGGCAGCTGGAAAAGCAGGGTAACCGCCAGTTTTGGTGTCTCTCTCATGGAGGCGCCAATTCCGGGACAGCTGCTGGCTGAAATTTTCAAGCGTCGAGTGGCCAGAACGCTTGGGCCTTACAGCACTCAGAATACCAGTCCCCAGCTGCCTGGGTTACCTTGGCTGGCAACAGGAAATACAGTGAAGCCCACGCCAAATTTTTTTAGTTATTTATTTAAATAACAAAAAAAAGTAAGGTTTCCCTGTATTTTTCATTGCCATTAAAGGTATAGCCATGCAGCGCAGGTTGGCAGCCAGGAGTAGCTTGGTTTACCTATGCTGGCAATAGAAAATACAGCAAACCCCTACACATTTTTTACCAAGAGGTTAGGCACTTTATTATTTAAAAAGAACAACAACACAGAAACAGATTTTTATCTAAAAAATAAATTTATTTACATACATTGGGAGAGGACACAGTGGGAGGAGAGGGAGATACAGGGGAGAGACAGCTGCCACCACCATCCCCACAGGGCTGCACACATCGGGCACACATTTAATATGTACAGTATGTACTACATATACAGTACAGACCAAAAGTTTGGACACACCTTCTCATTCAAAGAGTTTTTTGTATTTTCATGCCTATGAAAATTGTAGATTCACACTGAGGCCACCAAAACTATGAATTAACACATGTGGAATTATATAGTTAACAAAAAAGTGTGAAACAACTGAAAATATGTCTTATATTCTAGGTTCTTCACAGTAGCCACCTTTTGCTTTGATTACTGCTTTGCACACACTTGGCATTCTACTGATGAGCTTCAAGAGGTAGTCACCGGAAATGGTCTTCCAACAGTTTTGAAGGAGTTCCCAGAGTTGCTTAGCACTTGTTGGCCCTTTTGCCTTCACTCTGCGGTCCAGCTCACCCCCAACCATCTCGATTGGGTTCAGGTCTGGTGACTGTGGAGGCCTGGTCATCTGGCGTAGCACCCCACACCATCACACCTTTTCCTCCATGCTTCACGGTGGGAACCAGGCCTGTAGAGTACATTCTTTCACCTTTTCTGCGTCGTTTTTCTTTACTCAGCTGCTTTTTTCTTGCCATAATACAAATTCTAACAGTCTATTCAGTAGGACTATCAGCTGTGTATCCACCAGACTTCTGCACAACACAACTGATGGTCCCAACCCCATTTATAAGGCAAGAAATCCCACTTATTAAACCTGACAGGGCACCTGTGAAGGGAAGACCATTTCTGGTGACTACCTCTTGAAGCTCATCAAGAGAATGAAAAGAGTGTGCAAAGCATTAATCAAAGCAGAAGGTGGCTACTTTGAAGAACCTAGAGTATAAGACATATTTTCAGTTGTTTCACACTTTTATATTAAGTATATAATTCCACATGTGATAATTCATAGTTTTGATGCCTTCAGTGTGAATCTACAATTTTCATAGTCATAAAAATACAGAAAACTCTTTGAATGAGATATCTCTCTCTCTCTCTCTCTTATATATATATATATATATAAAATAAATTTACACACATATATATTCTTGCACGGTCTTAGTATTTCTGTATTCCATACAATCTTGTTGCTGTGTCTCAGATGCAGGAGAAGCCAAGATTCATGAAAGAAACCTCTTGAATAAAGAACCACTATCTTTGTCCATCAAAGCAAGATAATGGCTCCATGAGACATTAGAAACATCTCAGCGAACATAAAACACAATATCAGTCGTCAGGGGGCCTGGTGTCACACACTGGATTTGGCAACAAATGATCAGAAGATATAGGATATATTTTTCTAAAATTAGGCTCTTTTTTTCTATTTTACATTTTTAGACCTTAAAGAGAATTTGTCAGAAAAAAAATATTTTTTCTTCTTACACGCTGTATTGTGAGCTTTAGAGGACTTAGTGGGAACTTCTTTCATATATGTCACATACAGAAAGGGAAAATGTTCACCGCTCGGCGCAACACCAAAGGACAGCGGGATGGTAAAAGGGGAAGGGAAGCCTTAGCAGTAGGGAGAGGAGGATAAGGACATCTGAGTCTGGCCTGTTTCTGTCCCTTACTGCCCTGACCACTCTAAGCAGGTCCTTCCCCCTGCTGCCATCATATCCCTAGTTCTTGTCTGTCACCTAAGATAACCCTGGCTAGTGCACTGGCCGGCAAGGTTGGTCTGGCAGAGAATGAATTCTATCAACAACAGAGTAGGGAGAGGAGGATAGGGGCACCTCTTGACACTGGCTTGTGTCTTTCCCTTATTACCTTGAACACCCTAAGCAGGTCCTTCCCCTTGCCGTCATCATGTGCCTAACCTCTGTGATATAAGGTAACCCCGGCTAGTGCACTGGCTGGCAAGGTTGGTCTGGCAGAGAATGAACTCTATCAACGACAGAGTAAAGAGAGTGGGATAGGGACACCTCCTGACACTGGCCTGTGTCTGTCCCTTACTGCCCTGACAACCCTAAGCAGGTCCTTCCCCCTGCCGTCTTCATTTGCCTAATCCCTGTCTATCATGTAAGGCAACCGTAGCTGGTGCACTTTCTGGCAAGGTTGGTATGGCAGAGAATGAACTCTATCAACGACAGAGTAGAGAGAAGAGGATAGAGACTCTTCCTGACACTGGCTTGTGTCTGTCCCTTGCTGCCCTGACCACCTTTAGCAGGTCCTTCCCCCTGCCGCCATCACTTGTGTAATCCCTGTCTATCACATAAGGCAACCCTAGCTAGTGTACTGATTGGTGAGGGTGCCAACCTCACCACTGCAGATAATAAAACAAAGGGAAGGAATAACATACAGGGAAAACGACAATAAGAATACTTGTAATAGGCTGCAGTACTCCAACGTAGAGATAGAGGTCACCAGGAAGAACTCCCACAGCAGCTAAGCACTACTACCACACAGCACAATGGCTAGACATAGAATGAACTCCATCAACGACATAAGGTGATAGCTCATGTGACTATTTAACGAGTGGAGGAGTAGTCATAAACCATATCACCTGATTTTAGACAGCAGCAGCAAAAGGAAGAAACTGACAATAACCCTTAATGTCCCAAAGGAAATTAAGCACATTTAAAATACACAAAGCAGTCAACTCGTGACAATATGGTTACCAAATAATTTGCCTTGTAATTCCAGCTTTCTCCTGTAGTGGCCACTGTAGGATACATGTGCAATTACCTTTATCTTATACCTATGATCAAAATGATTACTGGTGAGTCCTCCATAAGGGAAACAGGCTGGAAATTAGACAATTCTTTTAAAGAAAGGTAAAAAAGTAGATACTTTAGGCCAAAGTAATAAGCAACAGGTTTCCTTTAAATTCATTGTCTTGAGAATGTTAAGCCCTACAATACCTCCAATAATATTACACGTGTGCCAAAAGATTAATATCTGAAGCAGAGAATATATAGTTATTTTTGATGCGTGGCTGAGTAAATTTCCCATTACATTAATGCTGTGTATCAGAAGAAATGTTTGGCTTAAGGATCAAACAAGTAATGTTATCTAATGACCAACATTGCCTGATTGGTCATTACTTTAATTTCACTAAGAGGGAAAAGTAATCCATGAATATCATGGAAAAAAAGTTTGACAACAGAAGAAGAACATAAACGTTTTGAAATTAACAATTTTTATCAACGCATAAGTTTGATGATTTTATGCCAATTTTGACCATCTCAGCCAAACTTTTGAAAAGTAAGAACTCGATTCATTAGGACCAATGATTTTCACGATGAAGTCAGTCTGAAAAAAAGTAGCGTTTTATAAGTAAAGGTTGACTTCAGGTGTCGCAGAACAAATCCTACTCCAGTCCCGGACTGGAGTAAGATGTCTAAAATGAAAAAACTGAAACGGTGGTGCTCCTGCGGTCTGGTCACCACGGTGGTATTTAGGATCATCAGTACTAATGTCATGTCTGAGGAAAATTCACGTATCCTGTGCTAGACTCCCAAAGGAGACACACAGTGCATGAACTCTAATCTGAGGGCTGGGTACAACATGGACTGATTTAGGCTCTGACAGACTCTGGTTGGAGGGAGGAGATAGCAGTAATAGGTAGTAGGGAGGGGTGGCAACAGGAGTCACTTAAAATTGGACAGTGAAAGAGAGAGCAGTCTACCATCTGCTTCCAGCTCAAGCTGCATGAGGGGTGCAAGAACCCCAAGCTGACAGATCTTCATGACTGGCAGTGAACTGGAGGCTACTGGGCTTCAAACACAGTAGCCACACTTTGTAGGACTGTCTAGGGCACAGCAACTACCAAAGGGCTAGAGAGCTGATGTGGGTCTTGCAGCTCATAAAGAGTCAGTGTTGCCTGCCCGGCTGGAAGGGAGCAAAGAGGAACACACGAAAGCTAGCGGCACCTAGAACCTCATCCCAAGGAGAAGTCACCTGGTAGACCAAATACCCACTCACATAAGGGTCTTTAATACTCCTCAGACTGACCAGACCGACGTCCTGGTGAACCATACCCTAAACCTGCTGATGGACTGAACTACAAAGTAAGAAGGGAAAAGAAGGTAAAGAACAAGAGACTGTCTCCTTACCTTACTCTTGTTACCTCTCTGCACTCCTGGCACTACAACCCCCACCATCTTTTACATTTTCTATTGCCTACTACATCCCCCCAGGGACCTGCTCTAGCTGAGGAAAATATAACGCCTAGATGCTACAACACCAAATCCCTAGGAGCATCTATATGCAGTGCCGGCCATTCCTAGCGGAACACCTCAGCTGTTGTCAAAAACGTTACGAACTGTTCTCCCCTTTAAATATTCCCCTTTACAAGTGTTCGCCCGGGACACTGCGTGGGGTGCTGCCACCATGACATCAACCCGTGTGTACCGCTGCCAAGTATCCTTAGTGTGATACACTAACTAATGTGAACAGGTGCATAATGAACAGGAAATATACTCAATAAATGAACCGCTGCACTGTGACTAGAAGGAAACGCTAAGGAATGCGAAATTAAACA
Organism: Allobates femoralis; assembly: GCA_033576535.1. NCBI lineage: Eukaryota > Metazoa > Chordata > Amphibia > Anura > Aromobatidae > Allobates > Allobates femoralis. The sequence continues at coordinate 30,171,782 of JARQOC010000003.1, forward strand.
TAGAAATTTAGAGGTGTGTAACTGCTACAGAAATAAAAAGACCAGTTTAATGTGAGCCCTGCAGCCAGCAACATGGCGTATCTCGTTGCTGGGTCCCTATCTAATGCCTCTATCCAGCCTCTATTTATTTTTTAACCCAGATAGAGATGTTTGATTGGGACCTAGATGGCTGCTGGGCTCATATAAAACTGGCCTTTTTTCTGCACTATTCAATGTTTGCATGCCTTAGTATTTTCGTATATTCATAGTGCAGCTGTTTATTTGTGGAGTAAAACTTGTAAAAAAAAATACGCCACTCCTGATCATGAATTAGATGAGTTGCGGTGTTATGCCCCTAATTCCACCCCAGATCTGCCGGTTTAAGCAAAGCTGGGCAAATATGGTGTGAAAATAGTGATGAGCGAGTACCGTAATATTGGTAATCGCTATACTTATTAAAAGTACTTTTTAATAATAACGTATTCGTTCCGAATAGCGAGTACAATGCAAGTCAATGGGAGTCATCTCACCTGTACATTAGGGAGGGCCCTCCTTTATACTTTGGGAAAGCCCTTTATTCATTTGGGAGGGCTCTTGTACATTTTGGAGGGCCCTACTTTATACATTAAGGAGGGTCCTCCTCTATACTTTATTCATTTGGGAGGGCCCTGTATAAATTTTGGAGGGGCCTCATGTATACATTTGTGAAGGCCCTCCTTTATACAGTTGGAAGGGCCTTCATCAAGTGGACTCCCACTGCTACAGAGGGGACTTTCAACCTCAGCTTGGATGGGCTGAAGAGAAGGAGGTGGAGGCGATGCAGCGTGAGGAGAGGATGAGTATTGTTCCTTGTGTTGGTGACACAGAAACTTTGCCTGTTTGAAGGTTGGCCCACATGGCACAGTTCCTTTGTAAGTGTCTGTTTTAAGACCCTCGCGTGATACACATTTTTGCTAACAACCTATACTGGTTAGCCACCTTCCTCGACCAACGCAACAAGGAGAAAATTTCTTCTCTCCTTTTTGAGTTACAAAAAGGTTGCGCATTGGAATCCTTCAAGAGGTGGCATTGTACATCACTTGCTGAAAACATCACCCTTTGACAACGCTGGCGGCAGAGGTACTCTTTTCAACAGCAAGGATTAATGGGGAGAGACACGCACACCTGCTACAACAGAAGTGGGGGTAAATGTAAATGAACTGGGCCATTTTCAATAAACCAGCATATCAGCATGGGCTATCTGTGCCTGTAACAGTGCCAAATAGATAGAAGTTGAACAAGGTGCTTAAGGGATACTTAAGTGACCATAACTGTGTCTTTAATTATGATTTACCGTATATACTCGTGTATAAGCCGACCCGTGTATAAGCCGACCCCCCTACTTTTGCCCCCAAAACTTGGGAAAACCTATTGACTCGTGTATAAGCCGAGCACAGCACAGGTATACAGCCCCCAGCAGTGTGGTATACAGGCCTCCCCAGTGGTAGTATACAGCAGCCTCCCCAGTGGTAGTATACAGCAGCCTCCCAAGTGGTAGTATACAGCAGCCTCCCCAGTGGTATATACAGCATCCCTAAAGGTATAAACAGCAGACCCCAGAGGTATACAGCAGGCCCCAGAGGCATACAGCAGGCCCCAGAGGCATATACAGCAGGCCCCAGAGGCATATACAGCAGGCCCCAGAGGTATACAGCAGGCCCCAGAGGTATACAGCAGGCCCCAGAGGTATACAGCAGGCCCCAGGGTATATACAGCAGGCCCCAGGGTATATACAGCAGGCCCCAGAGGTATACAGCAGGCCCCAGAGGTATACAGCAGGCCCCAGAGGTATACAGCAGGCCCAGAGTATATACAGCAGGCCCCAGGGTATATACAGCAGGCCCCAGGGTATATACAGCAGACCCCAGGGTATATACAGCAGGCCCCAGGGAAAATACAGCAGGCCCCAGGGTATATACAGCTGGCCCCAGGGTATATACAGCTGGCCCCAGGGTATATACAGCAGGCCCCAGAGGTATACAGCAGGCCCCAGAGGTATACAGCAGGCCCCAGAGGTATACAGCAGGCCCCAGAGTATATACAGCAGGCCCCAGGGTATATACAGCAGGCCCCAGGGTATATACAGCAGGCCCCAGGGTATATACAGCAGGCCCCAGGGTATATACAGCAGGCCCCAGAGTATATACAGCAGGCCCCAGGGTATATACAGCAGGCCCCAGGGTATATACAGCAGGCCCCAGAGGTATACAGCAGGCCCCAGAGGTATACAGCAGGCCCCAGAGGTATACAGCAGGCCCCAGAGGTATACAGCAGGCCCCAGGGTATATACAGCAGGCCCCAGAGGTATACAGCAGGCCCCAGAGGTATACAGCAGGCCCCAGGGTATATACAGCAGCCCCAGAGGTATACAGCAGGCCCCAGTGGCAGTCGCCCCCCCATCATGGGAAGAAGCCCCCCACACTTTGCAGAGCCCCCTCCCGCTGCTTTATCTTACCATCCGGGGTCTTCTTCACCGCGGGTCCTCCAGTCCTTCCCCGCGCGCTGTGTTCCCGGTCTCATGTGACCCGGCGGTCGCAGTGGAATGACGTCATCGCGCCGGGTCACGTGAGACCTGAACACAGCGTGCAGGACCCGCGGCGAAGACCCCGGATGGTAAGATAAAGCAGCGGGGGAGCTCTGCAAAGTGTGGGGGGCTCTTACAATGATGGGGGGGCTAGTGCCATTGGGGGGCTGCTGTATACACTGGGGGGCTGTATGCACGGCTTCTCCTGCCGCTGTGATCGGCGGGGGGAGCCGTGCATATCTAATGAGCGGCCCCACGTGACGGGCCGCTCACTCATCAGCCCCCCCCGCCTCCTCCACCCTCCCCAGCACCCGGACACAGCCCCCACCACATATATTACCGTATAGACCCGTGTATAAGCCGAAGGGGTGACTTTTCAGCCCAATTTTTGGGCTGAAAAACTCGGCTTATACACGAGTATATACGGTACTTCCTTTTAATTATTGTGTGTCCAAGCTGAACACTTGGCCTGACCTCTCCTTATACGTCTTGGAGCTGCTGGCCTGCCCTGCTGCTAGTGTTATATAAGAGCGTGTGTTCTGTTATGGTGTGGCAATCAATCGTCAATGATAGGTGCACATGACTCTCCATTGAAAATTCAGGCAGACTTACTCTGATTAAATTTAAGGACTCGATTTATACCTAGTTTATAATCAAATACCTCCTAATGACATAAACACAACTTAAATTCCATTAAACAGTTAAGTTTTAAAAATGATGTGAACTACATATGACCAAACTTTGTAAAATTTGTGTTTGGTTTGCTGAACAGGCATATGTTCACCCACTATATCGGCAAAAATTTCAATGAAATACTGAGCCACATTCAAATCAATGTTATAATGATAGTCGTATCGGCAAACCAGAGCTTCGACCTTAATTAGGAATACGAAGGTGAGTAACAGGTGTAGGCATGGTGCCTAGCTAAAATCACAAAACACACAACACACACCACAAGAAATGTCTCCCCATTTGAAAAAAGCATGCCCACATTACACCAAAGTGGCATCAATTAACCCACAATAAAAAGTGTAATTCAACAAAATGTTAGCATTCTGAAAATACTGCTGACATACGCAGCACCCCACTCAGTTGCTAGAACATGTACATTCAAAACTGTGTATAATTATGAAACCACTGGCACTTTCCCTGTGTTACCTACTTCCCAATATGTTGTCCAGGAAGCAGGCCCTGATGCCACCTGCACACAAACTGCAGTTGCACATGCACAACAAGCATTTAGCATTGGACAGAGGACGTATATCATGAATACTTCTGGTGTCAAGTAAAATGTGATCCCCAAAAAGACAGAGGGAACCTTGAATAGTGCGTGGTTTTTGCCAAACAGCATTACATGGTAATAGTACTGCTTAGGATTTTACAAGCACTATAGGGCAGTATAAATTTGGGAACTTTTGGTGGCACAATCCTACCTAAATGTCAGCACTAGAACAGCATGGAAAATGGCCTTGTGCGTGCTTGGCAGAAGGCAATAGGAAATGTTTGGACTACTAGTTTGTGGAGGGCAATAACCACCTTTTTAAGAAGAGTATTGTGGACAGCAGAAGCCAGTCTGTCTCCACAAAAACAGCGGATAACATGGCCTGGTGTGTGATTGGTAGCAGGAGGAAGGAAATGTTTGGACTACTGGTTTACGTTGGGCACTAACCACCTTTTTACGTGGGGTTTGTGGACAGCAGAAGCCAGCCTGTTACCACAAAAACAGCGGGTAACATGACCTGTTGTGAGCTTTGTAGCAGACAGTAGGAAGTGTTCGGCCTATTGCTTTGCGGAGGGCACTAACTGCCTTTTTCTAATATGGACAGCGTAAGGCAAATTGCCTGTCACCCCAAAAACAGCGGGGAAAAATGACTTTCTTGTGTGTCTTCAGCTCTGAAAAGAGTTATTTTTGGGGGTATTATGGAGCTACTAAGCGGCTCGTTTACACTCTCCCTGCTGGGGTATCTCTCCCTCCCTATTGTCTGACTCTTTACTGTGTATTCATTTCTCAAAAGAGCAATAGTTTTGGTGGTATTATGGAGATACTAAATGACGCCTTTGAACTGTCTCTGCTCATGTATCTCTCCCTTCCTAATCTATACTGACGTAGTATATACTAGAGGTAGCCCTCACAAAGGCTGTGGCTTTGTCCTGCTTCATTGACTTTTCTGAAAGGTTTGCATCGTTCTGGCATCGGGTAACACTGCCCCAGAGGATTATCTCTACCTGTAGCGAGCTGCTCCACCCTAGCCGCAATACCACCACCCACCGGTGGACTGTGGCGGCGCTGGTGTCAAGTCATCAGGCACTACAGGTGGCGTCACGAGTTAAAGACTTCTACCCCTTAATTGGAGGCTGTCTCCCCCTCAGGGCCACGGATCTGGGCAGGCCACTAGTGAGATCCCCCACCAAAGCTGAGGGTCCAGACATCCGAGTTCCCATACCCTGGGGCGGTACAATTACTACTAGGAACACCCCTTCTTATTTTTTATGTTTGGCACCATTAACATATTAAAGCTTATACTCACCTCCCATGCTGGCTCTGTTCCAGCAGAGCCAGCACTCCACTTTCCGATGCCCTTAGAAGGTTGTGACATTGTGGCACCCCAGGGGTTAATGTGCCACAGTAACATCACACGGGTTCCTTCCCCACAACACACTGACCTACACTAGCACCTCTGGGCCAGGAGGGGGAGCAAAACCAGCTCCCTTATATACTCCAGGTCCACAGGAAGTAGTTAGTTCAGTACGAGGCAGTACTATAAAGAGAAAGAGATTGTGGTGTAAAGGAGCTGCGACAGGCTTCTCCACAATCTGCTGCTCGATTCCAGGCCTAGCCAGGGTCTGAGGAAAGGAGAACTAAAGACAGAGAAACACATCTGGGAGCTTGAGTGCCATCACCACTCGCCCCAGAGGAGCGCACAGAACAGACACCGGATCCGACACTGTGACTGACACACTCAGCACAGTGAATCCAGGAGTAGTGGAGTTTCTAGACTACCACAGTACCAGAGCAAAGCAACACGGCGGGGTCAGCAGTATACAGAAGACTCAAGTTGCCTAGCCAAGTGGTACCAGCAGAGAGAGAGAGAGTGAGACAGTGCTAGCAGCTCAGCTAGAAGCAGCCGCAGGGCCACACACACCCAGCGCAGCACGAGGAAGCTGAGGACCCGGACAGGGTGGGAGCAACCCGGCCCCAGTACAGTCTCCGTGGACTATAACCTGCAACAATATCGCAGTAAAGCTTTGGAAACTACAGAAACGTGAGTGTGTGTTCCTTCATCAGTCTCCACTATTCATCCCTTATTACCATATTCACCATAGACTATAACAACCACTGCCCCGGGGACCTCGCCTCTACGTACGGAGAGCAGTACCATCTAAGCTGCCTAACATCACCCCGGAGTTTCTGCAGCAGCGGTGGTCCCATTCCTGACCACACACCGTGGGTGTTGTCACGACAAACTATTATTCCCTGTAAATATCACCCTTTTACTTGCCAGGGCCCGGGACACGGTCCGGACCAGGCCCTCCGTGACATTCCCCAGTAGCAACCCGGTCCGGTACTGAGTACCCCGTCCCAGTGGGCTCGACAACATCACATGATCTCTACAACCAATCTCAGCTGGTTTCTCTCTCCCACCTTCCGATGCTTGAGCAATCAATAGGAAATGAGTAGCAACTGCAGCTCTCACTTCCTGTTAAGTACTCACATGTCTGGAGTCGTAAAAGAGAAGACTACAGTGATTGGTTGCGGGGCTCATGTGAGCACTGGCATTGCTAGAACCACAGCAGCACAGGAGGTGAGTACGATTCTTTTATTGTAATGGGGCCAAATATAGATGCAGTCCTAGTAGTAGACAACCCCTTTAAATACAATTTTAAGGGTGGTAGACTCCCTTTAAATGAAGGGGATGAAAATTTGTAGGAGATTGTTTTCTAACATATGCCCGATGCAATACAAACCTTATTAATCCAAAGGAAATGTCCCTGTGGAATATGACAAAACGGACAAATATAGAGACGAATTCTTCTGGAAATAAGTTTGCGAGTCAATTACCAAAATAACAATGACAAATCTAAAATAAAATGAAATAGAAAAGGCAAAAAATGGAACAATAGCTCCAAATTGTCACATTCCTCCCGAGCTGGAGCTGTTGGACACAAAGCAAGATTAAATCTAATAACCCATGTCTACTATAGTTATTTTAAGTGGACCTGTTACCAGGTTAACAGTGTGCAGCTTTTTCACTGATATTATTCCCGCTGATCTTCTGATTATTCTTTTTTTCTTTCTTTTAAATCTACAACAATTTTCCAGAAATATGGTCTTTATATTTAGTAAGAATTTATTATTTGTTATCTTAACCAAGGAGGCATGTGCAATGGTCGCAAAGGCCTGGGGTACTTATTTGACCATCCGGGGTCAGTCAGATGCATGTCATGGCGGCAATCCCAGTGTTCATGGCCTTGACCAAGCATGAAAAGGGGCTATTTACAGAGGATTAAAGTTTATATCGTGATGCCACCTGTGGTGCCTGGTCAGGGATGACCAGCGCTGCTGTTTGGACACCAGGGGATAGATGTTGTAGCAGCTTGGATGAAACACTCCCCACAGGCGGAGCAGGCCCCGAGGGTTTTTGTATGAAAGTCTAAGTGAATGATGGTGGTGGTAGTTGTGGTGCAGGAAGGAGCAGAAGAAGTGGACAGACACAGGGGATGCAGTTATTACCAGGTTCTTTACTTGCAGCTTAGTTCAGTTCAGACCAAACCTAGTATTGTGCTCTTCCAGTTTACAGCTTGGCCGACTCCCAGGTAATCCAGGAACACTCTGTTGAGACACCCTTTATAAGTCTTTCTTTGCTACCGTCTCTGCGCCGATCTTCCTCCTTCCCCTGTCCTGTGCCTTCATGTTACTAGGTCAAGGCAGGCGACTACGGGCCCTGTCGAGAGACGGCTAGCAAGTCCTCTTGGCCTCTGTAGTCAATGTGCCCAGGAGTGTACACGGGGTTGGCTACTACTCATGCAGACGAGTAGCCTCTGGTTTCCTGGCTTGAACATGCAGTTGCACCTCAGATTGAGGCCGGACCCCACATGCAGCCAGTTCGTCTAACAATGACCTGCAGGGCAGTTGTGGATTTAGGGTCCTCACTGGCTTGGCTCCGTTGCGACCTATCCACTGGTCCCACTTCGGCCCAACTCTAGTCTTACCCCTGGAACTCTATTCTATCTTGATATGACTACTTTTTCTTCCTCTGTCTGCTGCAGACTCAATAACTGTTCACTAAATGTGTTCCCACCCCCTAGCTACTCCTCCCTCCAGCTAGTAGGCGGGGACTGCCCTCTAGAGGGGTTTCTTCCGCCCTGCACTTTCTGGCCTAGAGTTAGGAAAGGTGTTGGGTGTAAGTTATGTGTCTCAGGTTTGTGTCCCTGTCTTACCTGAGAGTGGTGATACCACACCTGTGGATTAGGTGCAGCATCACTGTGGTGACCAAGACACAGGGCCGACACCCGTGATTCACAGGGGCAAGTCTTTTTGGTTTCTTGCATTCTTACTCTGTGAAAAACGTCCCCTTCATAAAGACAATAAAAATTAGCAAAAGAAAAAGATTAGGTCAGCTTACCATATCTTTGTCATAATAAGATCACCATAAGGTGCATGGAAAAAAAACAGCTAGTCCAGTACATAAACAGGAAAAAGGGAAGATAATTCCAGCACCCATAATTAGTAAAAATTTAATAAAAAAACATTTATTCAAAAAATTGTTAGAACATCACTGAGTTTACAAACCGTAAGGATACATATGGCCAATAAACCTTATGCGTTTCGATCCTTAGTAGGGTTGGGCGAACCCAAACTATAAGGTTTGGGGTCTGTCCCCGAACGCCGACTTCCCTGGGATGTCCATGTTACAGTTTAGGTTCAGGGTTGCTGTGAATACAAAGAAAATAGTGATTAAACAGCTTCATCATACTTACCAGCATCCACTGCTTATACTTCTGGGACACTCATTAACTTTCTGGATAGTGGCTCAACAACTAGTCACAAATGAACTCACAGAAAATGGACATCTGTGATTGGCTGTTGGAGTAACCTGAAAACCGGCAAAACATTTTAGCACCTCCCGTGCAGGCTAGAATACAGTCATATGAAAAAGTTTGGGTACCCCTCTTAATCTTACTCTTTTTTTTTTTTGTTTAAAATTTGCAACAGCTATTTCAGTGTGATATATGTAATATCTGATGGACACAGTAATATTTCAGTGTGATATATGTAATAACTGATGGACACAGTAATATTTCAGGATTGAAATGAGGTTTATTGTACTAACCAAAAATGTGAAATATGCATTATTTCAAAATTTGATAGGTGCCAAAGTATGGGCACCCTTCTGATTTTCATGATTTGAATACTCCTAACTACTTTTTACTGACTTACTGAAGCACTAAATTGGTTTGGTAACCTCATTGAGCTTTGTACTTCATAGCCCGGTGTATCCAATCATGAGAAAAGCTATTTCAGGTGTCCACTTGCAAGTTGTTCTCCTATTTGCACCTTCTCTGAGGAGTGGCATCATGGGCTCCTCAAAACAGCTCTCAAATGATCTGAAAAAAAAAATTGTTCAACACAGTTGTTCAGGGGAAGGAAACAAAAAGTTGTCTCAGAGATTTAACCTGTCAGTTTCCACTGTGAGGAACATAGTAAGGAAATGGAAGACCACAGGGACAGTTCTTGTAAAGGCCAGAAGTGGCAGGCCAACAAAAATATCAGAAAGGCAGAGAAGAAGAATGGTGAGAACAGTCAAGAACAATCCACAGACAACCTCCAAAGACCTGCAGCATCATCTTGCTGCAGATGGTGTCACTGTGCATCGGTCAACAATACAGCGCACACTGCACAAGGAGAAGCTGTATGGGAGAGTGGTGCGAAAGATGCCGTTTCTGCATGCACGCCACAAACAGAGTCGCCTGAGGTATGCAAAAGCTCATTTGGACAAGCCAGTTTCATTTTGGAAGAAGGTCCTGTGGACTGATGAAACAAAGATTGAGTTGTTTGGTCATACAACAAGGCGTTATGCATGGCGCCACAAAAACACAACATTCCAAGAAAAACACTTGCTACCCAGTGTCAAATTTAGGGAGGGTCCATCATGCTTTGTGGCTGTGTGGCCAATGGCGGCATCGGGAATCTTGTTAAAGTTGAGGGTCGCATGGATTCCACTCAGTATCAGCAGATTCTTGAGAATAATGTTCAAGAATCAGTGTCAGATTTGAAGTTACTCCGGTAAATATAAGTAAGAACAGCGCCTCACCAGCCGGTATAATTCAAAGTATCATGATTTATTCCGTCATCTCAGCACGACGTTTCGGTCTGGCGACCTTTTTCAAGTGCATATACCCCATTACAACACAGTGCCATTTATATCATCAAAACTCCACCCACCATAATAATTAACCAATCAATGTATAGTGAATGATAAACAAAGTTAAAAAGTCATATGCGCTAGACAGAGATCAACTATCAGTATATTACCCACACAGTATGCATCGAGTACAGTCTCCCGATCCCCTAGGAACACTCATCAATGTTATCCAAGTCCATAAGAATCCAAATCGTACTTTCTCCTGCAGTCACGAGTATCTCCCAATCGCTGACATGCGTCGCTCCGTTGTCATAGTGATCGTGTCGTCAGATCACATTCACCAACCAGCAACCCGCTACACTCCGTGCACCCGGAAATCCATACGGGTCCTGTGCGCATGCGTCGGCGTCTTCCATTGATTCGCCGCTCTAGCTGTCACTCAAAGTTTAGAATGAGGCCGTGTGGTGACGTATTTCCTGTCTCCGGCATTCATAGGGACCGTCACACAGCGAATCAAGGAGAATGTCCACATATCTCACAATACTCATGGATCCTCAGCAAAATTGTACCAAAATGTCACTCTGCGATTACTATGGGGAAGAAGCATCTTCTACATTATATATAAAACTAAAAAGATTAATACCCATTAGATAATTCACAGATGTATAACCGATAACCAAGTGCCCCCGGGGGTCCGCAACCTTTATTTATACATCATAATCAAAATTGGACATAGCATAATAATAATAAATTACTGCCCAACCAGACATATATCATACCTAAGGGAGCAATTCTTTGGTGCATATATGGAGACATAACCTATCACCCTATATCCAACTACATTATGCACCAATATCAATATTCCATTGAGGATCATATGACCCTTCCATGTGTCCCCCTATTAGACAAATATTAATACATTATTTATCACACATTTTTCATCTTACCCCCAGAGAAGGGAGATCTGTTATTAAATTACCAGACAATTTCCATAACACAGTCATGATGCATTTATACTGTACGTAGAATACTGTATTTCCATAGAGCTGTCATTCTTTCCATCTAGATCAAAATATGACACAGTTAAAATGATAAAAACAACCTACAAAATGAGAAAAGCTAGATAGACATCAGCATGATCCTAATAGACAACCCCGTTGATCGTAATCAACATTCATACCTTTAGGGACCAGGGTGTCAAGTTCGAATATCCATTTCAGTTCCTTCTTCCTCAACATGGCCACACGGTCACCACCTCTTCTGGGTGGAGGAACATCGTCAATGACCCTAAAACGAAGTTGGTTGACCGTGTGTCCCATGTCCTGGAAGTGTCTTGGAACTGGCAATTCAACCATACCCGTTCTGATTGTGCTCTTATGCTTCCCTATTCTAGTTTTTATTTCCATCGTTGTCTCTCCGACATAAAGGAGGCCACATGGGCAAACAATAGTGTATACAACAAAGCTACTATTGCAAGTATATCTCCTATTGATGTTATATTTCTTTCCAGAACGGGGATGGTTGAAGAATTTACCTTTCAATAGGGATTCCACCATTCTCCTTGGGTGCTCGCTTGAAAAATGCAACATACTATTTCTATCCGTATCTTTCACGTACAGATCAGTAATTAGTAATCCATCTTTCTTATAGACCATCGTGTCCAAAAATTGCATTTTTTCAAGGGAGCAAGACATGGTGAACCCCAGGCCGGGATGTACATTATTTAATGCATTGAAAAAAATCTTCCAATTCATCCCTATCACCGTCCCACACAAAGAAAATGTCATCGATGTAGCGCCGCCAGCCCCTGACATGGCGCCAGGATGGTGAACTGTACACGTGTTCGCCCTCGAGGACAGCCATATAGATGTTAGCATACGTTGGGGCTACATTAGACCCCATGGCTGTCCCCCGGCGCTGCAGGTAGTAGTCATCCCCAAAGAGGAAATAATTCCTCCTGAGGATGAACCCCAACAGCGCCAGGGCGAACCGTGCACAGTCGGGCGCCATGTCAGAGGCGGCCAGCGTCACATCGATGGCTGCGAGACCTCTCTCGTGCTCAATAGATGTATATAGTGACACAACGTCAAACGAGACTAACCAAGTAGAGTCATTGACTTGTACCCCTGTCAAAGAACGAATGAAATCACCGGTGTCTTTTGTATACGAAGGTGCTGTAACAGCAAATCCCCGCAACAAATGATCGAGGAAAATTGACACTTTGTTACACAATGACCCTCGCCCTGAGACGATTGGACGTCCCGGGAGGTTCTTTAGGTCCTTGTGTATTTTTGGAAGAATGTATAGCGTCGGCACCACTGGATATTCCACCATCAGATATTCGGAGAGCCCCAGATCAATGACGCCATCCGCCAAGGCATCCGTGATCAAAGACTTTAACTCCAATTTGAATTGTATGGTAGGGTTCATAGATAGTTTTTCATAAACCAAGGCATCCCCGAGTTGTCTCATAACTTCCCCTCGATATTGGACAGTGTCCATCACCACTATGGCCCCACCCTTATCGGCGGGCTTAATGGTGATGGACACATTGTCCTTAAGTTTCTTGATCTCCTCTCTCTCAAGTCGTGTGACATTGGACTTTCCCTTCTTGACATAGTTTTTCTTTAATTTAGTGATGTCATTTTTGACTAGTTTAATAAACGTCTCAATAACAGGGTCATGTCCCGGAGCTACAAAATTACTCTTTTTCCATAAGTCCACACTCCTGAGAGAGAGGGTATCTTCTGGTGCCATTGATACCTTATTTTCTTTCTCAGAAAAATATTTTGCCAAACCCAATCTACGAAAAAACAAATACAAATCGTTGTCAACATCAAACCAGTTTACATAGCCCGTAGGAAAAAACGTGAGTCCCTTGGACAGGATCATATTTTGTTCCTTACTAAGGTTAATAGATGATATATTTACCACCAGCTGTTCGTCGCCAGTCACCGTCTCCTGGACCTCGATCTCGTCGCCGGTTTCTGTCCGTTTTCCTCTGTGTTTCCTGCCACCCCTGTAGCCATACCGGATCCGGGTCCTGGGCCTTTGGGTTTGGGTAAAAAACCAGCCCCAGACCTGTTGCCACCATCATCCGTGGAATCGGATTCACCTGCAGGTCCTGGGGGTTGAGGCGTACGTGGATTCTGGGGTTTCCTAGGTTTCCTATTTGGTCTTCTGGGCCCTGGTTTGGGCTTATTGCCCTGTGGTGTAAAAGTCCTGTATTGCCAGCCATAAACATGACCATTATTGTAGTCCTCAATGTCCCGGAACCACTTGGTCTTTTTCACATCCTCCAGATTAGATCTATATTTCAATATATTATCGTCCATCACAGTATCAATAGCACTAAATTCCTCTTCAGTAGTGATATCAATCAAAGCTGTTCTTGTCTCAGACACCTTTTTACTCAGGGTTTCAATCCCCTTTTTCAAAAACTCAATATTGAGCAACATGATGTCAAATGCATATTTGTTACTGATGGCTTCAAACTTTGCACAAAAGCTGGTATTATTAGGCAACAAAGATGGTTGCAAATTTGAACGTAGTCCCGAGGGATCCGCCTCGCCTTATAATATTCAACCAGCGTTACGATATGCAATTCTATAGAGATGCATTTTTTCTGCTCATTTTCCCATTTGCGCTTCAGCATATCTGTGGTAGGTTGATTAAGAAAAGAGTTGTCTACCTCGGTATCAGAGATAATCCTCATCGCTTCCTCATCCGTATAGGAAAAGGGACTCACGGAACCCGACCCACCAGCTCCTGGGCCAGACATCTCTATAGCTCTATATCCACTGGTGCACGTGTAGACTGACTCAATCACAATAATAAATGCTATAAACTCCACAGCACCTCGTGGCAATCGGAATCAATTGTATTCCCAATGGAGGCGCACGTCAACAGCCAGGGAGCTCCACCTGGCATAGGTATATAAATATAAGTAAGAACAGCGCCTCACCAGCCGGTATAATTCAAAGTATCATGATTTATTCCGTCATCTCAGCACGACGTTTCGGTCTGGCGACCTTTTTCAAGTGCATATACCCCATTACAACACAGTGCCATTTATATCATCAAAACTCCACCCACCATAATAATTAACCAATCAATGTATAGTGAATGATAAACAAAGTTAAAAAGTCATATGCGCTAGACTTTTTAACTTTGTTTATCATTCACTATACATTGATTGGTTAATTATTATGGTGGGTGAAGTTTTGATGATATAAATGGCACTGTGTTGTAATGGGGTATATGCACTTGAAAAAGGTCGCCAGACCGAAACGTCGTGCTGAGATGACGGAATAAATCATGATACTTTGAATTATACCGGCTGGTGAGGCGCTGTTCTTACTTATATTTATATACCTATGCCAGGTGGAGCTCCCTGGCTGTTGACGTGCGCCTCCATTGGGAATACAATTGATTCCGATTGCCACGAGGTGCTGTGGAGTTTATAGCATTTATTATTGTGATTGAGTCAGTCTACACGTGCACCAGTGGATATAGAGCTATAGAGATGTCTGGCCCAGGAGCTGGTGGGTCGGGTTCCGTGAGTCCCTTTTCCTATACGGATGAGGAAGCGATGAGGATTATCTCTGATACCGAGGTAGACAACTCTTTTCTTAATCAACCTACCACAGATATGCTGAAGCGCAAATGGGAAAATGAGCAGAAAAAATGCATCTCTATAGAATTGCATATCGTAACGCTGGTTGAATATTATAAGGCGAGGCGGATCCCTCGGGGACTACGTTCAAATTTGCAACCATCTTTGTTGCCTAATAATACCAGCTTTTGTGCAAAGTTTGAAGCCATCAGTAACAAATATGCATTTGACATCATGTTGCTCAATATTGAGTTTTTGAAAAAGGGGATTGAAACCCTGAGTAAAAAGGTGTCTGAGACAAGAACAGCTTTGATTGATATCACTACTGAAGAGGAATTTAGTGCTATTGATACTGTGATGGACGATAATATGTTGAAATATAGATCTAATCTGGAGGATGTGAAAAAGACCAAGTGGTTCCGGGACATTGAGGACTACAATAATGGTCATGTTTATGGCTGGCAATACAGGACTTTTACACCACAGGGCAATAAGCCCAAACCAGGGCCCAAAAGACCAAATAGGAAACCTAGGAAACCCCAGAATCCACGTACGCCTCAACCCCCAGGACCCGCAGGTGAATCCGATTCCACGGATGATGGTGGCAACAGGTCTGGGGCTGGTTTTTTACCCAAACCCAAAGGCCCAGGACCCGGATCCGGTATGGCCACAGGGGTGGCAGGAAACACAGAGGAAAACGGACAGAAACCGGCGACGAGATCGAGGTCCAGGAGACGGTGACTGGCGACGAACAGCTGGTGGTAAATATATCATCTATTAACCTTAGTAAGGAACAAAATATGATCCTGTCCAAGGGACTCACGTTTTTTCCTACGGGCTATGTAAACTGGTTTGATGTTGACAACGATTTGTATTTGTTTTTTCGTAGATTGGGTTTGGCAAAATATTTTTCTGAGAAAGAAAATAAGGTATCAATAGCACCAGAAGATACCCTCTCTCTCAGGAGTGTGGACTTATGGAAAAAGAGTAATTTTGTAGCTCCGGGACATGACCCTGTTATTGAGACGTTTATTAAACTAGTCAAAAATGACATCACTAAATTAAAGAAAAACTATGTCAAGAAGGGAAAGTCCAATGTCACACGACTTGAGAGAGAGGAGATCAAGAAACTTAAGGACAATGTGTCCATCACCATTAAGCCCGCCGATAGGGGTGGGGCCATAGTGGTGATGGACACTGTCCAATATCGAGGGGAAGTTATGAGACAACTCGGGGATGCCTTGGTTTATGAAAAACTATCTATGAACCCTACCATACAATTCAAATTGGAGTTAAAGTCTTTGATCACGGATGCCTTGGCGGATGGCGTCATTGATCTGGGGCTCTCCGAATATCTGATGGTGGAATATCCAGTGGTGCCGACGCTATACATTCTTCCAAAAATACACAAGGACCTAAAGAACCCCCCGGGACGTCCAATCGTCTCAGGGCGAGGGTCATTGTGTAACAAAGTGTCAATTTTCCTCGATCATTTGTTGCGGGGATTTGCTGTTACAGCACCTTCGTATACAAAAGACACCGGTGATTTCATTCGTTCTTTGACAGGGGTACAAGTCAATGACTCTACTTGGTTAGTCTCGTTTGACGTTGTGTCACTATATACATCTATTGAGCACGAGAGAGGTCTCGCAGCCATCGATGTGACGCTGGCCGCCTCTGACATGGCGCCCGACTGTGCACGTTCGCCCTGGCGCTGTTGGGGTTCATCCTCAGGAGGAATTATTTCCTCTTTGGGGATGACTACTACCTGCAGCGCCGGGGGACAGCCATGGGGTCTAATGTAGCCCCAACGTATGCTAACATCTATATGGCTGTCCTCGAGGGCGAACACGTGTACAGTTCACCATCCTGGCGCCATGTCAGGGGCTGGCGGCGCTACATCGATGACATTTTCTTTGTGTGGGACGGTGATAGGGATGAATTGGAAGATTTTTTTCAATGCATTAAATAATGTACATCCCGGCCTGGGGTTCACCATGTCTTGCTCCCTTGAAAAAATGCAATTTTTGGACACGATGGTCTATAAGAAAGATGGATTACTAATTACTGATCTATACGTGAAAGATACAGATAGAAATAGTATGTTGCATTTTTCAAGCGAGCACCCAAGGAGAATGGTGGAATCCCTACCTTGGAGTCAGATGTTGAGAGTCCGCAGGATTGTGTCTGACGACTCGCTAATTGACAAAAGACTACAGGAAATGGTCAACAGATTCCTTAAAAGAGGCTATCCTAAGTCTGATCTTATAGGATATAAAACTAAAGCGTTAAATATTTGCCAAAGTGAACTATTGATCCCTAAAACTAGAGTGTCATCTGCTAAGAGAGTACCATTTGTAACCACCTATTGTGGGGTAAGCGGAAAAATCACGGATGTGATTAAAAAACATTGGCCTCTTCTTGGGAAGGGTCATAGTGATGTGGAGGACTTCAAATTGTTTCCCCTAATGTCATACAGGAGGGGACGCAACTTGAAAGATGACCTTGTTTGTTCAGACATAGGGAGTTCGAAAAAGAATATTCAAACTACTTTTGCGCCCCCCAGCCTTGGGAATTTCCCTTGTTTGGGATGCGCATGCTGTGGTAACATATTGAAAGGTAAATTCTTCAACCATCCCCGTTCTGGAAAGAAATATAACATCAATAGGAGATATACTTGCAATAGTAGCTTTGTTGTATACACTATTGTTTGCCCATGTGGCCTCCTTTATGTCGGAGAGACAACGATGGAAATAAAAACTAGAATAGGGAAGCATAAGAGCACAATCAGAACGGGTATGGTTGAATTGCCAGTTCCAAGACACTTCCAGGTCATGGGACACACGGTCAACCAACTTCGTTTTAGGGTCATTGACGATGTTCCTCCACCCAGAAGAGGTGGTGACCGTGTGGCCATGTTGAGGAAGAAGGAACTGAAATGGATATTCGAACTGGACACCCTGGTCCCTAAAGGTATGAATGTTGATTACGATCAACGGGGTTGTCTATTAGGATCATGCTGATGTCTATCTAGCTTTTCTCATTTTGTAGGTTGTTTTTATCATTTTAACTGTGTCATATTTTGATCTAGATGGAAAGAATGACAGCTCTATGGAAATACAGTATTCTACGTACAGTATAAATGCATCATGACTGTGTTATGGAAATTGTCTGGTAATTTAATAACAGATCTCCCTTCTCTGGGGGTAAGATGGAAAATGTGTGATAAATAATGTATTAATATTTGTCTAATAGGGGGACACATGGAAGGGTCATATGATCCTCAATGGAATATTGATATTGGTGCATAATGTAGTTGGATATAGGGTGATAGGTTATGTCTCCATATATGCACCAAAGAATTGCTCCCTTAGGTATGATATATGTCTGGTTGGGCAGTAATTTATTATTATTATGCTATGTCCAATTTTGATTATGATGTATAAATAAAGGTTGCGGACCCCGGGGGCACTTGGTTATCGGTTATACATCTGTGAATTATCTAATGGGTATTAATCTTTTTAGTTTTATATATAATGTAGAAGATGCTTCTTCCCCATAGTAATCGCAGAGTGACATTTTGGTACAATTTTGCTGAGGATCCATGAGTATTGTGAGATATGTGGACATTCTCCTTGATTCGCTGTGTGACGGTCCCTATGAATGCCGGAGACAGGAAATACGTCACCACACGGCCTCATTCTAAACTTTGAGTGACAGCTAGAGCGGCGAATCAATGGAAGACGCCGACGCATGCGCACAGGACCCGTATGGATTTCCGGGTGCACGGAGTGTAGCGGGTTGCTGGTTGGTGAATGTGATCTGACGACACGATCACTATGACAACGGAGCGACGCATGTCAGCGATTGGGAGATACTCGTGACTGCAGGAGAAAGTACGATTTGGATTCTTATGGACTTGGATAACATTGATGAGTGTTCCTAGGGGATCGGGAGACTGTACTCGATGCATACTGTGTGGGTAATATACTGATAGTTGATCTCTGTCTAGCGCATATGACTTTTTAACTTTGTTTATCATTCACTATACATTGATTGGTTAATTATTATGGTGGGTGGAGTTTTGATGATATAAATGGCACTGTGTTGTAATGGGGTATATGCACTTGAAAAAGGTCGCCAGACCGAAACGTCGTGCTGAGATGACGGAATAAATCATGATACTTTGAATTATACTGGCTGGTGAGGCGCTGTTCTTACTTATATTTATATACCTATGCCAGGTGGAGCTCCCTGGCTGTTGACGTGCGCCTCCATTGGGAATACAATTGATTCCGATTGCCACGAGGTGCTGTGGAGTTTATAGCATTTATTATTGAAGTTACTCCGGGGATGGATCTTTCAGCAAGACAATGATCCAAAACACCGCTCCAAATGTACTCAGGCATTCATGCAGAGGAACAATTACAATGTTCTGGAATGGCCATCCCAGTCCCCAGACCTGAATATCATTGAACATCTGTGGGATGTTTTGAAACGGGCTGTCCATGCTCGGCGACCATCAAACTTAACTGAACTGGAATTGTTTTGTAAAGAGGAATGGTCACAAAATCCCTTCATCCAGGATCCAGGAACTCATTAACAGCTACAGGAAGCCACTAGAGGCAAAAGGTGGATCTACTAAATATTAATGTCACTTTTCTGTTGCGGTGCCCATACTTTTGCTCCTGTCAATTTCTGAAATGATGCATATTTCGGTTAGTGCAATAAACCTCATTTCAATCCTGAAATATTACTGTGTCCATCAGTTATTACATATATCACACTGAAATATTACTGTGTCCATCAGTTATTACATAGATCACACTGAAATATTACTGTGTCCATCAGTTATTACATATATCACACTGAAATATTACTGTGTCCATCAGTTATTACATATATCACACTGAAATATTACTGTGTCCATCAGTTATTACATATATATCACACTGAAATAGCTGTTGCAAAAAAACAATTTTAAACAAAAAGAAAAGAGTAATATTAAGAGGGGTGCCCAAACTTTTTCATATGACTGTATATGGGATCGTTTCAGGTTACTCCAACAGCCAATCACAGATATCCATTCTCTGTGACAGCATCTGTGATTGACTGTTGGGACCCTAACCATTGACTGACATCATAGTACTGTAAAAATAAATAAATAATTTTAAAAAATGAGAGGTGGCGCTTGGCTGTATTTTTGATTCTCAGCACAGATAAAGCGGACATCTACAGGCTACCACCCTCGAGTGCCTTGCTTTACCTTTTCTGTCAATTAAAATACAGGTAAGCCCATTATTTTTTTTAGCATTATTATTTAAATAAATAAAGAAAATGTGTGAGCTTTGCCCTATTTTTGATTGCAGGCCAAGGTAAAACCCAGGCAGCTGGGGGCTGGGATTCTCAGCATGGCAAGGCTCAAGCTTTCTGAGCCCCCCATTGCACGCTGAAATTGGCAGCCCGCAGCAGCTCTTCAAAATAGTGCATTCTTTCATAGCGTCATTTTCAGGTGCTTTACCCGGCTCTTTCAGCGGCCCTGGTTTCAGTGGCATGCTGGGTAATAATTGAATTAATGCCACCTTTGTATTGGCAGCTGGCTCTAAACCCAGATTCATAATGTCGGGCCAATGTTAGACCCGTCCAATATGAATCTCTAGTAAACAATAAAAAAAAACATGACACACAGAGAAAATCTTTTAATTACGATAAAACACAAAAAAAAGACATCCCTGGTTTCCATCTTTAATATCCCAAAAGAAACCTGTCAACGATAATCCACAGGTCTTTCACATGTTCAGCTCTGCTACATCACTGTAAGCAGACACGTGTCTGTTGACAGCAAGTAGTAGGCTCACACTGACATCCGGTGGATCTGGGTGCCATGATAAAGGTCAACTCAGTCCACAGCTGAGCCTGTCAGCTATGAACTCAGGTGACCCCGATGAACTGCATCATTGCACCCGGCAAACAGCTGTAAGGGAGCAAGAGAAGCGCTGGGATTCCTACATGGCAGCGCGGTATTTTAACCCCTTTCATACTTCTCTACTTCAATATTATAGGCTCAGTCTAGTACTGCAAACAAGATAAAACATGCTTGAAATGGAGGAAACCTTCAACTTTGGACAGGATGGATGGCATGGACACCTCTACAACCCCTTTTAGAAATGAACCACATTTTGGACTCATTTAAATAAATAAAAATTAAAAAACATATAAAACCTTCCAAATAAAATATAACAAAGCACATGAGGTATGTGAAATTCAGCTTTGTTACATCCGTAAATAACATATGAAGTTATGGATGAGCAAAATCTATTATTTAACTTGTGTGCAGTTTGATCTTCTATGGCAGATGGAGCAAGGTTGTGTTCACCTCTGTGCCGGTAATCCTCTGCCCAGCATTTTGGGGGCCTCTCAGGGGCGGAACTACCGTGCAGCTGCACCAGGGCCCCGACCAGCTAGGGGGCCCCTGGGGCTCCAGCGGCAGGTCCGTTCCCCTGTCAGACAGACAGAAGGGTGGTAGGCAGCGGCAGTAGTGTGGGGGTGGTGCTGTCGGGTGTCAGTGGCGCTGCACACCCGCGGCACTGTTCTGGCATTAAGTTCCGGGGGGAAAGTTATTAAGTGCCATTAGGCACTTTTCGGGGAGGGCGGCGACGTGTTCTTTTTTTTGTGTCTTTTTTTTTTATTCCTGCTCTGAGCCCCGGCCGGGTGACCCCGCCCCCTGGACACCTCACACACCCCCACCTGGATGCCTCACACCCTTCCCTGGACACCTCACACACACCCCCTTGGACGCCTCACAACCCCCCCCCGGTCATCGCGCCCCCCTACTCACCTCACTAGTGGTGGTGCTGGCTGAGGTCGGTGGGCGGCAGGATCATAGCACCACCGGCAGGGACAGATGCCGGGTGTTACAGGACCTGCGAGGACGTCACGCACATGTGACTCACGTGGGCGGAGCTATATTTTGCCCGGCAAGATGAATTGCCAGAGGAGGAACTGGGACTGACTTTACAAGGTACATGGCCCATCTAACATGGGGGTGTGTGCAGAGGACGTGGGGGGAGTGTGCAGAGGACATGGGGGGTGTGTGCAGAGGACGAGGGTGTGTGTGCAGAGGACGAGGGGGGGTGTGCAGAGGACGTGGGGGGGTGTGCAGAGGACGTGGGGGAAGTGTGCAGAGGACGAGGGGGGTGTGTGCAGAGGACGAGGGGGGGTGCGCAGAGGACGAGGGGGGGTGCGCAGAGGACGTGGGGGGGGTGCGCAGAGGACGTAGGGGGGTGCGCAGAGGACGTGGGGGAGTGCGCATAGGACGTGGGGGTGTGCAGAGGACGTGGGGGGTGCGCAGAGGACGAGGGGGTGCGCAGAGGACGAGGGGGGTGCGCAGAGGACGTGGGGGGTGCGCAGAGGACGTGGGGGGGGGTGCAGAGGACGTGGGGGGGGTGTGCAGAGGACGTGGAGGGGGTGGGCAGAGGACGTGGAGTGGTGTGCAGAGGACGTGGAGTGGTGTGCAGAGGACGTGGAGTGGTGTGCAGAGGACGTAGAGTGGTGTGCAGAGGACGTGGAGGGGGGGTGCAGGGGACATGAAGGGTGTGCAGATGACATGGTGGAGTGTGTGCAGAGGACATGGAAGGAGGGTGTGCAGAGGACATGGATCAAGGGTGTGCAGAGGACATGGATCGAGGGTGTGCAGAGGACATGGAGGGAGGGTGTGCAGAGGACATGGAGGGAGGGTGTGCAGAGGACATGGAGGGAGGGTGTGCAGAGGACATGGAGGTAGGGTGTGCAGAGGACATGGTGGTGCACAGCACGGAGCTGAGGACATGGTGGTACACTATGCACAGCACAGAGCTAGGGAGATGGTGGTACACTGCACAGCATGGAGCTGAGGACATGGTGGTACACTGTGCACAGCACAGAGCTGAGGACATGGTGGTACACTGTGCACAGCACGGAGCTAGGGAGATGGTGGTACACTGTCTGTGCACAGCACGGAGCTGAGGACATGGTGGTACACTGTCTCCCGCCGCCTTAAAATCGGACTGTTTCCAGGAGAGTCGGACGAGTAACATCTGTTTTTTAGTCCGTTTGGCATCCAACTGCTGTGCGAGTGTCCGACATTTCTCTCAGGTCACATCCATGTGACATCCGTGTGCAGTCAGTGTTTTTTATCAGCAGCTATTACTGTAGAATCATTTACAGGAACATTTTACAGTGTTCTCAGCTACAGAATGAGAATGTATCCGTGAAAAAAACGTGTCAGGCTGCGTTCACACATTGCGTATTTTGTTGCGCTTTTTTGCGTTTGCGCCGGGAACGGCCCTCTGACGTCACCACAGGTCCTGGCAGAAGACACCTCGCTTGGCACCGGAGACCGGACACCGGGAAAAGGCGTCGGACAGGTAAAGTATTCATTCTTTTTTATTTTTCATTCACTTGCTTTTGTTTAATTTAAATTTCACAGTGTATATTAATACACTGTGAAATCTAATGGGCGGTCACAGCTGTCACAGAGGGGAGGAGGAAGCAGGATTCTTCCTCCCCTCTGTGACATCACAGGGAGAAAATGCAGGAGCAGCTGCGTAAAGAATTCACATCTCAATTCTTTACGCAGCTGCGCTTTCTCCCTGAAAACGCACTGCGTATTTTTGCCCAATGTCTGCACTGCAAAGTGAATTTCACATTCACTTTGCTGGCAGACAAAAGGCACATTGCGTATTTTGAGAAAGCAATATGTGAACGCAGCCTCAGACTAGGATGACTCGTGTGTGGTCTGTGATTTTGTCGGATCCGTAGACTTGCATTGGTGAGTCTCGGTGTGAATCGCAGACTGTCGCAGCATGTTGCAACTTTTTTCTCATCCTAAATCTGGATGAGAAAAAAGCGTCCGACACTCCCCAATTTGCTCTCAGAGATTGATTGCAATGCGAGAAAATCACACATTGCACTCATCAGAGTTTCACGCCAGTGTGTTCGTACCCGAATACTAAAATCCATATAGTAATCCTACTGGTATGGGGAGGGTTTATGGCTCAGTTAGTACACACTCCATACTTCTTGTTATTAACCAGTTAATGCTCTCTTGTCCACCGCACTCCAGTGTCAAAAGAGGACGACAGCGAGACAGACAGCAACATGGCATCAGAGAGCCCCTGACCTCGAAATAGAAGATCCTCAGATCCTGGTATTGTGACATAATATTAAGAATAAAGGTTTTTTGCATTTATATTGCATTATGAACTCCACAGCACGGCGGCGAAAATTGCTTCGGCCCCGGACCCTCCTTGACTCCTGCTTATTGCCATACACTGGGGTTCTGCAGAGGTGGCAATTGCACCCCTTCTCTTTGTGTTTTAGTATAGTAGTTATATTCTTGTATATAGGGGCAGACAGTGTATACTATGTATACTTCCAGATTATCAATAACCAAAGGGGCGGAAAAAATTTTCGACCGCCCCGGGCGCCACAAACAGTTGCTACGCCGCTGGCTGTGCTGCACACCCGCGGCACTATTCTGGCACTGAATTCCAGGGGGGGGCCCCGAAAAATTTCTTGCACCAGGGCCCACTACAGTCTGGGTCCGCCCCTGGGGCCTCTGATGCCTAATAGAACATACCGTATATACTCAAGTATAAGCAGACCCGAGTATAAGCCGAGGCCCCTAATTTTACCCCAAAAACTGCGGAAACCTATTGACTCGAGTATAAGCCTAGGGTTGGAAATGCAGCAGACTCCCATCCTGGTATATTGCTCCCCATCACTGGTATATAGCAATCATCACTGTATACAGCCCCTCATGACTGGTATATAGCACCCCCATCATGGTAAATGGCCCCTCATCCTGGTATATACCCCCCTCAGTGTACATATTCCCCCCATCACTGGTATATAGACTCCCAGACTGGTATATAGCCCCCTATCACTGGTATATGGCCCCCCATCCTGGGAATACTGGTATATAGCCCCCATCACTGGTATATAGCACCCCCATAATGGTAAATGGCTCCTCATGCTGGTATATAACCACTTCCCTGTACATATTCCCCCATCACTGGTATATAGACTCCCAGCCTTGTTTATACCAACCACCACTGATGTATATAGCCCCCCAACACTGGTGTATATAGCCCCCCATCACTGAGGTATATAGCCCCCCACCACTGGGGTATATAGCCCCCCACCACTGGGGTTTATAGCCTCCCACCACTGGGGTATATTCCCCTCTATGATCAATATATGTCCCCATGATGACGTCATCGCTGCTACGCCTGTTACATGACGCTGGCAAAAGCAGGAAGAAGCAGGAGGACCGAAGGACGCAGCGGTGAAAGAGCGACGGAGGGTAAAAATGAATGATTTATTATTTTATGGTGTGCGGCAGCATGGGGGCATATATTGATCATAAGAGGGGGGGAGCATAGATAGTGCAATGGAGTATGCACCACTCCCCCTCCGCTGATGGACAGGGGGATGCAGTGCATATTGCATTGCACTAATGAGCGGGCCCACGTTACCGCCCACTCCTACTAGAGCCTCCCCCCACCTCCTCCCGCCCCTGGTCACCGTTCCCCCACACTCAGTCAGTACACCGTGACTCGAGTATAAGACGAGGGGGGCACTTTCCAGCACAAAAATTGTGCTGAAAAACTCGACTTATACTCGAGTATATACGGTAGGTATCATGGCATCATAGGGGTTTAGTCAATGGCAGAGTTGCCATGCAGAGATTTTACCGGTTCGTATGGTCAACATTAACCTGATCCGGCTGCCATGGAGGACCAAACTGGCTACCAGGATTGGGTCTTTGACTATGTTATATGCAAACAACATAGTAAAGGGTTAAATATGACAGTACAAGGATGCAATGCCCCATTAACCTAACACATTCGTCTGTGACTTTGCACATAAATTGAAATAAAGGCGAATAAACCAGCTCAGCTATCTATAAACGCTTGTAAAATCAAGCAAAGGTATAGTATGAATTATACATGATCCCCAATGAGTCATGCACATTCACCGATGCACACGGACATTGCACAAAGGAGGGTGAATACTTTCTTTAAAATGACCTTTTGTAACAATAGAATATATTTCCAAGGGATTTCATTGTAGGAGCAGCACTGATGAAAAATTGATTAATTCTAAAAATATATGTTCATATGTGACTGTAAAATAGAAACTAAATTATATCAAATAAACCAAAATGATAGTGTAGCATCCCAGGGGTTAATGTTTCACAGTAACACCACAAAGGGTTAACTCCCCACACAACCCACAACACTACACTAGCGCCTCCAGGCCAGAAGGGGGAGCTAAAGCTGCTTCCCTATATATTCTGGTGTGGAGAGGAAGTGGGGAAGAGCAGAGTGGTGGGAGGAGCTAATGTTGTTTACCTCAGAGTGGCAGTGACAGTTAGTCAGTTGGAGTTAGTGCAGTTCCTGGGAGGACTGAGGAAGAAAGACTGGTGGTGTGAAGGGGCTGCCTTAGGCCTCTCCACAGCCTGCTGCCCACTTCCAGGCCTAGCCAGGGTCTGAAGAAAGGAGTAAGAGAAACATGAGAACACATCTGGGAGACTGAGCTACATCATAACTCACCCCAGAGGAGGGCAGAGAATGGATACCAGATCTGAAACTGGGACTGACACGCAGCACAGTAACCACCGGACTAGTGGAGGTTATATATCTACACTGTACCTCAGCGAAGCAACACGGCAGGGTCAGAAATACAGAGGAAAGACTCAAGTTGCCTAGCAAAGGAGGTACCTGTGAGGAGAGACAGAGCCAGCAGCCTAGCTAAAGCTGCAGCAGGGCCACACACACAGCGCAGCAGTGGGAAGCTGAGGACCCGGTCTGAGTGGGAGCAACCCGGCCCCGGTACAGACTCCGTGGACAGTACTCTGCTAACAACATCATCTGCAGTAAAGACTTGGAAAACTTCAAAACTGTGAGTTTGTGTGATCCTTGTGCTCAAATCCTGTGTTCCCTCACAAGCAGCAATCATCTCTACTACTACTTCCCCTATCCTGCAATTATCCATAGCATCATCTATAGACTGTTACTACCACTGCCCCGGGAAACCCAGCTCTACATGCAGAGAGCCATTACATCCTCAGCTGCCCAACATCATCCCCGGAGGTTCTACTTCAGCGGTGGTCACCCTGACCACAAACCTTGGGTGGCATCACGACTTTCTCCCCTGTAAATACCCCCCATTACTTGCGGAACCCGGATCGACCAACCTGGAGTCCTTCTAATTTACTAAATGGAACCACCTATGCTTCACCTGATGGGTACGCCCAGTACAACATCATAGTTGAGGTGTCATGCATAACATAGTGCCAGGTCTATGATTAAGAAGTGGTATCAGGGAAGTGGCAGGTAGGATATACAGTCACAGATTAGCCATGTAGCTGTAGGACCAACACCCTGCAAACCTTGTTGTTCCACTTTACACAGGTGTAGCTGTAGTTAACATGGTGACTGTGTTACACTGGTGGGTGTGGACACACCACACCATGCGCTGGGTTAAGCCTGGAGGGGCATGACTAAGTGACTACCAATTCATACACTAGAGCTTCTGATGGTAAGGATAGGCTGGGTCACTGGTAGTCACAAGGTACCACTCCAGGACGATACCGGTGACTGCATCAGCTGACCGGAGGGTCCGAGACATGAAAGAGAGGTAGAGTTGGATAAAGGCAAGAAATGTAGTCAGGCTATCCAAGGCCAGAACAGGCAGCAAAGGGTCAGTAAATGTAGCAGAAGGGTCGGGATAAAAAAGTAGGCTAGCTGGGTCAGGAAACGGGAGAGACAATATTAAAGAGCACCTTGGAAGGAACTAGGCAGAGACCAAACTAGAACCAAGATCAGACAGGGTATGTTGAGAATGCCTGCTTGATAAATCCCCTGCTGCTTGGGAATAGGTCAGGGAAGATAAAATCCTGTGGGGCACAGGAATGTGAAATCTCGGCAGGAACATGATGTGCCTTGTTACAGCTAGGTAAAAATAGCAGGAATATGCAGCAGAGAAGCTCAGCGGGGCGGCCTGGCTTGGGAAGGAGCAGTAAGTAGCACGGCACTGGGGAAACAAGTGTGTTAGCACCATGGCACACTGTGTAACACTGGTTATTTGTTGAGTGCGCTGATTGAGATTAGCAGCAGTCCAAACATAGCAAAATGATGGGGTGGCATGTTAAGGTGGAAGTCATTCTGATGGCGAGTGCCACATCTACATATTTGCATAAGATTGTTGCTTTACACTCCTGTGATATAGAAGTGGCAGAAGGATCCCCGGCAGTGCACAAATATACTTCCATTTGCATTATAAAGAGGAGTTGATGATATCTCTATAATGCGATGAAGAATTTGCCAATTTTTGGATTAATATCGGATTATTTTCAGGATTTCGCTTTGTGTTTCTAAGCCCGGAGTGTCTATAGAAACAGAACATTAAGCTGGTAACAATACAAAGACCACTTTCATAGCGGCGCTCCGAGCTCCCGTATCACTACAATTTGTATACAGTATTTATATCCCTTGTTATATCTGGACAAAAAAGGCTAAAAATCAAAGTATGGATTGAAGATGAAGAGGAACGTTCCGCTGTTCTCCAGATTTTAAAGTTTTCTTCTACTAAAACTTTTACTAATATGATTAATAGTAATAGAATAATGCTGATAAACGCTGAATTTAAAAGAGACCATGGAATGGAATCTGTCAGCAGGTTTTTGCAATTAATCTGAAGACAGAAGGAGTTGATAGGGGTTGAAACTCAGATGTGCGCTGTTGTCTACTTACACTAAATGTTTTATTGCTAGGACATTATTGTTGCTGGGACTAGCTCACTTGTGTCAAGTTGTCCAACCGCGCCACGTCATCTGATAAGCAGCTCACTGTCCGTAGACAATGGACACAGAGAGCCTGGTGTGGGCGGTGGCAGCTTTCTGGGCTCTATTACATCTAAGAACTCTGATTGTGTCACAACTACTGCACCCAGTAAACTATGTGATACATCGTTGGATTCAGGGTCTCCTTTCCTACATCATACTTCACTCAGATGAGGTAATATAAACTTGATGACCGATTCACTTTAATGTCCACTACTTAATTCCTTCATAATTAATGGATTTTCTGTTTTCATTTTTTATTTTTTCCCTGTTCTTCCCAAAGTCATACTTTTGTATTTTTCTTGCAACATAGAAATATCAAGCAGGCCATGGCACCCTTAGGGTAAAGGGGCCCCATGACATTCGGGGAGGGACGGAGTTAATGGGGAATGGGACTGGAGTGGGTTATTCAAATGATAGCAGGGAATATTATTGGCTAGGGGGGTTGGTTTTAGGGGGGAAGAGGGGGAGCCTGAGTGGGAGTTATTGGGATAGGAAAGGATGTTCCCTTACTCCATTTCTGGGGAACAGTCGGAGCAGTTTGAGAGACTACCTTGTAATGGCAGATCTGGGAGAGCTTCGGTCAGGCAGCAGCAGCGGTGCATGGGGTAGAGGCAGTGCAGGCCTATGTACAGGCTGCTTGTGTTTCCCTATTGGCACCGGCCCCCTCCGCTCCGGCTCCACGTGACCGCCGGTCCAGGCCACCGGAGCGGTATTCCCCGGAGGTGGGGAGGGTGCCTGTCCAGCTTGGGGCCCTCTCCGACCGCTCGGAGGAATCTACGATGCGGCGGCGCCAGATCGGAAGTGGGCAGGCCCAGCTCGTGGCCTACTTCCGGTCTCTGGGGGCCGGATTATCACTTCTAGCATTCCCTGTTCTTCTTTGCACTGAAGATCATTCTGTCACAAGTGTGTCAGGGCCTGATGTGACCTCAGGGGAGGGAAGATCTGGGATTATAATGTCACACCATTGAGTTGATCGTAGATCCTCTTCAGTGCCCGCATGTAGGAGTTTATTTAATTCCATTTGGTGCTGTTAAGGTTCCTTTCTAGCTTGCTGTGAGTATTGTGAGAATTGTTATCTTAGCTGCTGCCATGCTCTTACACTATATGAGCATACTCCTTACTACCTCTTATGCCTGTTATAGTTCTCTCTATGCTGACCTGTGAAGGAGTTGTCTTTGGTGAAAGCGAAGTGATGGCCGAGGGACAGAGTACAAGTACGGTAAAGAAGAAGAGGTGACAATTAACAAAGGTAGACTTTATTAACAGGCAGGCAATGGTAAGGGTAAAGCAGGTTCACAGGGGGTAAGCTTTAGCAAAAGTACAATTAACAATTATGGCAGTTTCTAGCTGGGCCACTCAGCAGCACGACACCCCGACTATTACAAATAAATATACAACAGACATCATTGAGCAAACAGAAAACTTCAGTACTATGTTACACTTACAACCTTACTGGCCTCTGCTAGTCGAGCCACATGGCTATCGTGCTCTGGCTACTGCGACCTGTGCAACGCCCTAACATGTGCACACACTGGTCCGAACTCTCAATGGTGATGTGGACACAATTCCAGTCCCAGGGCCCGATGCCGTGTTGCTCAGTGGTGCGCAATTCTCTTTGCGGGGCAGGTGAGGAAAACTCTATTTTTTCCTTCACAATGCTAGGGTCACTTGGGTCCTGTAGATCATGTCAGTGACCCTGTTCAGACCCATCAACCTCTGTAACGTCTAAGTCTGGTACTACTCGGTGGTCACCAGGTCTCTCTCATGGTCAGCAGGCTCCATAACTCCCCAAGAGCCTTAGTACATTCATGCTTCTAGGCAGCGTGTCCACTCTCACACACAAACAGGCCCTGGCTTCCAGACTGGAAACACACTGAGTGACATGCCAGTTCCTCGCATGAGTCTCGGATCATTAACCAGGCTCAACCCCTGCCTCTTTGGATGGGATACTATCATTGATATGTTTTTCTATGTAGCTCTTCTGATCCCGTCCAACGGAGAGGCCATCCCAGGTGAATGATCCGAGACTCATGCGAGTAACTCGCTTGTCACTAGGACAATGTGTTTCCAGCCTAACTTTCTGATCTGGATCAGTCCATCTGCAAAGTTAAGGAAGTGGGGGGTCAACTAGTCCACAACACAGCACGCAGGGAAGCACTGTCTCTTAAAGACATTGTGTTCTTTATCTGGTCATAGCAGTGACGCCTCTACAAAAGCAGTGGTGATCTTTCCAGGATATGCTCTCTTTGTAATGACTCTATATCAGGGGTCCCCAACCACCAGGCCGTGTACCTGCAGCGGGCCGTTGGGGTCCCTGTGCCGATCCACGGCACCGCAGCAGACCAGCACTACAAAGTGATAGTGCGGTCTGCTTGCGGCGGCTCAGAGCCCGCTTCCCCGTCCCTCAGTGACAAGGCTCCTGGCATATGAGCCTCCAGCGAATCAGAGGCGAGCATCTAACTTTATGTGATAATATTACATGCTCGCCTCTGATTGGCTGCTGGCTCATCTGCTGGGAGCCTTGTCACTGAGGGGCAGAGAAGCGGGCTCTGAGCTGTTGGTCTACCGGAGGATCGTTGAGGAAAGTGTGAGAGTGTCTGTATGTATGTATGAGTGTGTGTTATTGGGGCTGAAAGAGAATAATGGGTTTATTGGGGAGCTGCAAGATGATGATAGGGTTATTGGGGGGCTGCAAGAGGATGATGGGGTTATTAAGGGCTGCAAAATGATGATGGGGTTATTGGGGGGCTGCAAGAGGATGATGGGGTTATTAAAGGCTGCACGGGGATGATGGGGTTATTTGAGGCTGCAAAGGGATGATAGGGGCTGCAAGGGGATATTGTAGGCTGCAAGGGGATGATGGGGATACTATATTGGGGGCTGCAAGGGGATGGAAAAATAAGACATCCCCTGAAAATACAACATTGCGCATCTTTCGGGGAAACAGGGTATTAAACTCCATCCCTTCTCCATAGCTGATCAAAAACCCGCCCCTGTGAAACCTAGCCCTTCTGGGTTCCAGAAAAGTGGTCTTGCATACAGCCGGTCCCCGGTGCAAAAAAGGTTGGGGACCACTTCTCTATATGATATGTTAATTTCACTTTACTGAATTACTGAAATAAGAGCCCTTTCACATTGGTGTTTTCGCAAAAAATGCGGCAGATGCGGCAAATTTACCGCATCTGCCGCCTAACGGCCGCACTTGCTTCATGCCTCATGCATTGTCTATGGGGCTTGCGGTAAGTGTGCGGCCGCACCTGCTGCATCTGCCGCAACCGCACCTGCCGCACACTTACCGCAAGCCACATAGACAATGCATGAGGCTTGCCGCAAGTGTGCTGCAAGTGCGGGACCATCAGCAGATGCGTTTTTTGGTCCGGATCCGCCAGATCTGGACAAAAAAGCTAGTGTGAAAGGGGCCTAAATTAACTTTTTGCTGTTATTCTAATACATTGAGATGCCCCTTTATTTAGAATAACGTCCCTATAAGTTTGCCTTAAGAATTGATAATGGCCGGACACCAGATTTAGATTCCTCTTTTGTTGATTCACATATTATTACTACTAATATTTATAATATTTTTTACTTTTCAGCAATTTTTCACACCTGCCTAAAACTTTTGCACAGTTCAAATTCTTCATGTAATTTGTGCTCATCCAGGGACTTTTTACTTATTATATCAACAAATTAAATATTTTTGAAAATTAAATTCGCTAACAATTTGGTAATTTTACTATTTAGCGTATGTTATATTATATAGTATTTATTACAAGCCCTATAAGTATTCTAAATCCTCTGATCCCCAGTTGCATTTTACTCTTTTTCCTGAGCCGAAAACATTTATCTAATGTCAACAAGACACTAATTTAGACTCATTGGCCGCTCATTAAATGATGAATCGCTGAAGACGTCAGCAGCCCGCTGCACTGATCAGCCTCTTCATACTCAGATTGGAATGAACGCTGTGGTTCCATTTCACCGATCAGAAGATAACACGACTGCTGTGCTCTGCATATGAAATAATGAGTTTTCCTAGATAATTATAACATAGAACAATATTGACTGAGAATAAATTTATCACATTATTTTTGCCCATGAAACCAAAATTTACTGTACACTGCATTCATTTTAAATTAATTTAATGAAACGTTGTTGACACATCATTTTTTAAAAATGTCTTTATTTTTTTATTTTTGTATTACCGTACTTTATAAAACCAATTCAATAATACAAACCATAATAATGACTAAAATAAAATCTACATTTATAAGATTGTAAGGCGCAACTAAATATAATAAAAAGAAGAAAAAATATATTTATTATTATTATTATTATTATTATTATAGAAAATACAGTTGTGGCCAAAAGTATTGACACCCCTGCAATTCTGTCAATTCTGTCAGATAATACTCAGTTTCTTCCTGAAAATGATTGCAATCACAAATTCTTTGGTATTATTATCTTCATTTAATTTGTCTTCAATGAAAAAAACACAAGAAGAATTGTCCTAAAGCCAAGTCATAAAAAAGGGGGTGGACAAAAGTATTGGCACTGTTGGAAAAATCATGTGATGCTTCTCTAATTTGTGTAATTAACAGCACCTGTAACTTACCTGTGGCACCTAACAGGTGTTGGCAATAACTAAATCACACTTGCAGCCAGTTGACATGGATTAAAGTTGAATCAACCTCTGTCCTGTGTCCTTGTGTGTACCACACTGAGCATGGAGAAAACAAAGAACTGTCTGAGGACTTGAGAAACCAAATTGTGAGGAAGCATGAGCAATCTCAAGGCTACAAGTCCATCTCCAAACACCTGAATGTTCCTGTGTCTACCGTGCACAGTGTCATCAAGAAGTGTAAAGCCCATGGCACTGTGGCTAACCTCCCAAGATGTGGACGGAAAAGAAAAATTGACGAGAGATTTAAACGCAAGATTGTGTGGATGGTGGATAAAGAACCTCGACTAACATCCAAACAAGTTCAAGCTGCCCTGCAGTCCGAGGGTACAACAGTGTCAACCCGTACTATCCGTCGGCGTCTGAATGAAAAGGGACTGTATGGTAGGATGGATACCCAGGAAGACCCCACTTCTTACCCCGAGACATAAAAAAGCCAAGCTGGAGTTTGCCAAAACTTACCTGAGAAAGCCTAAAACGTTTTGGAAGAATGTTCTCCGGTCAGATGAGACAAAAGTAGAGCTTTATGGGCAAAGGCATCAACATAGAGTTTACAGGAGAAAAAAAGAGGCATTCAAAGAAAAGAACACGGTCCCTACAGTCAAACATGGCGGAGGTTCCCTGATGTTTTGGGGTTGCTTTGCTGCCTCTGGCACTGGACTGCTTGACCGTGTGCATGGCATTATGAAGTCTGAAGACTACCAACAAATTTTGCAGCATAATGTAGGGCCCAGTGTGAGAAAGCTGGGTCTCCCTCAGAGGTCATGGGTTTTCCAGCAGGACAATGGCCCAAAACACACTTCAAAAAGCACTAGAAAATGGTTTGAGAGAAAGCACTGGAGACTTCTAAGGTGGCAGCAATGAGTCCAGACCTGAATCCCATAGATCACCTGTGGAAAGATCTAAAAATGGCAGTTTGGAGAAGGCACCCTTCAAATATCAGGGACCTGGAACAGTTTGCCAAAGAAGAATGGTCTAAAATTCCAGCAGAGCATTGTAAGAAACTCATTGATGGTTACCGGAAGCGGTTGATCGCAGTTATTTTGGCTAAAGGTTGTGCAACCAAATGTTAGGCTGAGGGTGCCAATACTTTTGTATGACCCATTTTTGGAGTTTTGTGTGAAATGATCAATGTTTTGCTTTTTGCTTCATTCTCTTTTGTGTTTTCATTGAAGACAAATTAAATGAAGATAATAATACCAAAGAATTTGTGATTGCAATCATTTTCAGGAAGAAACTGAGTATTATCTGACAGAATTGCAGGGGTGTCAATATTTTTGGCCACAACTGTATCTTTATTATTCATATTATTATTATTATAGAAAATGTATTATTATTATTATTATTATTATTAATAGTAATTGTATATAGTAGGTAACTTTAATTTAATTTCTTTGGGACTAGCCAAGTAATGAGCACAACATCCAGTAGTGAAGGGCGATCCCACCAATGTCCGGGTTCGGCGGACTGAAACTGACTTTCGAGTTCGGGGCTGGACGTGACTTGAACTTGAGTCTGAACCATGAACTTAGATTTTATAGTTATGGGATAAAGGCTGGGGAGCTGTGAAAGAAAGGAAAACATGGATTAAACATAAGCGTTCTATTTATTGACATCCACCGCTTGTACTTCTGGGGCCGCTTATTAACCTCCTGGATATTCACTGCAGAGGGGCCAATCACAGGTGCTGTTACACAGAATGGGTGTGTGTTATTGGCTGTTGGAGTAATTTGGAATCAGCCGATACATTTTAGCATACGTCAGTGATTGGCTGCTGGAGAACCTGAAACCATCCCATACATTCTAGCATCTGTCATACTAGAATGTATGGGCTGATTCCAGATTACTCCAACAGCCAATCACAGACACCCATTCTGTGTGACAGCATCTGTGATTGGCCGCTCTGCAGTGAAAATCCAGGAAATTAATGAGCGTCTCCGGAGGTACAAGAGGTTGGATGCACTCATGCCGATAAGTATTATGCTGCTGTTTATTCACTATTTTCTTTCTATTTACTGCTCCCCAGCCCCTGAAACGAGCCCAAACTGGAACATGGACATCACAGGAAAGTCTGTGCCCGAACACTAGCTGTTTGGTATGGACCCCGATCTTTATAACTTGGGTTCACCCATTACTAATCTCCAGCAGTCATTGAGCCTTTGCTTCATTCCAACAAACCACTGTAGAGCTCAGTTATCAGCATTTTGGGGGTCATTGTTCCAGATCGGTGATGGTCCTAGAAAGAGAATCATATAGGCGCGGGGCAGTAGTCACGGGTGATGGTGAGCCCCAGCTGCCATGCAGCCCTCCATGAAAAGTCAGTGCCCCGGACACTTCCACAGTGCAGAGGATTTGTACTTGATTATGTAGTTTCTGTGGGATGACACAGACATATTTTGCTTCACTTTAAACGATTATTTACTTACGGTATATTGAGAATAGCGGATACGTTGCAGGCACACTTCTTAAACGTTCAAGTGACTGCACAATTCACTTCAATTTTGTACTTATACCGCAGACCTCTCCCAAGGTTCCGGTACCTCTGCTGTTACTCCTAAGTTCTTCACCTCACTACAGTATTTAGCACCACTATCACCCAGTGAATTCAAAAAGTTCTGCATGGCTGCTATCTCATCCCACTCACAGGGACCCCATCTGAGAAACTAGTAGGACTGCCATTGGCTTATACACTGTTGCTCCTATAATGACCTGTTTGCCCGAAACTTTGTCAAACTTCCCTTCAAGACTGTTACTGTCGGAAACAGTTGATGCCCAGGGACGTTCTCCCCGACATTCGAGCCTGGTACTACATGGGTGGCCAGGACGCACTATCCATACTCTTTTTGGTGTTCTTCAGATGTCCAGGTTCCCCGGGATGACACAGAGGGTCTGGTCAAATTCATGTCCTGGACCGCTCCTCGCTACACCTCCCACAGATGCAGATTTTCCTTTTTTTTTTCTACAACTCCCGAGTCAACATAAATCCAGCCCACTTTTAACTACTGGGTTCCTCCTTACTTGGGCTAATGTGGCACACCAGGGGTTAATGTGCCACAGTAACACCACAAAGGGTTAACTCCCCACACAACCCACAACAATACACTAGCGCCTCCAGGGAGCTAAAGCTGCTTCCCTATATATTCTGGTGTGGAGAGGAAGTGGAGAAGAGCAGAGTGGTGGGAGGAGCTAATGTTGTTTACCTCAGAGTGGCAGTGACAGTTAGTCAGTTGGTGTTAGTTCAGTTCTTGGGAGAACTGAGGAAGAAAGACTGGTGGTGTAATGGGGCTGCCTTAGGCCTCTCCACAGCCTGCTACCCACTTCCAGGCCTAGCCAGGGTCGGAGGGAAAGAGTAAGAGAAACAGGAGAACACATCTGGGACACTGAGTTACCTCATAACTCGCCCCAGAGGAGGGCAGAGAACGGATACCGGATCCAAAACTGGGACTGACACACGCAGCACAGTAAATACCGGGATAGTGGAGGTTATATATCTACACTGTACCTCAGCGAAGCAACACAGCAGGGTCAGAAATACAGAGGAAAGACTCAAGTTGCCTAGCAAAGGGGTACCTGTGAGGAGAGACAGGCCAGCAGCCTAGCTGAAGCGGCAGCAGGGCCACACACACAGCGCAGGAGAGGGAAGCTGAGGACCCGGACAGGGTGGGAGCAACCCGGCCCTGGTACAGACTCCGTGGACAGTACTCTGCTAACAACATCATCTGCAGTAAAGACTTGGAAAACCTCAAAACCGTGAGTTTGTGTGATCCTTGTGCTCAAATCCTGCGTTCCCTCACAAGCAGCTATCATCTCTTCTACTACCCTATCCTGCAATATCCATAGCACCTTCTATAGACTGTTGCTATCTCTGCCCCAGGGTACTCAGCTCTACCTGCGGAGAGCCATTACATCCCCAGCTGCCAAACATCATCCCGGAGGTTCTGCAGCAGCGGTGGTTACCCTGACCACAACCCGTGGGTGGCGTCACAACAAACTCCCTGTAAATATACCCCCCATTACTTGTGGGCTTGGGACACGGTCCGGACCAAGGACCGCCGTGATACCCCCTGTGATACCCCGGTCCGGTACCGAGTACCCTGTCCCAGTGGGCTCCACAACTGTCTCAGTACTCCGGCTAGAAGGATACCACAGAACAGTAGCTAAAACCTCCTGCTAAATGATTACAGTACACACTTTATATCCAAATACCCACACTCGTCTCACCCGTGGCTGCACCTCGTCTCACCCGTGGCTGCACCTCGTCTCACCCGTGGCTGCACCTCGTCTCACCCATGGCTGCACCTCGTCTCACCCGTGGCTGCACCTCGTCTCACCAGTTGCTGCACCTCGTCTCACCCGTGGCTGCACCTCGTCTCACCAGTGACTACATCTCACCCCTGCTACATCTCACCCCTGGCTGTTTCTTCCCCCGACTGAACCCACCCCCGGCTGCATCTCACCCTCTGCTACACCTCAACCCTAGCTGCATCCCTTCCCCTGGTTCCATCCCTTCCCTAGCCTGCATCTTATCCCTGAACTGCATCTCCTAGATCCTCCCCCGGACTGCACCCCATCAATTGACCCTACCTCAACCACGACCACTCACCCATCACCGGGAACTCGCCCTTGCCACACCAGATCCCCGGCTACCTCGGACCTCACCCACCTCCCCTCCCCTACTCACCCCACCATGTTTCCGCTTCTTCTCACCTTCACTCCCATCCTCCTCCACTTCCTACTACCCCCACCCATCCCCCCACTGGGCAAAGAAATCCAACTCTCATCCTCCATCCTTCCTACCCACCTCACCCAATGCTCTGAACTATTCCCCCACTTTCAACCCACCATCTCTAGACGTACACGCCCACCACGCAAGCTCCCCTGTTCCCACCTCCTAACCCTCTCCCTGCTCCTCCTACTCTCCGGTGACATTTCCCCTAATCCTGGCCCACCCCACCATACCATCTCACTCTCCTCCACCCCACTCCATCGGCCCATCACCAACCCCCGCAACCCCTTTAACCTCCGTCCTATTCCCCCTATCCCTACTTCCCCATCCCCCTACCCGGCGCACTCTGGAACGCCCGCTCGGCCCGCAACAAACTCGCACTCATCCACGACCTCTTCATCTCCAGAAAACTCTCCTTCCTCGGCATCACGGAGACCTGGCTTACCCCCTCTGACACAACCTCCCCGGCTGCCCTCTCCTACGGGGGATTCACTCTCTCCCACACTCCCCGCCCCACCAACACCCACGGCGGTGGCGTTGGCCTACTTCTGGCCAGCGACTGCTCCTTCTCCCTTCTTACCCCACCCCCCCTCCCCTCCTTCGAGGCACACTCCGTCCGCATCTACTCCCCCTGCAACCTCCAACTAGCCATTGTCTACCGCCCCCCTGGATCCCCCTCTACCTTCTTTGACCACTTCACAACCTGGCTCCTCCACCTCCTCTCCTCCGACATCCCTACCATCATCATGGGCGATTTCAACATCCCCATCGACACCCCTAAAGCCGCTGCCTCCAGACTCCTATCCCTCACCTCCTCTTTTGGCCTCTCCCAATGGATCTCCTCCGCCACGCACATTGGTGGCCACACACTTGACCTAGTCTTCACCCGCCTCTGCTCTGTCTCCGACCTTGCACACTCAACCCTCACCCACTCTGACCACAACTTACTGACCTTCTCGTCCCTCGTCCCCCCTACCATGCACCCCCCACCCGCACACTCCCCCACCCCCGCAGAAACCTTAAGCTCATAGACTTCCATTCACTCTCAGAATCCCTCTCTGACTTGGCCTCTTCTCACGACGCTGACTCTGCCGCCTCCCTCTACAACTCCACTCTCACCACAGCCCTCGACCAGGCTGCTCCTCTCACATTTAACACAACACGATTACAACGACAACCATGGCTCACGACTCTCACCAAGAAACTCCGACGGATGACTAGGGCAGCCGAGCGGAAATGGAAGAAGTCCCACTCCGCAGAGCACTTTGCCCTATACAAGCGTTCCCTCAATACCTTCAAGACTGCCCTTGACTCCGCAAAACAAGCCTACTCCTCTTCCCTAATTACCGCCCTGTCTCACAACCCCAAACAACTCTTCAAAACCTTCAACTCCCTACTTCGCCCCCCTGCACCTCCTCCCTCACCTCTCATCTCCGCTGACGACTTCGCCACCTTCTTCAAAGACAAAATTGACAAACTCAGACAAAGCTTTGACCCACACTCCCCTCGCCCCATCCCACCTCCTGCCCATCCCCCCCCACCCAAATGCAGTTTCACCCCCATGACTGAGGACCACCTCTCCTCCCTTCTATCACGATCGCACCTCACCACCTGCGCCCTTGACCCACTCCCCTCCCACCTCATCCCTAACCTTACAACAGTCCTCATCCCTGCCCTGACACACCTCTTCAACATATTGCTCAAATCCGGCACATTCCCCTCACTTTTCAAGCACGCCCTAATCACGCCCATCCTAAAAAAAACATCCCTCGACCCTACAACAGTCTCCAACTATCGCCCCATATCTCTTCTCCCGTTTGCCTCAAAACTTCTTGAACAGCACGTCCACTCCGAACTGTCCTCCCACCTCTCTATCTATGCTCTCTTTGATCACCTTCAATCCGACTTCCGACCGCACCACTCCACCGAAACAGCCCTAACCAAAGTCACTAATGACCTTCTGATCGCCAAGAGCAAACGACACTACTCCGTCCTCATCCTTCTCGACCTCTCTGCAGCCTTTGATACTGTTGACCACTCCCACTTACTCCAAATCCTTGAATCTCTTGGAATTACTGACCTTGCCCTCTCCTGGATCTCCTCCTACCTGACGGGCAGGACCTTCAGCGTCACCCACTCCCACACCACCTCCTCGCCCCACCCCCTTTCCGTAGGTGTCCCCCAAGGCTCGGTCCTGGGACCACTACTCTTCTCTATTTACACCCTCGGCCTAGGCAACCTCATCGAGTCACATGGCCTCCAATACCACCTCTACGCCGACGACACTCAGCTCTACCTGTCTGGCCCCGACATCTCTCTTCTATCCAAAATTCCTCACTGCCTATCCGCCATTGCATCCTTCTTTTCCACCCGCTTCCTCAAACTCAACATGGACAA
Organism: Allobates femoralis; assembly: GCA_033576535.1. NCBI lineage: Eukaryota > Metazoa > Chordata > Amphibia > Anura > Aromobatidae > Allobates > Allobates femoralis. The sequence continues at coordinate 30,211,995 of JARQOC010000003.1, forward strand.
GACAGAATTCATCGTCTTTCCCCCTCACAACCCTCCCCCCCTTCATGACCTATCCATCACCGTCAACGACTGCAACCTCTCACCCGTCTCCCATGCCAAATGTCTCGGGGTAACCCTCGACTCCTCCCTCTCCTTCAAGCCCCATATCCAAGCCCTCGCCACCGCCTGCCGACTCTAACTAAAAAACATTGCCCGCATCCGCTCCTTCCTTGACCACAACACAGCTAAGACACTTGTCCATGCCCTCATTATCTCCCGCCTGGACTACTGCAACCTCCTATTCACCGGCCTCCCTGCCTCCTCCCTTGCACCTCTCCACACCATCCTCAACTCTGCTGCCCGGCTCATCAACCTATCTTCCCGCACCTCCCCTGCCTCCCCTCTTTGCCAAGCCCTCCACTGGCTCCCCATCCCCCAGCAATCTCGCTTCAAAACCCTAACCCTGACATACAAGGCCATACACAACCTGTCCCCTCCCTACATCTCCAACCTGGTCTCCCGCTACCTCCCTTTGCGCACTCTGCGCTCCTCCCAAGAACTCCTCCTCTCAACCCTCCGCATCTCCACCTCCCACAACCGCACACAGGACTTCTCTCGTGCTTCTGCCAGACTCTGGAACTCCCTCCCCCATCACATCAGACACTCCCCGACCCTGGGAACCTTCAAGAAAAAACTGAAGACCCACCTCTTCCTACAAGCCTATACCACACACTGAGACCCACTGCATCATCTCACCTCCCCCTCCTACTGTCTCCCTCCCCACCACCTTTAGACTGTGAGCCCTCGCGGACAGGATCCCCGACCCTGCTGTACCCGTATGACTAATTGTGATATGTCATCGTTTGCGTCGTTTGTGTCTACCCTCCAAATTGTAAAGCGCCATGTATCCTAATGGCGCTATATAAATACCTATTATTAATAATAATAATAATAATAAAATTCAACCTTGAACCCAGTATACATCATGCATAAATACAATACAAATATTAACACATTTCACACTACTACCATTTTAGCAGTAACCAATGTCTTCTGGGTTGGGGGTACATGGGTCCAACACTCTCTTACACTCAGGCCAGGAAATGGGGATGTCAGAATTTGGCCTAACACAGCATCATAGTAACTGTCATCATTCTCCCTCTCCAATCAATTTATTCAGATGATATCTTTTCATTTTATTTTCCGCAGAGTGCGTACAATGTCTTTGTGACTGAGCTCTCAGGTCTTCCCTCCTACTTCCATTCACCACATAACGGCAGCAGCTTCTCCTGCTTGGGCTTTTATAGTGGCTTCGACTAATCAATGACTTATAGTCATTCATGACTGGCTGTAATATAGGATGGGGTAACTGGAAGAGATACTGTCGTGTGGTTGAGGCCAATTAGTCTGAAAAAATAAAAGCTAATTATTCAGCTTTGCAAACCTTAACGAATTTCGAATAACTTGTAAAGGACCTGATTGGTGGAGAATCAATTCACTTCTCTGTATTTCCATCCTAAGTGGTCTGTTCTGTGCCCGGTAGATACACTGTAAGAGCCATTAAGAGCCCTGTAACTGTCGTCTCTGCCAAGTCGAGTGCATTTTCCTCGTGCGCCAATAAATAAATATGTTCCAATGTCGCGAAGGATTTGATTTTAACGGGAACATATGCTTGTTCTTTATGTGATTGCATTAGCCGCCATTCTGGAAGCCGCTGCTGTGGTCGGCTATTTCATTTAAGATTATGTGACTTGATTTCATCTTGGGAGGAAAATATAAGAATAAAAGAAGAAATATTTAGTACAGCGAGTCCAAGAAAAGGAGATGATCACCCAACTATGGAGGAAGCAGAGCGAAATGTACCAGTAAACTAGATAAAATCGGCTCTTATACATCTTATTGGCAAAATATAATAATAATAATAATAATAATAATAATAATAATAATATTTTTATTCATATTAATAATAGTAATAATAATACTTTTAATCCATTAAATTAGGGAAGTAACACAAAGCCTTGAGCCAATTGTTTTTATGTTGATTTTTCCAGCTCAAAAAATCCACATTAAAAAAACTGTTAAAGGGAACAAAACCGCAGGATTTAAAGCTATAAAGTGAAGCCGGTGCCTTACAGACTTACCTTTACTTGAATGATTCCATGTTTGATTGCAGAGAAAAGTGTCATAAAACTCCTGGAAAACAGGGCAGCAGATGATTAATGTGTACAGCACTGCATCACTATTTGGGTTTGTTTTTTTTGGCCCTACCCTGTGGACATGCCTTTCAGCTGTAAGCCAAACCCTCTGCCCTACTTCTCAACTCTACTTTTGGTTTCAGTACTTTCAGATGAGAGAGATTGGGGAGGGAGGGGTGTTAGTTTACAGCCGAAAGGCATGCCCACTGTGAAGTAATAAAAAAACCAACCCCATATAGTGACACAGTGCTGCATACATCAGTCATCTGCTGCCCTGATTTCCAGGTTTTTATGACACTTTTCTTTGCAATCAAACATGAAATCATTCAAGTAAAAGTATGATTGCACTCAGTATCCCAGTGGCTTCACTGTATAGCCCTAAATCCTGCTGGTTGGTTCCTTTTAAAGATTATGTGTTTATTGGAACATTTTTCTAAGAACCCACATTTCTTGGGGGGTGCTGATTTAAAGCCATTTTTGATTACTTTTTAGCATTTTATTAATGTTTCTACTTATAATACAAGGTATACCTTGAATATGTGCTTTTTGGCTTATGTCATCTGCAAAATCTTGGCAAACAATGTGAGTCGGTCAACAGGGTAGGGGGTACTCAGATACCAGGATAGGCGGTTGCTTCGATGGGGGAATCACGGCTGGTTGGTTCCCAGTTCTGTGCCCTGGACCCTCAGTTGTAGGGAATTGGGGTGATGATGATGGGGGGGGAATGATATCGTGACGCCACCTGTGGTATCTGGTAATAGGGTTACCAGTGCTGTGGCCGGCCGCTGAGGTGATGGGAGGCAGCGTTGGGAAGTACTCCCCACAGGTGGAGCTTTACCTCAGTGCAGCGGGGTGGATAAGGGGAGTAGTAGTAGCGGTCCTGCTGTGAACTCTGCAGGCGGCGGCGGGAAAGCAGGCACACACACACACAATAGTCTTTGGTTTCAGTACCTCTTTACTGTTGTCCGGTAACAGGCATGGTCCAGGAGGATAACCAGGTGTCTTTGCAGCTTGGGACATTTGTGGCGCCCTGCTTCTCCCTATGGCCTCCGCCCCTCTCCCCAAAGCTCAGCACAGCTGGGTCAGTGTCCCCTGGTTCTGGGCCTGCTTGGTCCCAGCAACCAGCTCCTTACAACTGCTCTCTTCTCTGTCTGACTGGAACTCACTGCTTTGCTGTCCTTGTGGAACTAACTGACTCCTCCCCTCAGGCCTGGATCTTTATAGGGAAACTGGATTAAGGCAGCCAGTTTAGCTCCCTCTCCAGGTCTGGGGTGGAAGGTGTTGTGTGCTGTGTGTGCCAAGGTGTACATCCCTCCCAGCATCGGTGGGTCCCGTGGCAATCCCCTGCAGGGGTCCCAGAAATGCATCACAACATGCACAAAAAAGTATGTTTTGACACAACGCTTGCATGGAAAATTAATTAAAGCTTTAACAATTACTTTTTTTTAAGACACGTTGAACAGCTTTAGACTCTGTTCACACTGGGGAGTCTGATATGCAGCCTAAGGCTGGCTTCACACTATAGTGAAATCCGATCCGGGGTTTTCCGGTGTAAACCGGACAGCCTTGGACCAGATTTTGGCCCCATAGTATCCTATGGAGCCGGATGAAGCCGAATCGCAGCTCTCTGCCATCCGTTTCCATGTATCCGGGAGGAATCTGATTTTTCTCCCAGACACAAAATCGGAGCATGCAGCATTTTTGTATCCGGGGAGAAAAATCTCCCCAAATTGAATCCTCCCAGATTCTCCCAGACTCGGGTCAATTTGGAGCTCCCTAACATGGGAGCTTATGGGGCTGGATTGCTCCGATCCGGGAACCGGACAGCTGCGGCTGCACGCTGATGTAATTTCAGGACCGCGGCTAGCTCCCCGCAAGCCGCAGTCCTGAATTATCAGCAGCGGCATCTGTGTCCGGCTACACACCGGACCGGAGGGCATATTTGGCCCTCCGGTTCTGTGTTCAGATCCGGTCCGGGGCTGTCAGGTTCATCCCTGACAGCCCCAGATCGGATCGTCCTGTGGCGTGAAGCCGGCTTTAGACCTTTTAGTTGCTGTGCCTGAGTTAGGCTAGAGTCAGACCTGCGTCTGCCCTCAGCCTGGTGAATCCGTCTAAAACTTAGGTTTTGGCAGGCTGGGTGCATAGCGTTAATGGCATGTAATGCTATGCGCCGGCTCCCACGGCTGCAAACCACATTTCCTGTGTGCTCCGCAATAGCGGGACATGTGTGTGGAGGTGGCGGCTCCAGGTGTCTATAGTGATGAATAGGCAGCTGGCGCATAGTGGCACATGGTTAATGCTATGCGCTGCTCCTGCCAGAAACTTAGAGTTTTAGATGGATTCAGCAGGCTGAGGGCTGACGCAGGGCTGACCTTAGCCTTAAGTTGGCGGTGGTGGTTTGTTCACTGAAGTTCAGATTGGTAGGGGTTAACTTTTTGATTAGTGTCAATTGAAGGTTGAGACTGCTGGAACGCCTTCTCCCTTTAAAGGGAACCTGACCCCTAAAGATGACCCCCCAGACTATTAATACCTGTCCCTGCACCCTGAGTATGCTAATCTAGCAATCCTTTTCTGTAAAAATACTGTATTTGTGAAGTTTAGAAAAGTGCTTTTATTACCGGATCTGAGGCTTCTGAGATTTTGAGAAGTCACACAGGGTGTTCCTGTGGCTTCTCTTCAACACCTATACTGTAATTATTCACGCCCCGATGGCTACCATAAAGTAACCTCACGCATGCGCAATGCGCATCGCGAGGTGTATGTGGGTGTACGACGTCATGAGAGCCGGATATGACGCTGTACTGGCTATTTCGCGCCCATGAGGAGGAGATGATGATCAATAAGGATTATCACGCCCATCGGGGCGTGAATAATTACAGTATAGGTGTTGTGCGACATCTCAAAATCTCAGAAGCCCCAGATCCGGAGGTAATAAAAGCACTTTTCTAAACTTCACAAATACACTATTTTTACAGAAAAGGATCGCTAGATTAGCATACTCAGGGTGCAGGGACAGGTATTAATAGGCTGGGGGGTAATTTTTAGGGGTCAGGTTACCTTTAAGTATGGCTCAGAATATTCCTATTTCTGTGGTTTCCATTACGGTTCTCCTCCTGTGGTGGAGGTTGGGGGTTCAGCTCAGGGCTTGACAGGAGAAAGGGACAAGTTGGAGACTCAGGCCTCTCTATCATCAGAGGTACCCCTGAGATAAGGAAAGTCATGGTTCCCCTAGCCTTAGGTGCAGTTCAGCAGCCCAGGTTCCTTTTCTCCCTAAGCTCCCCGTGACACACATTAAGAAAAAACTGGGAGAAAAAAGCTACATGCGTGCGGGGTAGGTACATTTTTCCTTCAAATGAACGAAACGCAAATTTGGGATGTTTACATGTGGGATTTTTCCAGCAAATGTTTGTGTATTTCTCTGAAACCCTTAATGACGTTTTGTAGATCCAACAAAGTGAATGAGTTAGTGTTTTTTCAGCTGCTGGACGTCTTCTAAAATCTGCACCATTTCAATTCTTTCAGCTGCAAAAACATAAGATAAGATAAGATAAATATTGATCCCGGAGGAAATTACAGTATTACAGCAGCAGAACAAAGATCAAGAACATTTCACACTTTACAAAATAAATCTATATGGACAGCAGATGCGGGTAGACTGGTACATGTACCTCACCTATTCCCCCCATACACATAGAACTTCACATAGTCTTGGGACGCTTTACACTTATCCATGTATTGTATGCAGAAAAACTGTAAAATGCATCGTGTGAACGTACCCTAGGAGTCAACACAAATGCCCAAAGGCAATAAGAGGGACTCTAACTAAAGAATAGTCATTAAAATATAACTATTGTTTAAGAAAGTTTTAAGAAGCCTCCTCAAAACATTTCACCATGACTGGCTTCACGGGACTTTATAGCCTCTTTCCCCTGATGAAGCCAACTAAGGTGAAACATATTGGAGAGGCTAATGGCTGAATCTTTTTAATAATGCGGATGCAGGGTATTTATATGGAGTTTTAAGGTTAGAGACAATATAATATATTTGTATTTATGGTCCACAGCCATATGTAATCTGACCTCTAATCCCCTTGATATATTTTTATATAGACTAATTCGTTTTTAAATAATTATAGGTCTGATAACAATTGCATCTCAATGAATTAGAACATCATCAAAAAAGTTAATTTATTGCAGTAAATGAATACATAAAGAGAAACCTATATATTATATAGAGTCATTACACACAGAGTGATCTATTTCATGTTTTTATTTCTATTAATGTTGATGATTATGGCTTACAGCCAATGAAAACCTCTCAGAAAATGAAAGTAGAGAGAATGAAGAGGTAAAAACCACGCTGCCTTATTCCACGAGACATCAAAGGGTGAATATAATATTGATTTTTGATTTATTAGTGAGGCTCCCTGAACACCTTGACACATGGCAATATGATATTGATTTGTCCTGAGGAAGGAGCCAGGGAGGTCTGAAATATGTTGACTAATAAATCAATATTATATTCACCCTTTGGTGTCTCGCAGCGCTGTGTTTAACCCTTCATCCTCCCTCATCCTCATTATGCACCACACTGGGGACTGCAGCAGCCGTGATCTGCTTTTATAGTGGTTGTGACTCTCACAACCACACAAGGTGAAGCCTCTAATACCTACTTAGGTCATATTTTATCTCTCAGACCCTTCATCCTCCCTACTTTAATTTTCTGAGATAATGACCTTTGGGTTTTCATTGGCTGTAAGTCATAATCTGTAGTTGGTGCTGTCATCACGATGCCTCTGAAAGGTGGTAAGCACAATCCTACTTACTATAGTCACCACTCTGGTTTGTTTCTCTGAGCTGCCTCCTGTAGCCTTTCTGACTTTGCATCCTCCTGCTGCTAGTGAGTTTCCACCTGGCTGTAAGGAGGCAGAGTCAGGTTCTGCAGAAATTTACCCCCAATGGGTCCTGCAGAGTGTTGGTTCCCTGGCCAATCCCCAAGCAGCAGGAGCTTTATTAGGCAGCTCCCCCCACCACACCTCACCTGATCTGTTCTCTAGTTTGCCTTTTATTCCTGAAAGGTACTCTCAGTATTGTGTCTCCATTATGTGATGTGCCTTGACTACTCGATTATCCCATCCTTTCTGCTTGTAACCTCAGCTGTATCTACTAAATCTGCCCTGACCTTAGAGTGCATGACTACATCTTTTGCCTTCGTCTGCCTTTACCTTTCAACCATGTCTCTGACCCTCTGGTCAGTTACTGTAGACCCAGTAACAGATCTGGAGTGATATTTGATGACTACCGGCATCTAGGCCTATCTTCACCATCAGAGGCTCTAGTGAACACCCGGTAGTCACTTAGTCACACCCATCCAGGGTAAGCCTCGCCCGTGGTGCAGTGGCTCCACAACCGCTAGCGTTACACGGACTATGACACAAATATTGCTAATTGTAAATCAGTCTGAGTCACAACGCGTGAAGTTATTACTGTATTTATTCAATTTGTAAAATAAATACATTTCAATGTAATTATCACAGAATGGAGCTGAAAACACCAATTAAAGGGAAAGTCATGTGTATAATTAATTTCAATTTGACTTACCGGATGAAGGGTGTAGGACTGTTGTGTTTGTTTTCTAATTACTGATATTGATATTAATGTTTTATTCCTAATAACGTCTCAGTTGGATGCACAAATGAGTATATTATCAGAATAGATTTTGCAACAGTTCCTGTGTGCTTTTTGGCAGTGGCAAGGAGTGAGAGTCCAGTATATTCATTAAGGAACGAAAGTGTCTGGGACATAGTAAGTATAGGAGGGTTACCCCTCCACAGAAAGGACCAAGGCGCTACAGAGGAGCTGCATATAATGCCTTATCTGTGCACATAGTGCTACTACCCTGTGGTGTGTTAATGTGCCCATACTCCTTAAAGGAAACCTGTCACCAAGTTGCTCCAATATAAAGTATGGCCAGCATCTTTCATCCCTCTTTTACAGCATTCTAGTGAGCTCTACATATGTTCTCAGGATCACTTGTGCAAGGCACAAAAAAGAGCTTTTATTATACTTGCACACGGGCGGTGTGGTCCGATGGGGGTCTCCAGCGGTGTACCTTGGTTTGATGGTGCCCGGGGCAAAGATCTATTTTGGCGCCCCCCTCCCCAAAGCAGGTGTGGACCGGGGGGGGGGGGTGCTGTCAGCTTCCAGCCCATGCAGCCTTGGTTGAGGGGGGGGGGAGAACCGCCGGCGCCCCCCGCTGAGTTGCACCCGGAGCAGAATACGCCCCTGAGGGTCTCTGATCTGGATTTGGCACTTCCTCTTTTCTTGAGAAGATATACTGTAGATTGGCTTAAAACATGAGACTGGATGATGAGATCATGAGATCAGTGCTCTGTGGGTCCATATCATGACTTCTTGAGTCCTTGTACTTCTTTAAGATCATTATTTAACAACATTGGCTCTGGAGTCGTTCTCCGGCTGCAGAAAGCTATTGTAGCCAATTAGTCTTCCGGATGGTATTACAAGAGGTCTGTATTTGGGGACACAAGTATATGGGCAACGTTGAGGATGATTGGCTAAGGTGACCAAGTGCCGCAAATGAAAGACACATGTTAATTCCCTTTGAAAATGGAAGATGTCCAGCAGTGCCATTAGTTCAGAGCTGGCAGCAACTAGTGGGACTGTGATGTATTATAAGGATTTACTCAGGAATCTAATAGCTATAGGAGCACAGACATACTGAAACCAAGTTTAAAGGTGAACAAGGCTGTATTAAACACACAAGGCAGTTAACAAACATGAGAGGCAGCAAGTGAGCAAATTCATCAAACAGGCAGCAAACAAGAAAGTCTCTTTAAAGAAATTCACATCAGAAACCGTCTGAGTTTGTAACTCCCAGGAGGGCCTGGGAAAGGTTGTCACAAGAACAAGCCCTGAACTTAAAACTGTGCAGTGTGGTAAAGTCCTACAAGGTCCAGCAATAGTCAAGAGAAACTAAAACTGTGCAAAACTAACAGGGAAGCTACAAAGCTTATAGCCACACAGGGCTTACGTTTTACAGGGCAAGAATTCAGCCTGAAGCTAAGTCTGAAACACATAGCACCGAAGAAGATTTGCAGGAGAAGCCCTGAGTAGGTTTGGAAGCAGTAGAACGGCTGCAGAAACAGGGAAACCAGAGTGGAATTGACAGAGGAGGTTCATTTGAGGATCACAGGAAGCAAGGAGCCCGGGATTCAACTGAATACTTGAGCATGGCTATATCGTAGGCTGAGGTTTATAAAGGCAGAGAGGAGGATCACATGAATCAGCAGACACCATCTTGAAAAGGGACAAGATGCACAAAATGCAAATAGAAAATCCAAAGTCCTAACAGGGACCCAGCTACACCTATTTACTTTTTGGAGAAGTCTGGCCAGGACTCGAAGAATTGTCATCAAAAAGCAATAGCTTTCATATGGAAACAAGGCTAAGTGACTCAACTGTTCCTGAAAGCATACGAGCCAGGGTGGTAAAAATGGCAGCAGGTGCTCTGGACTAATGAATTTCAGCAAATGTAGTTGTGGATTTGGTCAGGAATACTGGTGTCCTCAATGCTGAGAAATCCAGGCAGATACTTATCCATCATGTAATACCATTGGAGTGGCATCTGATTGGCTCCAAAGTTATTCTGCAGCATAACAATGACTCTAAACATCCAGCCAAGGCCATTAAGGCTGGGTTCACACCACGGTTTGTTCCTGTCCGTGGGATCCTGTTTTTTGCAGGACCACATGGACCTTAATGAACAGGACCAGATTTTTAACTCCGGATGCCATTTCTGTGTCCGAATCCGGGATTTTGAGGGATCCAGATTGACAGAAAGAGCTGGGAGGAGCCGAGCCTGCAAAGCAAAGGCAAGTGGTGTCGGGGCTATACTTTCACTTTCGCAATGTATCTACATACATTGCGAAAGCGAAAGAAAGCAATGGTTGAAAACACAAGAAAAAATGCTCACCTCTCCGTTGAGGGTCCCGGGATGCGAGGCGTCCACGTCCCATCGCTGCAAGGACCTTAATCAGCTGACCAGAGGGAACCACTCAGCTGATGCTGTCATGTGACACATCAGCTGATCGGTTGCCGCCGGTCACCTGATTCAGGTTCTTACAGCGATCGGACGTGGACGCCTCGCAACCCAGGATATTCGGCGGAGTGGTGAGTATTTTTTTTTTAACACATTGCTTTCTTTAATTTGTATGTAGATACACTGCTAAAGTGAAATTACACACATGTAACATGAGAACAGAGCAGTGAACATGTACTGACGGATCCGGGAAATGATCCTGTTTTTTCCCGGATACGTCGCACATAGACTCCTATGTTATCTGCGCCGGATCGCCTTGGATTTGTTTCTGTTTGTTTTTTTCACCGGAGTCCAAAAACGGTGCAAACGTCTCCTTTTTTGGGGCTGTGAAAAACAGGACAGAAATGAATCCGGGACTGAATTGACAGAATTGGATGGCCATTTATGACCAATCCGGCACCGTAGGGCTACATGGGAGGCAAAACGGACAGAACAGGATGCCAAAAAAAGTGGTGTGAAGCCAGACTAGGATAGATCATTACATCATGTTTTCTACTCCTGCCTAAAACTTTTGAGCAGTAGCATATATATGTATATACCCTGTGTATATATATATGTATATATATATAAAAAGGGAGCTTCTTTTAAGTCATCCTCGTGATACTTTCCCTTAACGTTTCATTGAGTCCTCAACTTCACGTTGGATGAACGTTAGCATGGAAGCAAATCTCCAGCTGAGTATAAAATGGTTCGGTTTCCCTTTAACATAAACATATTTGTATTTATACAGCATCTATTGTTTTTATTTGCTGTTTATTTTCTTAAGTTTCTCGTTTTGCATTTCCCGAGAGGATGTCGATATTTTCGTTTACATCTGCGACCGTTGAGTGGACTGTGACACTGAGGTTTGGCTGCTGGACCTTCACATATGGTTCCCAGCACCTCGACTTTGTCCGCAGGATGTTCCATACCATACTAAGAAATCCAACACATCCAAATATTTTCCTTCCTCAACATCACAGCAAAAAATATTAACAAAAAGAAAAGAAAACCCGAGTGTTTTCCTTTCCCTATTATCCTAAGCTCTTGGTGTTATTATAGGAAACTAACTTCTTAATGAACATCTGGACTCGGCATCTGTTGTGTCACTTTAAGGACCATTCCCCAGATGCTCATTTACAGGATTACTACATTTTCCCATCACTTATAGGATTCGGGACACTATAAGTAATGTTTATATTTAGGGTGAAGATGAAAACTAAAAGGCTTTGTATACAGCAGGTGAAATAAGTATTGAACACGTCACCAATTTATAAGTAAATATAATTTATAAGTAAATATTGATATGTGGGTTGGTAACAACCCATTCAACCCACATAGGCAAATGTATCAAACCATAGAGGTCCATCAATTGAGTGATGTGTAATATTGAGAAATGACACAGGGAAAAAGTATTAAATACATGAAGAAAGAGAGATTCAAAAAGCCATGGAAATTCCTGAAACCAGCTGAAATCTATCAATAATTAGAAAGCAATCCTGACACTTAGTGATAAATAATATCTACTCGTCTACAGTTGTGGCCAAAAGTATTGACACCCCTGCAATTCTGTCAGATAATACTCAGTTTCTTCCTGAAAATGATTGCAATCACAAATTCTTTGGTATTATTATCTTCATTTAATTTGTCTTCAATGAAAAAAACACAAAAGAAAATGAAGCAAAAAGCAAAACATTGATCATTTCACACAAAACTCCAAAAATGGGCCAGACAAAAGTATTGGCACCCTCAGCCTAATACTTGGTTGCACAACCTTTAGCCAAAATAACTGCGATCAACCGCTTCCGGTAACCATCAATGAGTTTCTTACAATGCTCTGCTGGAATTTTAGACCATTCTTCTTTGGCAAACTGCTCCAGGTCCCTGATATTTGAAGGCTGCCTTCTCCACACTGCCATTTTTAGATCTCTCCACAGGTGTTCTATGGGATTCAGGTCTGGACTCATTGCTGCCACCTTAGAAGTCTCCAGTGCTTTCTCTCAAACCATTTTCTAGTGCTTTTTGAAGTGTGTTTTGGGTCATTGTCCTGCTGGAAGACCCATGACCTCTGAGGGAGACCCAGCTTTCTCACACTGGGCCCTACATTATGCTGCACAATGTGTTGGTAGTCTTCAGACTTCATAATGGCATGCACACGGTCAAGCAGTCCAGAGCCAGAGGCAGCAAAGCAACCCCAAGACATCAGGGAACCTCTGCCATGTTTGACTGTAGGGACCGTGTTCTTTTCTTTGAATGCCTCTTTTTTTCTCCTGTAAACTATATGTTGATGCCTTTGCCCAAAAAGAGAGAACATTCTTCCAAAACGTTTTAGGCTTTCTCAGGTAAGTTTTGGCAAACTCCAGCCTGGCTTTTTTATGTCTCGGGGTAAGAAGTGGGGTCTTCCTGGGTCTTCTACCGTACAGTCCGTTTTCATTCAGACGCTGACGGATAGTACGGGTTGACACTGTTGTACCCTCGGACTGCAGGGCAGCTTGAACTTGTTTGGATGTTAGTCGAGGTTCTTTATCCACCATCCGGTGGTTAGCCACAGCGCCATGGGCTTTAAACTTCTTGATGACACTGCGCACGGTAGACACAGGAACATTCAGGTCTTTGGAGATGGACTTGTAGCCTTGAGATTGCTCATGCTTCCTCACAATTTGGTTTCTCAAGTCCTCAGACAGTTCTTTGGTCTTCTTTCTTTTCTCCATGCTCAATGTGGTACACACAAGGACACAGGACAGAGGTTGAGTCAACTTTAATCCATGTCAACTGGCTGCAAGTGTGATTTAGTTATTGCCAACACCTGTTAGGTGCCACAGGTAAGTTACAGGTGCTGTTAATTACACAAATTAGAGAAGCATTACATGATTTTTCCAACAGTGCGAATACTTTTGTCCACCCCCTTTTTTATGTTTAGTGCGAAATTATATCCAATTTGGCTTTAGGACAATTATTTTTGTGTTTTTTCATTGAAGACAAATTAAATGAAGATAATAATACCAAAGAATTTGTGATTGCAATCATTTTCAGGAAGAAACTAAGTATTATCAGTTGTAGGTGATGAGGGTGCAAATTGCAGCATGGAGCCAGCAACTCCATATGATACAAAACAGAAAAAAAACTGCACAGCACTCACAGACACAATGTGAACTGGTGCCAGCAGGGACGCTGGATCAAATAACTAGAAAAAAGTACTCTGCAGCACTCAGCTGCTAAGAACTTCAGAAATAAAAAAATAAGAATTTGAGTTTTTTGAAAAAAACGTAAGTTTTTAAACTTTTTTCTCAAATATACATAGCTTGTTAGCACATGTACATCATTGGTAGTAGATGAGTGCTGCAGAGAACTTTTGTTCTAGTTATTTGACCCAGCGTCCCTGCTGGCACCAGTTCACATTTTGTCTGTGAGTGCTGTGCAGTTTTTTTTCTGTTATATATAGATATATCTATATCTATCCTCCATTCTCCTCTGGCCCGCCACTCTGTGCTCCGTCCTCCCCCTGCCTGTGCTGCTCCGTCCTCCCCTACCCCATTGCTTCGTCCTCCGTCCTCCTCCCCCCCATCACTCTGTGCTCTGTCCTCCCCCTGCCGCTCCGTCCTCCCCCTGCCGCTCCATCCTTCCCCACCCCGCCGCTACCTCCTCTGTCCTCAATTCTCCTCCCCCCTGCCGCTCCATCCTCCCTCCTCCCCTCGCCACCTCGTCCTCCCCCTACCTGCGCCACTCCATCCTCCTCCTCCCTGCCACCCCGCCTACCCCCGCCGCTCCATCCATGAGCTCTTCTGGTAACTGACCATGGATTACATGACATCCCTGCTGTCTATACTACCTGTAAGTAGTGATATGTCACATGCTGGCTATTAGCTTTGACTAGCATTACAGTTGTATTGGCTGCTTATTCTACTGATATTGCTCCTGCCTATAACTGTAATGGTCCCTTTACACGCGGCCACAGGAAGGTAGAAACCGGCAGGCATCGGACACAATTGTGCCTGTTGCCTTGAAAAGACCACGATGTGGCGGCGTGTAATTCAGGACTTTCCTTCCTTCAGGGAAGACCCATGATGCAATAATAAATGTGGTATATAGAAATGAGCGCTAGGGATAATGGAACAAGCTGAACGCTTTTGTAGACATTACCTACCTTCAGGGAAGACCCAGGAAGGAAAGTCCTGAATTACACGCCACCACATCGTGGTCTTTTCAAGGCAACAGGCACAATTGTGTCCGCTACCTGCCGGTTTCTACCTTCCTGTGGCCGCGTGTAAAGAGACCATAATGGTACCTTTACACGCGGCAACATTTCTAGGTTATCCACAGGTAATTTACTGGCTGCAGTGAAATCATGGAGACATAGTTCCATTTGTACACAGCAACAAGATAGAACCTTGTCTCCATGATTTCACTGCAACCAGTAAGTTACCTGTGGATAACCTAGAAATGTTGCCACGTGTAAAGGTACCATCAGGGATCAACTTAGGAGACTGTCTACTAGATTAATAATAGAAATGAACAAATCTGTTCAAGGCTGAAGTTTGAGGGGGGTCTGGTTTCTGCGGTGCTCCGATATGCTCTTTAGTCGGGACAGTGCAAGCCTCTGATAATGTGTGATTGGCTCGCCCTGGGGTTACATACTAGTTATCATCTATAGTTTAGTTGAAAAATAAAAAAATGTTGAAAATCCCACACTCTTGTCTTCTTGCATATGGTTGTCTGTATGTAGGCGGAGAGCCAAACAGCCAAACAGTGACTTACAATGATGTACGTCAGGGGTGGTGAACGCCAAGCCTCAAGGGCCTTCAACAGGTCATGTTTTTAGGACTTCCTTAGTATTGGACAGGTGATAATATAATCACCTGCCCTGGTGATGATCCGAACCCCTGTGCAATGCTAAGGAAGTCCTGAACACATTCACTGCAGGCCGCCCTTCAGTCCTGGAGTTCCCAACTCCTGACATCCAGACGTTAGCTCATCTCTAATTTGATATTCATTGTATATGATTGAGTGATTTTTCATTTTTGTACTCATTTGTATTACCAATATAGGGCTGTATTAGCAGGTATTAGTTTTTTTTTTATACCTTAAAGAAGCTTCAACTAGGTTTACTCTCAGCTCATCAGTTGTTAGAACACACACAGCTCAGTACAACAGCGGCATCGGTGAGGTCTTAGCAGCTGAGATGGCTTGTCTGCGACACCCCCTCTCAAGTTCCTTTCGGGCCTCTACAATCTATTCCACGCATTAGCTGCAGTCCAGCTGTCACAGGCTTTCTCTCTCCTTTGCTCCTTCTCCACTCAACTGCCCTTGACTTGGTGTTGTGCATTCCTTTTTGTTGTCTTCCCACCCCTAACCAGGTTCTGTCCTAACGTTCCTCCCTCCACCTGGCTCCTCTCGCTATCCTGTTGCTAGACATAAAGTAACTTAGACTTGGGATCAGGGAATGTGTTGGGTGTGTGTGTGGGGTGACCGACTTACCAATATATTGCCATATATTGCCATATATTGGGCGTCTGATACCCCACAGGCCCTCTGCCACTCATCAAACCTATAAATGGCACATGATAATTGGGTGGTCCCAGGGGCATAACTATAATAGTTGCAAAGGTTGAAATTGCACCCAGGTCCTGGAAACTAGGGGACCCCAAAGGTCCCTATCGCTTGTAGAAAAAGACTAAATGCTATTAAAGATTTGCAATAATTGAGGGTCCCTTAGGAGCTTTTGCATCAGGGCCCATGAGCTCCAAGTTATGCCACTTGGTGGTCCTGATACAGATTTACCAAAGAGGCACATGAGCTTTTGCATTGTACATCGAGAAAGTTTGGTCTGTACAAACACTGGGCAATTGGTGCAGAGGAGCAAACTTAAAGGGGAACTCTTGGGCGAGAAAACTTTTTAGTACAATCCCTACCCTCCTACATGATGAAGCAGAGCTGTACACTGCAGTTCTAGAATCTATAGATCACTTATAATTTAATAAAATCATATCTGCTCCTCAGCTCTCCCCGCTTCCTCAAGGGACATAACATTTCAGCCTGACAGCTTCATGCAGCAGCAGAGAGCAGGAGGTGTGTTGGGGGCATGGATGCTGGGGGCTGCAGTATCATCCTACATACCAGCCCCCTCACACTTCTGTGGCGCCCCTGCGTCCAGGAGGCCACAAAGGGAACTGCAGCCAGGCAGGTAGGACAATTGTTGCACAACAACACCCTCACAGCCCACACAACCCATGTGCAGTAGATGGCAGCATCCAGCCCTGAGATTGGATACTCTAGGCAGTTGAGGGGTGGTGGATTTAGGGAATGTGGGTTGGGCACACATGTAGTCAGGTGACTTGACAGTAGAAATAGTGAGGGGGAGGAGGAAGGAGTTCAGTAGGCCCAGGGTGCCGAGCTGTAAAGATCAAGAGCAGCAAAGACAGAGAAGCTGAGAAGCACGGCAAGGCCGAGAGACAGCAGAAGGCTGAGTGAAGCTGAGCAGACAGAAATACTCGCATGTCCTGAGAGTGTACGGTGTAGGAGCGCAGAATCTGTACCGAGCCGGAGGAGAGAGAAAGCATGTCCAAAGCCAATACCACCAGGAGTGTGAGGAGAGAGAGAGAGGGACGGTGATACCCGGGCCCTAGACATACAGCGAAGCTACCGACTGTGTGGCGCCCCGCAACGAGTGCGTCACAGGAGGGTATTGCAGTCACAAATGCAGCAGCAATATTCTCTGACCCAGCAGTTATGTGGTTAACTCAGAGATCCATATCCTGCATGCCTCACTTAGCATAGAGGGCCAATCAAGGTCCTGGTGGGTGGAGTGCAAGGATAGTGTGTAGTGGAAGTTTAGTCCAGCTTAGAGAGTTCTAGTCTCGGGTCTGGAGAAGTAACAGCAACTTAGAAGACCTCTGCAGATTCCCAGCTCTGCAACCTAGGAGAGGGGGTTGCACAGTCGGTGCAGCCCCCTGGCCACCTTCTACCGGCCATCTCCTCACCTTTACCACGGTGGAGCACCATTACTCCCGGTGCATTACCAAGCGACCAACGTGCTTCAACATGCGGGTCCAAAATCATCCCGCGCCCATCTACAGCCGGTTTGCTGGTACCGAAGCTAGCAGCAGTTCAGCTCTGCTATGCGAACTAGAGGAGTGGAGGGACCGCTTTACAGGAGCACCCCACCACCGCTGAATCCAGTCGTCTAACCAGCGGTGTACCCACCAAGGGACCCAAGGCTCCCCAAAACATCCATCACGTATACTTTGGATAGGGCATTCAAGCAGCATCCCTGTACCCGACCTGGTATTCCTGGGCGACAACGGCGACCTACTTAGATAGAATGGAGGAACACCGCGGATCTCTGAGGGACACCTATCACTGCTGAGTCTACCCGGTCTGCTACCTACAACTGTATACCATGTATTGCCTGCTGGTTACAGTAAAGACCCGTTACAGAGACTTACAGTGTCCGTGCTTCCTTATGACTACGTCCGTCTGCACACAAGGTAACCGCAGCTGCCGCACAACATCTTGAGCAGCTCCAGCCTCCGGGGATCACCACTTAGCCTGTGGGGAGTGTTCCATCTTACTGCTATCCATCCCCCGGAGGCCCCGCAGCGTCGGTAAGGATTACCGAAACACTCATAGGTGGCGTCACGAAACAATTAACCCCTTAATCTGTTCCACTAAGACGTCTTCAACCTTTTGATCTGCACTCAACCGGGCCCCACTACCGGCAGGCGCGGTCCACCCGTGACAAGGAGGAAGAAGCTACTGCCTGTCTAAACCGGAGTCTCGGCCACGGTGAGTCAACTGCAGGCGGAGTAGCCCTCCTATGATACCGAGAGACGCAGAGAGAAAGGAGCCTGGTAGAGCCTCACACTTGAGGACTGCTGGAGGCTGGGCTGAGTAGAGTGTCGGCTCTAGAGGGGACCGTAGTTTACCCGGCATTCCCAGACACCGACGGGGGACCACAGCTACACGTTAGGGTCCCTACCCCAAAGGACAGGCAGCTCAGTGACAAACAGGAGGACCCACAGGGGCCCGAGTCACCGCCATACTGTCCGGCGTTTCACACACACACACACACGTGAATACGGAGACCGATAACAGCCCGGAAAGGACACAAAGACTGTGTGAGGGGTCACAGAGAGAGAGAGACCTGGCTGCAGAGTAAAGGGAACCCGGAGAGGAAAAGTGTGCCCGTGTGTTAAGAACTGAGACGTGTACTTGTACTGAACTTTGTAAGAACTGTAACTGACTTGTGAACTGTCTGAAGAACTGAGAGTAAACACGGAAAACCTTGAGATTGCCTCCCTTGTATCTCTGCATGAAAGCGATTCTCTCCATACAGGATTACAGGAAACCCTCCACCTGCAGAGCCACAGCACTGCCTGTCAGCACCAGCAAAGAGGAAAGATCCCTGCAGCGTCTGCACAGTAAGTGTACTGAACATTCCACAATAGACTTAACCCTTACTGCCTAGGGGAACACAGTTCTACCCACTGGAACTATTACACCTAAGCTGCTATTCCATCATCCCCGGAGGTTCTGCAGCAGCGGCGGCCCCATCACTGCCCGCATATAGTGGGTGGCATCACGACTGACAATCCCCTGTAAATATCCCCTTTTATTGCCGAGGCCAGGACCACCCGTGACTTCCCAAGTAGTAGAACCGGTCCGGTACCGAGTACCCCAGTCCCAGTGGGCTCGACACTTCTCTATAGGGAGGAGGTGTGACAGGAAGCATGGCCGCCAGCCCCATGCTCACACTACAATCCAGCCCTTGATATGCCATCCTATGTGCATGGGGCTGTTCTGTTTTGATATAGCAATCATGTCACCAAGCAGATATAAATACACACTGTGATCCTCTGCTGTACAATGATAAGATGATGTATGATGTGTACTGATATGTATGAGGATGGGAGATCAGGCAAAGCACTACACGGTCTCCATTCCTCTATAGATGCTTGATAGATTCCTGTCCCTGCAACTTTCAATGTTTTGTAAATTTCTAGCTATAGGGGTGACCATAGGATAGGATGGTATATCAAGGGCTGGATTGTAGTATGAGCATGGGGCTGGTGGCCATGCCCCCTGCCATGCCCCCTCCCTATACAGAAGTGTGAGGGGGTGGGGATGTAGGATGATCCTGCAGCTCCCAGGGTCCATGACCCAACACCTCCTGCTCTCTGCTGCTGCATGAAACTCTTGGGCTGAAATGTTATGTCTCCTGATGGAGAGGGAAGAGCAAAAGAGCGGGTATGATTTTATTGTTTTATAGGGATCAGTAAAGCTCAGCTTCATCATGTAGCAGGGCAGGGACTGTACTAAAAGGTTTTCTTTCCGTGGAGTTCCCCTTTAAAATGAAACTACCAAGTCATTTTTCAGTATGATACTAATATTACCCTTGCATAGTGCATGGGCCTTTTAAAAACATGTAAAATCATTACTGTATCATTTGTAGTTTCCATGTTATCAGCATTGTCAGACCCTGCAGAGAGCTCCTTGATGAGTCCTCTCCATTATAAGCAAACAGGAATAGTCCAGCTGTGTTATAAACTGTCATGTAATTATGTACTCCCTCTCAGCAGCTCTCTCCTCCCTCTTCCCTTTGCTCTTAGTGCAGCATAGTTTCAATTCCCATAGGAACTTCTGTGCTGTTAAGGACACAGAGGGAGAGAGCTATTGCAGATCTGCCTTATCTAGACTCCATTTGTTTCTCAGGTATCCCTGCTGTGACAGTTTCTATGTTGTATTTCACCTCTTTATTAGCTGCAGACACAGAAAGAAGAGACGAGAATACAGCCCCCACCCACACTGATGTCCTTTGCAGTGATGTGAATATGTGACATGCATATTCATTGTATGGGGAGTGGAGAGCAGAGAACTATTCACTGTGAGTGACAGATGGAATTAATATCTTTATTTGAAGTTTACAAAGGATAGGAGAGAAATATAAGTAAAAGAAATACATGAATAGACAGAGTTTAGAGTGAGGAATTAGAACATGATAGCAGTTACATATGGATTTTTGACCTGACAGTTTTCCTTTAAGTTTCGAAGACTAAAAGCAAATAGTGACGCTGGACAAGTTTGACCATTGATGAGAATAAAAAAGCCATTTTTCAGCCACTTGTCACTCAACGTTATCGACACATCAGAGTGTAAAATAATGTTAGAAGTGACGCCGTCAAGATTATTCGGCAGTGGACATTTCATGTCAAAAGTAACTGAATGGGAAGTTGATTTTGCATTTGTGGGAAGGAAATAAAGAAAGTGAGACAATTATTCTTGAGGTGTCGAACACAAGAAGCAATCAAGAGCTATTTTTCATAAGGCGACACCAAGGAGGAAATAATCATGAGGGTCTGATACACAATGACAATCTCAGGACCCCGAAGGGCTTCGGTTGGGTGGCAGATCAGGGCCTTCTTCACGCAATACGCATTTCTTGGAAGGAACAATACTGAGTTAATGATAAGGCGCTGTACTCTACACTTACCGTCTAGATGAATTATCATACAGCATTTTCTGAGAAAGAAAGAATCCTAGCAAAGAACATATAAAATGTGTCATTCATCTAAGAAAGTATGAGGAATAGTTAATCAATGGACAAGAATAAAAAGAGATGAAAGACCTGCATCCCTGGGACACTACCACCTTAACTTGTGCCCTAATCAATATGATATAGCCCCGATGCACACATTAAATTGCCCAATTGTCATTCAGCGAGTTCAATACTCAATCTGTGACCTTGAGAATTTGCCGGAAGAAGGAAGGAATCAAAAGTGATGGACGAATCATCAGCAATCTAAGATACGCAGAGGATACTACACTGATAGCAACAAGTGTAAATGGAATGAATGACTTACAACGGGTACGGAAAGTATTCAGACCCCTGTACATGTTCACTCTCTGTTTCATTGCAGCTATTTGGGAAATTCAAAATAGTAAATTTTTTTCTCATTAATGTCACTCTGCACCCCATCATGACTGAAAAATCCAGAAATGTAGAAATTTTTGCAAGTTTATAAGTATAGTATTCAGCCCTTTGCTCAGTATTGATGATAAGTATTAAGCTCCTTTGCTCAGTATTGATAAGTATTCAGCCCTTTTGCTCAGTATTGATGATCAGTATTCAGCCTCTTTGCTCAGTATTGATGATAAGTATTCAGCCCCTTTGCTCAGTATTGATGATAAGTATTCAGCCCCTTTGCTCAGTATTGATGATAAGTATTCAGCCCTTTTGCTCAGTATTGATGATCAGTATTCAGCCCCTTTGCTCAGTATTGATGATAAGTATTAAGCTCCTTTGCTCAGTATTGATGATAAGTATTCAGCCCCTTTGCTCAGTATTGATGATAAGTATTCAGCCCCTTTGCTCAGTATTGATGATAAGTATTAAGCTCCTTTGCTCAGTATTGATAAGTATTCAGCTCCTTTGCTCAGTATTAATAAGTATTGAGCCCCTTTGCTCAGTATTGATGATAAGTATTCAGCCCTTTGCCCAGTATTGATGATAAGTATTAAGCTCCTTTGCTCAGTATTGATGATAAGTATTCAGCCCCTTTGCTCAGTATTGATGATAAGTATTCAGTCCCTTTGCTCAGTATTGATGATAAGTATTAAGCTCCTTTGCTCAGTATTGATAAGTATTCAGCCCTTTTGCTCAGTATTGATGATCAGTATTCAGCCTCTTTGCTCAGTATTGATGATAAGTATTCAGCCCCTTTGCTCAGTATTGATGATAAGTATTCAGCCCCTTTGCTCAGTATTGATGATAAGTATTCAGCCCTTTTGCTCAGTATTGATGATCAGTATTCAGCCCCTTTGCTCAGTATTGATGATAAGTATTAAGCTCCTTTGCTCAGTATTGATGATAAGTATTCAGCCCCTTTGCTCAGTATTGATGATAAGTATTCAGCCCCTTTGCTCAGTATTGATGATAAGTATTAAGCTCCTTTGCTCAGTATTGATAAGTATTCAGCTCCTTTGCTCAGTATTAATAAGTATTGAGCCCCTTTGCTCAGTATTGATGATAAGTATTCAGCCCTTTGCCCAGTATTGATGATAAGTATTAAGCTCCTTTGCTCAGTATTGATGATAAGTATTCAGCCCCTTTGCTCAGTATTGATGATAAGTATTCAGTCCCTTTGCTCAGTATTGATGATAAGTATTCAGCCCTTTGCTCAGTATTGATGATAAGTATTCAGCCCCTTTGCTCAGTATTGATAAGTATTCAGCTCCTTTGCTCAGTATTAATAAGTATTGAGCCCCTTTGCTCAGTATTGATGATAAGTATTCAGCCCTTTGCCCAGTATTGATGATAAGTATTAAGCTCCTTTGCTCAGTATTGATGATAAGTATTCAGCCCCTTTGCTCAGTATTGATGATAAGTATTCAGCCCCTTTTGCTCAGTATTGATGATAAGCATTCAGCCCCTTTGCTCAGTATTGATGATAAGTATTCAGCCCCTTTGCTCAGTATTGATGATAAGTATTCAGCCCCTTTGCTCAGTATTGATGATAAGTATTCAGCCCCTTTTGCTCAGTATTGATAAGTATTCAGCCCCTTTTGCTCAGTATTGATGATAAGTATTCAGCCCCTTTGCTCAGTATTGATGATAAGTATTCAGCCCCTTTGCTCAGTATTGATGATAAGTATTCAGCCCCTTTGCTCAGTATTGATGATAAGTATTCAGCCCCTTTTGCTCAGTATTGATAAGTATTCAGCCCCTTTTGCTCAGTATTGATGATAAGTATTCAGCTCCTTTGCTCAGTATTGATGATAAGTATTCAGCCCCTTTTGCTCAGTATTGATGATAAGTATTCAGCGCCTTTGCTCAGTATTGATGATAAGTATTCAGCCCCTTTGCTCAGTATTGATGATAAGTATTCAGCCCCTTTGCTCAGTATTGATGATAAGTATTCAGCCCCTTTGCTCAGTATTGATGATAAGTATTCAGCCCCTTTGCTCAGTATTGATGATAAGTATTCAGCCCTTTTGCTCAGTATTGATGATCAGTATTCAGCCTCTTTGCTCAGTATTGATGATAAGTATTCAGCCCCTTTGCTCAGTATTGATGATCAGTATTCAGCCCCTTTGCTCAGTATTGATGATAAGTATTAAGCTCCTTTGCTCAGTATTGATGATAAGTATTCAGCCCCTTTGCTCAGTATTGATGATAAGTATTCAGCCCCTTTGCTCAGTATTGATAAGTATTCAGCCCCTTTGCTCAGTATTGATGATAAGTATTCAGCCCCTTTGCTCAGTACTGATGATAAGTATTCAGCCCCTTTGCTCAGTATTGATGATAAGTATTCAGACCCTTTGCTCAGTATTGATGATAAATATTCAGCCCCTTTGCTCAGTATTGAGTATTTGCACCTTTTGAGCTCGTACAGCCATGAGTCTTCTTGGGAATGATGCAGTTTTTCGCCCCTGGATTTGGGGATCCTCTCATTCTTCCTTGCAGTCAGATCCTCTCCAGTTCGGTCAGGTTGGATGGTGAACGTTGGTGGAGCCATCTTCAGGTCTCTCCAGAGATGCTCAATAGGGTTTAGGTCCGGGCTCTGGCTGGGCCGGTCAGGAATGGTCACAGAGTTGTAGTGAAGCCGCTCCTTTGTTATTTTAGCTGTGGCTTAGGGTCATTGTCTTGTGGTATGTTCTCTGATAAGTGTAACATCTGTGCCGTGTGGCCTCATCGCATCCATTTCATTTGGACTCTGAACACTCATGGTTCTTTTCAGTTGCAAGGGACGGATAATGGATCAAGCCAGTCATTTTTTCCTTATTCTAACAATTTTTTAAAAACCTGTCTGTGTGTTCTGTGGATAATTCTAAATATGAAAAGCAATGGGAAGATTTAATTACGGAGATTTCCATCATCATTTGTACTCATTTCTATCCACATAACAGTCTGTATGGTACGGCAATAGACAGCAGTGAGGCTTATTATGTCCCAATTGTCATAATTACAATGGCAGAATAGCGATCTGATGTCACCGTGGTTCGCTCGGCCGGGCTGGACGCCAAATCCTCATGTTAATTGGTACAATTAAATCTAGAAAAGCCGCGGCGTAATAGGGATTATTTCTACATGTCTGACTCCAGGAGCGCGGCTTTCTCAACTGGCCCCTTGGACAATGATATACAATTTTATGCCAAATTTCATCTACGGATTCTTTTGGGAACATTTTACATATTATATTTTATTTAAGGGTGCACTGTCCATATACATCAGCTACTCTGAGTGAGGCTGGTACGACCAATAGTCTAAATGGCCCCTAAAGGTCCTGTATAATGAACTGTTGGTCCCCAAATCTGACACATATACACATAGGGCACACAGGGTCAAGCAGAACACATTCCCATGTGAGATGGCTTTACAACAGGTCATTTGCCCATAGGGTTTTTCTTTTCGGGTGTTTTTGTCACTGTAATGGTACCTTTACATGCCGCTACCGAGAGGTAGAAACCGGCAGGTGTCGGAGACAATTGTACCTTTTACCTTCAAAACATGGCGAAGTGGCGGCGTGTAATTCAGGTAGCACCTTCGTGTCTCTTTGGATACCGGTCTTTCAGCCGTGCTGAAAAACAAGCAGGTATAAACCCTATGGTGGCGGCGTGTAATCGGGGCACAGGTACGGTATTTGAGTTACCTGGGGCGTGCTGCAGCGTCATGTATACCACGCCCCATCAGCTATCATTGGTGGGGACTACTGTGTACCCATTGGCTGCATATTTAACGAGCTGACCAGTCACTACACATTTGCTATAGCGTCATGTATTAGCCAGCCTCCCTGCGCTGGCTGGCCAATCATGATGTTATTGCATTGTCCAATCACCGTACGAGCGTCACGTAATACACAACTCTGTCACGCCTATGTAGTTACAGCGCACAATATGTACGCCCAGATTCCCTTATTGTAGCGGCTGAAGTGCAGTACCTCTGCGGCGACTGGACCCTCAGGGGTGCCAAACAAAAAGCCACTGGATCGAGTATCAAAACTGGGGCATGATGTCAAGGCATCCACTTTGTTGGATTTGGATTGAGTGATTGAGGGGAGTCTGAATTTTTAACAATTTCTAATAATAAAAAATCAATTTGCTCGATCCTAGTTGTGACCTTCTTGCATCATGAGATAGTCAGATGGTGTATAACAACATCACGTTTCCCAGATGATCCCCCAAAAAAGAGAAGAGTGGAAGACAAAAGAGAAGAGTGGAAGAGAAAAGAGAAGAGTGGAAGACAAAAAAGCAGAAGGCTGCCACTTTGCCGGATTTGTATGAATAAAGCTCTCCCCTCTCCCTCTATCACATTTAGAGGAATCCAAATTCTTACAAATACTATTAGTTAAGAGTTGATTTGCTCGCCTCCAGTTGTGGCTTATGCTTATATTTTATTGTATTGCTCCCATCCACTTGGACGTCTGACTGTCATGATTTTCCCCTAATAAGTTGGCTTGTATTTACATGTTGGCGTCAAACCTTTATCTGTAACGCTGGAGTGTACTTATCGATTTTACCTATTCCCCCCTTTCCTGTATGAGGATTCTGATCACTTTCATCTTTCTCTTGTCAGGTTTCACTTCACGACTTGCCATTTACCATTGGCCTTACGCTTTGAACATTGAACCTGTTGTTGAATCTGTGAGTCCGGAGATCGGTTTATTCCCCAGCGAGATGTCACGGGAAGTCGTTACTTTGCGGCGCTCTCCATTGTAACCACAGCTCCGCAGCGATCACAGACTATTCCCATAAGATAAACTCTATACAGGAGATTTGCAATGAGCCGCAGCTCTGAGGTCCTGCGTTCTGGGTAAACACTGTCACACCTCATTTCATAAAAGCAAATAGTCGTTGAGCTCGATTTAAGAGTCTTATGGATCCCGCGGAGATTTCTCAGCATCTGCCCACTCCCACGTCTAGCTGAGAAGTCTTCTGCATTTGTGGGAAATGCTGCTGTTTCTTAAAGGAACTGTGCAGATAAAACTTATATAGGGGAAAGTTCTGCAGCTTTTGGAAGGGAGCGTAAGTGGCTTTTGGTTGGAATTATATCTGTCTCAATATGGGTCATTAGCCCGTTTGCCTCGTGTAGCTTGTAGAAGACGAGGAACCACCCAACTGTTGCATTGGTTAAACTCAAGACCTTCCGGTTTCGGCAGTTTCATAAGACGGTTGATGTGGAAATGGTGGCTGATGCCAAAAAATGATGCCATGTGTTTCTTTTACGATACTTGTCTTTGTTTTGCCTTGGTATTCGTTATTGTTTTATATGCTAAATTCTTCCAAATGGTGCTCGTGGTTTATGCTTTTTTTATTTGTCTTTATACCAAACCCCCAAAGTCCAAATTCGGGCCCAGGGATGATGTGAACTTGCGTCCGAACCTATGAACTTGGACTTTACAGATACAGGATGGGGCAGGGGGAGCTGTAACATAAAGCATACAATTATTAATAAACATTATAATTATAATTACTTGTCCTGGGATGCGTCCTGCCATCTCACTGTATCCCAGCAGCATCTACTTCCGGGGCCACTCATTAACTTCCGGATTATTCACTGCACTGCCCGGGTCATGAACCCGAATAAGCTCTGACTGTCACTGTCAGCATCAGTTTGCTTCTTGCTCTGCATAGACTGCCAAGTGCAATGACTACTGCCGGATGATAATGAGCAACCACAGAAGTAGAAGCGGCCGCGACAGTGAGACGGGAGGATGCATCGCTGGACAGGTACCGTATATACTCGCGTATAAGCCGAGTTTTTCAGCCCAAAAATTGGGCTGAAAAGTCCCCCCCTCGGCTTATACGCGAGTCAAACGGGACCCCCTCACTGTTTGGCGCCCCCACCTCACAGGATGGCCCCCCCCGCATGCAGCACTGCGCATATACATTACCAGGCTATTAGCTGTCACCCTCCGGTGGCGATTCGCGACTCCCGGCTCCGGCTTCCATCTTTAACTCTGTCTTCCTGCATGTCAGATGACCGGCCGGCGTCGCGATTACGTCATCGCGATGAGCCCCGGCGACAAAGCAGGAAGACAGGGATGAAGATGGAAGCCGGAGCCGGGAGCCGCGAATCGCCACCGGAGGGTAACAGCTGATAGCCTGGTAATGTGTATGCGCAGCGCTGCATGCAGGGGGGGCCATCCTGTGAGGTGGGGGCGCCAAACAGTGAGGGGGGCCAGTGTAATACCTCTGGGGCTGCATATACCTCTGGGGCTGTATATACCTCTGGGGCTGTATATACCTCTGGGGCTGCTGTGTACTACCTAAGGGCTGCTGTATACTACCCCTGGGGCTGCTGTATACCCCTGGGGCTGCTGTATACCCCTGGGGCTGCTGTGTATACCCCTGGGGCTGCTGTGTATACCCCTGGGGCTGCTGTGTATACCCCTGGGGCTGCTGTGTATACCCCTGGGGCTGCTGTGTATACCTCTGGGGCGGCTGCTGTAATAATGCTGGGGTCTGTATATACCACTGGGGAGGCTGCTGTATACCACTGGGGCTGCTGTATATACTGCTGGGGCCTGCATACCACTGGGGAGGCTGCTGTATTCTACCACTGGGGGGGCCTGTATACCACACTGCTGGGGGCTGTATACCTGTGCTGGGGTCCACCCTCGGCTTATACACGAGTCAATAGGTTTTCTTAGGTTTTGGGGGCAAAAGTGTGGGGGGGTCGGCTTATACACGGGTCGGCTTATACACGAGTATATACGGTAAGTATAATTCTAGTGTTTATTATTAAGTTTATTCTTTTTTTTACAGCTCCTGGCCCCGAACTGGACCCGAACGGTAACATGGGTTTTCCATGGAAACCCGTTCCCGGGACCTTATTTGGGGGGTTTGGGGGGTTGGCGGAGGTTGAGGAGCAGAGGGGGAAGTTACATGAGCCGGGAGTACCTGCTGCCGCAGGACTCCCGCAGTCGGCAAGCTTCTGCGCCGCTGGGAGGAGAGAAGGGGCGGGCACAGCTGCAGGAAGTGAGGCTGCACTCACTTCCCGTCCACTCTCCTCTCCTCGTGCAAACACTATCGCGACCCCGGTTGTTGCGCCACTGCTTGTGACTGAACAATATGTGTTTGGTACGGGTCCCGAACATTACAGTTCGAGTTTGCCTATCCCTAGTCCCTACTTTAATTTTCTGAGATAATGACTTTTGGGTTTTCATTGGCTGTAAGTCACAATCATCAACATTAACAGAAACAAACACTTGAAATAGATCCCTCTGTGTGTAATGGCTCTATATAATATATGTGTTTTACTTTATATATTGAGTTACTGAAATAAATTAACAAAAATATTGCGACTTAGCATCCACCATTGGTTAATCATCGGCTAATATTGGGAAAGCAAAAAACACACCCAAAAATGGCAAAAAATTAATAAAATAGAAAAAAAATATACCTTTAAAAAAAGGGCAAAGAAAGAGAAGAATTTTACACTATTGAAAAATGTGCAAACCATCAGAAACTAGACAAAAAAAGAGGAACAAATGCAATAAGGAATGAAGTTCAGACACATTACAGATGTCTAGGAAAGCATTGTGAGAAGACCACGGAAATTAGAATACACTGTGTGCAGAATTATTAGGCAAGTTGTATTGTAGAGGATTATCTTTATTATTGAGCAACAACTCTGTTCTCAATCACCCAAAAGACTCATAAATATCAAAGCTTAATATTTTTGGAAGTTGGAGTGGGGTTTTATTTTTTTTAGATTTGGCTCTTAGGAGTAGAGTTGAACGGTGTTCGACTCAAATTGTTCTCCAATCTCAAATCCGATCTATCTTTGGCGATGTTCGAGTCGTTCGTCGAATTAGAACAATTTGCTCCAAATTCGGCAGTTCGAGGTCATGTTCGATTTCAGTTCTACAAGGTATATCCATACATTGCAGAACTGAAATGAAGTAAAAGCAAGGGTTAAAAATAAAAAAAAAATCAATACTCACCTTTCTAATCCATCCAGCGACGCTTCCAGCACTGCCTACCTGTCGGAGCGTTTCCCGGTGAAATTACGAGTTCTCACGATAACTCGTCATGTGACCGGAAACCGCTGGCGAGATTATGACGTCACCCGCAGGTCCTACAGGTCCTCACTAGTAGTGAATAGTAGTGAGAACCTGCGGTCACATGACAAGTTCTCGCGATAACTCGTCATGTGACCGGAAACCGCTGCCGAGATTATTATGTCACTGCAGGTCCAACAGGCCCTCACTAGCAGTGAAGCAGTGAGGATCTGTAGGACCTGCGGTGACGTCATAATCTCGGCAGCGGTTTCCGGTCACATGACGAGTTATAGCGAGAACTCGTTATTTCACCGGGAAACGCTGCCGGGATCACATCTCCGACTGGTAGGCAGTGCTGGATTAGAGAGGTGAGTATCGATTATTTTTATTTTTAACCCTTGATTTTACTTCATTTCAGTTCCGCAATGTATGTATATACATTACGGAACTGAAATTGACCACCACACTAGTGTTTTAGTGTGTTCGAGGGTGTTCGACGAACATTCAACTAACATGCAACGAACACACCTCCCATTCGACGAATCGAATCGAACTAGAACACTAGGGTGGTGGCTCATCTCTACTTAGGAGGATATCTGTTTGTGCAGGTAACTATTACTGTGCAGAATTATTAGGCAGCTTAATAAAAACCAAATCTATTCCCATCTCACTTGTTTATTTTCACCAGGTAAACCAATATAACCACCAAATTTAATGCAAAAACAAAACACAAAAAAATGAGTTCCCAATATAGCCACCTTTCTTCATGATGACACTCAGCAGCCTCCATCCATAGATCCTGTCAGTTGCTTGATCTGTTTATGTGGCGTCCTGTACCAGGTAAGCCACAAAACCAACTACTACACTAAGGGATATCCACATCTAGTACCCACATACACCCCACACCTTCCACTCCAGGCCTGTAGGGGGAGCACCACTGGTTATTGTTAAGCCAGAATACCTATAAATACAGGTGCTGGGGGCAGAGTTAGCCAGAGTGTGCAGTCGCTAGGAGAACTGTGAAGGTCAGCTCAGAGCCTAGTGAGCAAAAACTGGTCAACCGGAGCCCTGCTAGGCCCACAATCAGTGCACCGCCAGAGCAAGTGTGAGGGTCCAGAGAGTGAGGGCCAAAGGCAGAGGCGAGGAACACTACAGACTGGGGTAGAGGAGCAATACCGGCTCACCCCACCAGAACACCGAGACAGAGTCTGCAAAAGGGAAAGAGATCAGCCCATCAGAGAATCCAGAACACCGTGGAGGCCTAGCTTCCCGAACACCCAAAGCACCCACAATTGAGAGCCAGGGACCGCAGGAGGGATAGCATTAGCCCAAGAAAGAGCCCTCAGTGCAGCAACATGGGTGTGGAGAAACAGGAGGTTGGGTCTTGTTTCATGCCAGCCGGGCTTCAGGACAAGGAACAGGACAAGGAGGCCTATACCCTGTTCGGTGTGGAAATCCCAAGGTGTCTCCTTCAACCTGGACGTGTGTACCTGCAAAAGTCTTCAGTAAAAGGTACAGAAAAAGACTTTATTGTGTGCGTGTTCTTTCTTCAACCTGTCCCACTCCACAACGACAACGCTGCCCCATTCCTACCATGCTGTTCTATTCCACCATCATACCCTACAGCCTCGGGTAACCCGCTTTTCCTGTAGAGAGCTACAACATCTTGCTGCCACCCCTCACCCTGGAGGCCCAGCAGCACCGGTGCCATCACCGGACCTACAGGTGGCGTCACGACTGACAATAACTTAATCCCTATAAATACACCCCTTTTCATTGTCACCCAAGGGCACAGGCTCGGGCACAGACCACCCATTGACTGCCCGAGACCTGAGTGCCCAGTCCCTTGTGGCCCCAGACATTTATGATCAACATTGCGTGCAGCAGCCACCACAGCCTCCCAGACACTGTTCCTAGAGGTGTACTGTTTTCCCTCCCTGTAGATCTCACGTTTTAGGAGGGACCACAGGTTCTCTATGAAGTTCAGATCAGGTGAACAAGGGGGCCATGTCAAGTGTCAGAAGCCAAAAAGGCTAAAGGAGCGGGATTAACAAAAGTGAGTGGTGTTGTGGTTACTGGGTGTGATACCATATCTCCCAACTGTGTAAAAACGGAAAGAGGGACATATTATAAGGCACATACAGTGGAGCATGACAAGTTTTGACCATGCCTCTAGCCACACCTAAAGCTAAACCCATTTGCCATTTCTTTCCTCTCTGGCAGGAGATGTCAGAGGGGTGGTGGTAGTGTGAGATATTCAGCAGATGCTCAATGTAGACTCAAGTCCAGCACTGTCCACTGTACCTAGGATGGTTTGATATAGAGATGAGTTAGTCGATTCATGTTTCACCTCTCCAGGTCCAGGTCACCGGCCCTGGCAGCTGGTTGGAGGTTGTGAATCTCTTACCTTTGGGCATCCCAGGGACAGCCTTTTATTGGCCAGGACTGGTATAGTGTCATCTGCGGATCATCTTTAGTTGGGTCCTGTGGATTATTTTTTGTTCATTCATTCATAGTCATAGCAGTCAGAATTTTCTTATTTTCTTATAAGCTTCGCTATATGAAGACTGGGAGGAGACTTAATAGCTGTCTACATATAATTCAAGGGCTGTTACATTGTAGAGGGATCAGCTTTATTCTAGGGCTGTCATACTGTAGAGGAATTCTCATTTGCACAAGGAAAGACTAGAAGAAATGGGATGAAACTGATTGAGAGGAGACACAGATTAGACATTAGGAAAAACTTTTTGATACTGAGGGTAATCAACGAGTAGAACATGAGAGGTAGTGAGTTCTGCTTCAATGGAAGTCTTCACACAGAGTCTGGACAGATATCTGTCTGGTAGGTTTTAGAGTTTTGAGCAGGTTGTTGGACCACATGACCCAGGAGGTCCCTTCACACGATGACCCAGGAGGTCTCTTTATACGATGACCCAGGAGGTCCCTTCACATGATGACCCAGGATGTCCCTTAACATGATAACCCAGGAGGTCCCTTCACATGATTACCCAGAAGGATGGAATTCTGCACCTCAAAACGTCCAACTGTCCCCCACACTCGGAACCTTCAAGCAGAACCTGAAAACCCATCTCTTCAGATCAGCCTGCAGCCTGCAATGCTCACAGTGTCACCTCACCACCACTGGACCCGGTGCTCCACCACAATTGGACCTGGCACTCCACCACCACTAGACCTGGTGCTCCACCACCACTGGACTTGGCGCTCCACCACCACCCGAGCAGACCCAACCTACTGTCTCTCTCCCCACTACCCTATAAAATGTAAGCCCGCAAGGGCAGGGTCCTCTCACTTCTCTGTATCAGTCTGTCACTGTCAGTTTGTTCACTGTATATTTAACTTGTTTGTATGTATCCCTTTCTCATGTACAGTACCATGGAGTCAATGGTGCTCTATAAATAAATATTATTAATAATAATAATAATAATAATAATAATAATAATAATTAGGGAGCAATGGGCACAGACCCAGATGAGTGCCAGGAGGTGACCTCTCTCCCTAGTGCTAGGGAATTCATTCTGTATCATCCGCATTATCACCCCTGTGTTTCGAGGCTGCTGGGTGTTCAAACGCTCCAGCACGTCAATTAGATTTTTTTTGTTGTTTTTGGTTATCTGTCCATTTCATGGAGACAGTGTCACATCCCCAGAGTCGGTTCCTGTGTCACCATGTGCCGCTGTGTTCATTCCAAAGGTGGTGCTGGTAACGTAATAATCTGGCTTGTGGATGTGTTTGTATGGCTGCCCAGCTGCAGTCCTTAGCCCTAACTTTAGCCAATTAGGAAGTACTATGGTCTATTTGAATCCTGTGTGCTGCTGCTAGTTGCCAGATATACTCCCTGGTTCACGTGGTATTCCTGTTTAGGATTATTGATTTTCCCGATTGACCTCTGCCTGATTATGTACTACTAGCTGTGAGCCCGATGCAAATGCATCGGGTGTCTAGAATACTATACTTTGTATGAGGATTAGCGCAAGCGCGCCGCAAGTGTAACGACTCGCTGGCGCCGACCAATTAGAAGCGCGGCTCAGGCAGCGACTCGCAATGGCCTCGCGGCCATTGCTCGCGCTACCTGACCGGTAAATCGTTAACTTTGAGGCCGAGCCTCTGGCTCGATTTTCGGCCAGCGACTCGCAATGGCCGCTTCGCGGCCATTGCTCGTACTCAGCCTGCGCGAGCAATGGCCTCGCGGCCATTGCTCGCGCAGGCCAGCGACTCGCATTGGCCGCTACGCGGCCAATGCTTCGCCGTGCTGACGTCACAGAGTGACATAGCCACGGTCTTTTCGGGGACCGACACGAAAGTGCCTACAGCAATTATATAGTAGATAGCTGTGAGCCCGATGCAAATGCATCGGGTGTCTAGAATATTTTTTTTTTTTTTTTAGATTTTCAAATAATAATCCAATATAGTAGATAGAAATTTTTTATTTTATTATTTATTTTGTTTTGTTTTTTTACTATTTTTATTATTATTAAATGTATTTATTATTTGTTATTTTAAGAAAATTTATTTGTATTAAAATTATTTTATTTTATTTAAAAACCGCATCTGCGGCGCGGTTGCGGTAATCCCCATAGAAAGTATAGGGGGACTTGCGGCAGGTGCGGCAAAACCGCACTTGCCGCACCTGCCGCAAGTCCCCCTATACTTTCTATGGGGATTACCGCAACCGCGCCGCAAGTGCTCGCACTCAGCCAGCGACTCGCAATGCGGCGCGGTTGCGGTAATCCTTATGGGGATTACCGCAACCGCGCCGCAAGTGCTCGCACTCAGCCAGCGACTCGCTGCCGCACCTGCCGCAAGTCCCCCTATACTTTCTATGGGGATTACCGCAACCGCGCCGCAAGTGTAGCGACTCGCAATGGCCTCGCGGCCATTGCTCGCGCTACACAGCGACTCGCAATAGATCCCCATTGAAAGTATAGGGGGAGTTGCGGCAGATGCGGCAGCTGAGGTAGCGACTCGCAATGGCCTCGCGGCCATTGCTCGCGCTACCTCAGCGGTAAATCGCTAACTTTGTAGCCGGGCCTCTGGTTCTATTTTCGGCCAGCGACTCGCAATGGCCGCTTCGCGGCCATTGCTCGCGCGTGGTGACGTCACAGCGTGACATAGCCACGGCGTTTTCGGGGTCCGACACGATTTTGCCTACGGCAATTATATAGTAGATATATGTATATATATATATATATATCTATATCAATATATATATATATGTAATAATGAATATATCAATATAACAATAATATTAATAATGGATTAATAATAATAATTAATATTAACACTAATAATAGTAATATAAATAAATAATCATAATGAATCAATTGTATTGGGCCAAAAAGATATATAATTATGAATATATAAATATATAATAATAATATTAATAATATATTAATAATAATTAATATTAACAATAATAATAATAATATTAATAAATATTCATAATGAATAATCAATTATATTGAGTAAAAAAGATATCTTAGCTGATCTTGAAGGGATGAGGTTCCAGCACTGGTCTTCCGACGTCCGTCCCACAGGATCACCAAGGCATAATCGATTAATAATAATAATTAATATTAACACTAATAATAATATTAATAATTAATAATCATTAATAATCGATTATATTGGCCCAAAAAGATGTCTTGTAGGGATGAGGTTCCAGCACTGGTTTTCCGACGTCCGTCCCACAGGATCACCAAGGCAGGAATAATTTGTGAGGAAAACTTAAAGTAAACACTATAAAATTGCGGCAGGTGGGAGCATAGTGATTGGTAGACAAAGGGGAGTATGGTGATTGGTAGGCAAAATGGGTTGCTACCCAGCAACAGCACAGTCAGCCACAGGATTTTCGCGGGCAAACCTGGAAGTGTAGCGACTCGCAATGGCCTCGCGGCCATTGCTCGCGCTACACAGCGAGTCGCAATGCATCCCCATTGAAAGTATAGGGGGAGTTCCGACAGGTGCGGCGACTGAGGTAGCGACTCGCAATGGCCTCGCGGCCATTGCTCGCGCTACCTCAGCGGTAAATCGCTAAGTTTGTGGCCGAGCCTCTGGTTCTATTTTCGGGCAGCGACTCGCAATGGCCGCTTCGCGGCCATTGCTCGCGCGTGGTGACGTCACAGTGTGACATAGCCACGGCGTTTTCGGGGGCCGACACGATTTTGCCTACGGCAATTATAGAGTAGATTCTCCAGCCTAACAATTTTGTATTTTTCTGACCTCTCGGCTTTGACTCTGCTTGGCGACTTTTCTATTCCTTGACTGCAACCCATCTATAGGTAGCAACCCTCTTGACTTTGTAGTAAAGCCAGAACCCCGTATAAGGGTTAAAGGGTGGCGGGATATGTCGGAGTTGGTTTGCAATTAGTCTGTCTGGTTCTCCTTTTAACCTGTAAGTCGGGCAGACATTACAGACAGTAGTTGTCCTACAAAAGTCATCTTAGAATTGGTTTAGAATTTCATTAAAACACTTTGTGCCTATAGAACTGCTGCATGAATCCCAAACAGCGCACCATGTGGTTAGGATTGGAACTGCAAGTAAAACCTCTCATTTCTGGAACCTAATCATAACGTTTAGAGGTATCATGCAGAACATTTCCTGATATATTTCTTTTTGCTACAGTCAATCTTCGGTGCTTGCTGCCTTCATTATGATATCAATTTTTTTCATACCTTCTACTTTCCCTTTTATCAGTGAGTCATGTCAATTTAGTGCCTCAGCTCAGTTTATTAAAATAGGATTATGCCGATCTGCACTCGTTAGAGGAACCTGACTTTTTCAATGCATGTGAAAATCTCTGAATAGCATTAAACTAAAATAGGAATTATTGCTTTTTTATTTTTAGACCGGCCGGTACGGGGGATGAATAATCAGCGCCATTCACCGAACGTTTCACTAGATGATTTGAAAGTCAAAGAATGAGCAATGGAAGGGGTGAGATATTCTCCGTGACACTTTCATCAACCGGCCTGGCATTTTAGCGGTGTAAAGCCATTTAGTAATTGAAAAAAAAGAAGGTTGGATTCCGCAGATAACACAATCACGACGACTGCAGCTCGGATGGTTCAGAAATGGAAAATGTTAAGATCCTTTAAATGCATTGATCCATTTAGGAGACAAACAATTCTAATGCTCCATTAGGGAACAGTGTGCTTTTATGGGGGCCACAAAGAGCACATCTTGCCCTGGAGGATCCGATCAATTGATTTCTATAATAAGTGTGCAATCCTTCATTTCACCTGTGGTGGTGCCGTAGGGGTTTACAACACTTTCTGTAGTGTTCTCTCACTGATTGCTGAGGTTCACAGCATATGAACATCATGGAGGAATAGCTTGTAGAGTGAAGGACCAATCTACAGGACTGTCTGATAATTGGACCAAAATATCAAACTAACACCTCACATTTCATCTATAGTGTTTATTGCATTTTTTTTTTATCCTTCTGCAGTTTGAGGCTGGGCCCTCTAGGGGGCGTCGGTCACTTGTGATGCATATAACTGTTGCAGAGCAGCCCGCCTTGTCTAACAGCTCAGTGTCATTAATAGGCTGTGTTCTGATACTGTGCTTTGCATAGACTGGAGTGGCTGCCGCCCTATGGTGATCTCATGTCCGGTGATACCACCTGTCTCTTCCTTGTGGCATGGCTGGACGCAGGTGCCACAATCGCCCCATGTTGGGGTTGTAGGAGATGGAGTACCGGTGTTGGGTGACATGGGTTGCCTCCTAGAGTGGCTGGCAGCGTCCTGCTAAATGCAATGGATATTTGTAAGTGGCCAAATGTGGTGAGGTTTTTTTTCTTTCTTTCAGTGCTATTCCCAGCAATCAGACAGGTGATAAAGTATTATGGTATGTAAATCACTTTAACCACCAGTAAAGAAAATCTCTCAATATTGCCCCCATCCTGAAATTCCATTGTTGCTCCTCTGTCGTGGCTCCAATGATGGACGCTTCTTCCTCTCTCGGGTTCCTCTGCTCCTATGTTCATTGAGTCACTATGGTCCACTTCTCTGCTGTCACTCCCTAAGGTAAAATATGCCTGTAAGGGAGTAGGAACGGCAGGGAATGCACAAAATTAAGACATTGCGGTGTCTGTGGGAGAACAGCACCATCTGCTGGTTAAGAAGAACAACTAGAAACTAAGTGACAAAATTGGTGTTTCCTCGAGGGAAGAGATTAGCAAAATGCTGGGTCAGGTGACAGCTATGATGCAGTTGCAAACTATAAAAACACAGACAGTAACGGAGGAGATGGTGCCAGGACATGAAAGGAAGTAGATGTGTGAGCAGTGGAAAAAGCCTATTACCAGAGAAATAACCCGTAAGTGATCAGATCTTGGAGAAGGCCTGAGTCCTACTAGCCCCATAAGGAATCTGAAGACTGACACCAAATATTGAGGATTGACTCCAGAAGGAACCCAAAGACTGAATACTGAACATCGACTCCAGAAAGAACCCAAGACCAAATACCGAAAACTAATGACCGAAGACCGACCAATGTCTCCAGAAGATGACCAGCATGAACCAGGACGTTGCTTCCTATCCACACATCCAGACGTACGGTTCTCAGTGAAGGAACCCAAAGACTGAATACTGAACATCGACTCCAGAAAGGACCCAAGACCAAATACCGAAAACTAATGACCGAAGACCGACCAATGCTTCCAAAAAATGATCGGCATGAACCAGGACATTGCTTCCTGTCCAGATGTCCGGTTCTCAGTGAGGGGAGTTACCTTCTAACTCTGGACTTATTGCCTTGTGGGTTGTACTATAGTCCCATTAGAGCTGGAGTGACACTGACATTTTCCTAACAGAAAGACTTGGACTCATTTGACCTCAGTAATATCCGTTATTTAGTGTTATAAGAAGCAAAGTGTACTATATTACATTTAGAACTTGCGTATCTCTTGCATGGTATTATTCTATTTGCAATTACTTTTACTGTTCCCTGATCGTTTCTTACCATCGCTGCTCCTTTGGTCAAATACATTTCTGTTGAGAGTCACCCGTGAGTCGCCTTTACTGCGCCGTTGCATTCTCGTAGCTTGTTTACAGGCCAGCTTAGACAATCACGTACCAATGAGTATTGAGGTAGATTTGCATTTGCCGCTACTACATCACTGGGCTAGGCTTTATAACATTAGCGCTGCCATGCTGCAGGGCTCTGCTAACTTGCGGAAAAAGGTTGAAAATCTGCTACCGCACCACCGATATGATTGTACTGTTCTATTTCCTCCAGAGACACAACTATCATAATCTCAAGTGTCTCCTGAAAAACCGAGCTCTGGCATACCCCCAGGCTCTGTTACATTATATCCCAAGAGTGTATAATGATGCACACGTCATCCAGTTTAAACAGCTCTACTGTTCCACATCTTAGCTCTGTGTGCACAACAGATGCCATCCAGCCTCTCCAGCTCTTCTGTTCCACACTGCACTGAATGCCATACTGCATATCCAACTCTGCTGTGTCACACTGTTCTAGATGCCAGTCAGCATTTCCAGCTCTGTTATTCCACTCTGCTGTAAATGCTGTTCTGCCTATCGCATTCTGTCGTTCCACACTGTGCAATAT
This sequence comes from Allobates femoralis, assembly GCA_033576535.1. Lineage (NCBI taxonomy): Eukaryota > Metazoa > Chordata > Amphibia > Anura > Aromobatidae > Allobates > Allobates femoralis. The sequence goes on from JARQOC010000003.1 coordinate 30,250,859, forward strand.
GCCATTCAGCATATGTAGCTCAGTTTTCCACCGTGTTGCAGATGTCTTCCAGTATATCCAGCTTTGCTATTCCGCACTGCACAAGATGCTGTACAGCATATCCAACTCTGTTGTTTCATACTGGACTGACACCTACGGTCCGTGCTGTACATCCAAGCTTATGGCTTGGAGAATCGACCTCACCAGTTAAATCTTAAAAGTAAGCCATCATCAATTTTTTTATGTCTGAACCAAACCTAGTGTGGCACCTCAGAGTTCATGTGCCACAGTAATACCACCACAAAGGCTTAACTCCCCACACAACCCAAAACACTATGCTAGCGCCTCCAGGCCAGAAGGGAGAGCTAAAGCTGCTTCCCTATATATTCTGGTGTGGAGAGGAAGTGGCTGTTAGTTCAGCGCGGGGTAGCGCTGAGAAAGAAAGACCTGGGTGTAAAAGAGCTGCGTTAGGCATAACCCCCGGTCCACACTGTCCAGTTCCAGGCCTAGCCAGGGTCTGAGGAACGGAGATAGGAGAAGTAGAGAAACACATCTGGGAGACTGAGCCCCCTGAGACTCACCCCAGAGAAGCGCATACAACCAATACCGGATCCAATGCTGTGCCTGACACAAACAGCACAGTGAACACCGGAATAGTGAAGGTCCCACATCTTCACTGTACCACAGCAAAGCAACTTCATGGGGTCAAGAACATGGAATAAGACTCAAGTTGCCTAGCAAGTTGGTACCCATGAGAGGAGACAGGGCCAGCAGCCTAGTTAAAGCGACAGCAGGGTCACAAACACACAGCGCAGGAGTAGGAAGTCAAGGACCCGGACAGGGTGAGAAGCAACCCGGCCCCTGTACAGACTCCGTGGACAGTACTCTGCTGAATGCCATCTACAGTAAAGACTTGGAAAACTACAAAACCGTGAGTCTGTGTAATCCTTGCAAACCCTGTTCTCCCTCACAAACTGTTATCATCACTACTGCCCCGGGGACCAGGCTATGCCTGTGAAGAGCCGTCACATCACAGGCTGCCATCCATCATCCCCGGAGGTTCTGCAGCAGCGGTGGTCACCCTGACCACATACCACGGGTGGCGTCACGACTTTATCCCCTGTAAATAACCGCCGTGATAACCCCCGTGATACCCCGGTCCGTAGCGAGTACCCCGTCCCAGTGGGCTCTACATTAGCATCTTTAGAAATGCCTGTGGTGCTGTTGTGGAGGGGTAGCGGTGCAAGGTCTCAGTAGTCATGGACGAGGCAGAGCACACCCCTGCCGACTCCACAGTGAAATATTTCTTTTTACAATTGCCCTCAGTGAGGGTCATCAGTCAGGGTTTGTAATAGTTCTTTACTCAAACAGCCTCATGAAACACAGGTATCCAACATAAATATTTATTTCTTTGGGACGTCAATAGTAAGCAAGTCAATCAGGGCACTTAGTGGGGCCAAGGTCACGGTTGAATTCCCTTCCAGGAATGGCGATTTCCCACCAGGGGTGCACAGCCAAAGTACCAGCGATAGCAAATAAAAAAGGAGAAGGGCGGCACTCACCGGGTAAACGAGATGGTCTCTTTATTCCAAATATCGGAAACAAGCAGGGTGCAGGGAGGGGGCAAGAGGAGCCGCCGGACTACGGCACCGTTTCACGACACGTGTCGCTTCTACGGGTCCAGGCACCTGGACCCGTAGAAGCGACACGTGTCGCGAAACGGTGCCGTAGTCCGGCGGCTCATCTTGCCCCCTCCCTGCACCCTGCTTGTTTCCGATATTTGGAATAAAGAGACCATCTCGTTTACCCGGTGAGTGCCGCCCTTCTCCTTTTTTATTTCTTTGGGACAGTTAATTTAACAGTATTTAGTGCAGATAGCTCCTACCATCCCCTTACACTCTTTGTCCAACATCAAGATGACGCACCATAAGCTCATGGAGTCCCAATTGGATCCAGCCTTTCTCCACCCACAGGGTTATGTTTCAGAAAAACAAACAGAGCAACTACTTGACAAGGTTTCGTTACCCATGACACCGTGCCGACCTGTCCGCCTGAGTCTAATGGTGGGTTTACACGCTTCAATCTCGTTCCGATATCGCAACTCAATGGTGCGGGAGCGCGCATTTAGTGCACGTTTCTCCCGCATCGCATTGGATGTTTACACGCTGCGATATCGGAATACAACGTCCGTGCGATGTCTACGCCCCCCAACCCAGGATCGCACACTTAACATGGGAGTGAATGGGTGACGTTTCAAATCGCATCGTAGTTGGGCGTTTACACAGCACGATCCGGCTCCAATCTCCCTTCAATATCGGGCATTGAATAGCACGCTCATTCAATCCCCGATATCACATTGACATCGTTCCTGCATCGTATTGGACGTTCACACCATACAACGCAGGAACGATATCGGGTCCAACGATCGAAACACGTGACTTTTGATTGAAATCGTACTACGATATCGCAACGTGTAAACCCGCCATAAGTTGGAGTCAAAACACTTGGTGTCATTGAATTCAGCTGTTTCCCAGGAATGCTTCCTCAGGGCTGGGGTAGAGTACCAATGCACAAGGGTACCAATGTGCTGGGACAATGTCTCAGTACTCTCATTCTCGGGGTGACTCAGAAGGTCTGGCAGAATTAATTGTTGGGCTTCTCAACACAGCTCCTAATCTTTATTTTGCTTCACATTGAGGGACAACCCTCTCAAAACTACACTGCCTCTAAAGGTATCGTCACACCCCGCCATATCGCCGGCGAGAAAGCTGGCAATTCCCGAATTCAGCGATGTGGAAACCACATCTCATGTGCATAGTGGCATGTTACTGGGAGATTCTATAGCGAGAAATCGCCGGTGGAGCGTCGCCTGATTGCCCTGCACTGCAGTGAAATCAGACAATATCCACCAGGTGATATCAGCGCATTGTGGCGTGTGACAGGGCGATAGCGATGTAGAAAGCGAGCTCAGACATTCTGGAATCAATCCGGTAGGCGTGCCTGAGCGTGGTGTTTTCCGAGCCCCGTCTTCAGCGATTGATGGCTTATCCTGCGTTCCCATTGGCTGCCTGTGGCAAAGGCGCCATATTTGATGATGTGTGTATTCTTCACCAGACTCATCATCTTCTTCTGCTTCACAAGTGTCAGGAAAGGCAGTCAAACTACGAACGTCATGGACTAGAGCATCACAATGATACTGCGTGTATAATGCTGGCACGTCTTGACTAAATGATTGATCCTCCGATATTGACGATTGGTGTATGAATTCATATATGTTGAATAAGCCAATTCCAAGTTCTGATGGCTGAAATGTCAAAACCAACATGTTGAGGATACACAAATCACAAACCATATGGGCCCCCAAATTACATACTAACGCATGTATGTCTTCTATTTGCTACGTACGTCCGTTACCCTGCAGTTCATTATTGATTTACTGTATATACTCGTGTATAAGCCGACCCGTGTATAAGCCGACCCCCCTACTTTTGCCCCCAAAACCTGGGAAAATGTATTGACTCGTGTATAAGCCGAGGGTGGACCCCAGCACAGGTATACAGCCCCCAGCAGTGTGGTATACAGCAGCCTCCATAGTGGTATATACAGGCCCCAGCAGTGTTACAGCAGCAGCCCCAGTGGTATATACAGCAGCAGCCCCAGTGGTAGTATACAGCAGCCCCAGAGGTATATACAGCAGCCCCAGTGGTAGTATACAGCAGCAGCCACAGTGGTAGTATACACGCAGCCCTAGTAGTATATACAGCCCCAGTGGTAGTATACACGCAGCCCCAGTAGTATATACAGCCCCAGTGGTAGTATACAGCCCCAGTGGTAGTATACAGCAGCCCCAGTAGTAGTATACAGCCCCAGTGGTAGTATACATCCCCAGTGGTAGTATATAGCCCCAGTGGTAGTATACATACAGCCCCAGTAGTAGTATACAGCCCCAGTGGTAGTATACAGCAGCCCCAGTGGTATATTCAGCCCCAGTGGTAGTATACAGCCCCAGTGGTAGTATACAGCCCCAGTGGTAGTATATAGCCCCAGTGGTAGTATATATAGCCCCAGTGGTAGTATACATACAGCCCCAGTAGTAGTATACAGCCCCAGTGGTAGTTTACAGCAGCCCCAGTGGTATATTCAGCCCCAGTGGTAGTATACAGCCCCAGTGGTAGTATATAGCCCCAGTGGTAGTATATAGCCCCAGTGGTAGTATACATACAGCCCCAGTAGTAGTATACAGCCCCAGTGGTAGTATATAGCCCCAGTGGTAGTATAACAGCAGCCCAGTGGTATATTCAGCCCCAGTGGTAGTATATAGCCCCAGTGGTAGTATATAGCCCCAGTGGTAGTATATAGCCCCAGTGGTAGTATACATACAGCCCCAGTAGTAGTATACAGCCCCAGTGGTAGTATATAGCCCCAGTGGTAGTATACAGCAGCCCCAGTGGTATATTCAGCCCCAGTGGTAGTATACAGCCCCAGTGGTAGTATATAGCCCCAGTGGTAGTATATAGCCCCAGTGGTAGTATACATACAGCCCCAGTGGTAGTATATAGCCCCAGTGGTAGTATACAGCAGCCCCAGTGGTATATTCAGCCCCAGTGGTAGTATATAGCCCCAGTGGTAGTATATAGCCCCAGTGGTAGTATACATACAGCCCCAGTAGTAGTATACAGCCCCAGTGGTAGTATATAGCCCCAGTGGTAGTATACAGCAGCCCCAGTGGTATATTCAGCCCCAGTGGTAGTATACAGCAGCCCCAGTGGTAGTATATAGCCCCAGTGGTAGTATACAGCAGCCCCAGTGGTATATTCAGCCCCAGTGGTAGTATACAGCCCCAGTGGTAGTATATAGCCCCAGTGGTAGTATATATACAGCCCCAGTGGTAGTATATAGCCCCAGTGGTAGTATACATGGCCCCAGCAGGGCCCCCCTCATAATTTGGCGCCCCCACCTCCCTTTCTGGGCCCCCCGCATGCAGCGCTGCACATATACATTACCTGTCTAGCAGCTGTCACCCTCCGATGGCGGATCGCGGCTCCCGGCTCCGGGCTCCATCTTCCTCGCTGTCTTCCTGCTTTGTGACCGGGGCTCAGCGCGATGACGTCATCGCGACGCCGGCCGGTCACCTGACAAGCAGGAAGTCAGCGAGGAAGATGGAGCCCGGAGCCGGGAGCCGCGATCCGCCATCGGAGGGTGACAGCTGCTAGACAGGTAATGTATATGCGCAGCGCTGCATGCGGGGGGCCCAGAAAGTGAGGTGGGGGTGCCAGTGAGGTGGGGGCGCCGTATTGACTCGCGTATAAGCCGAGGGGGGACTTTTCAGCTCAATTTTTGGGCTGAAAAACTCGGCTTATACGCGAGTATATACGGTAGTTTGGTGACGCCATGGTGTTCCTAAAAGGCTCACCACTCTATTGCGCCTTAACTTGTCTGGGCCCTCAAGTCTCCTTGGTGTAACCAGCGTGCGCTATGACATCTTGTCGTAGTTGGACGTTGTGCCCTGCCTTCCAGGTGCTTTCCCTTCCTCTGCAGAGGTAGCGATGGTGTCAGAACAAAGAGCTGCAGCATGGGGTGAGCCAGAACTGCTAATTCTCATAGACATTCTGGACAGGCGGGATTATTGGTGCCACCATCAGCACCAGCACCCACGTCTCCACAAGCAGGCCATCCTGCGCAAAGTGAAGAGGGCCCTGCTGAGGAGACTGGGTGTGGACCGCACCACCCAACAGATCCAGAAGGAGGTGGTGGACTTGAAATACAAGTGTCCAGGGCTGCGTGGTGAGTAATTGTGATACACACATACCTCATCCCAACACCAAGCAAACATGTAGCACCACATGGAAGTGTAGCCTGTCCAATAGGTACCCTGAGTAGATGATGATGAGGCTTCATCCATCGGCATCTACAAGGTGTGCAAAATGAAACATGAAGGTGCAGAGTACACTACTATGTGTTGGCATTGTTGACGTCAACACTGCCGTTTTAACAGTAGATCAACACACATATCTGTCTAATAAGGTAGAAGTCAACATCTACATCTTGTAAGTCATGTAATGCTTACCAACAATGCCAAAAATGGTAAGTTATTCTAGTGCTGCCTTTTTTCAGTAGTTTAAGTCATGTAATGGCCACCATTACACATACAGCCAATATCTATGTGCTGTGTGGCATATAGCCTGGCACACAATGGTGGTAGGAATGGCAATATATCCATTACACATAACATAAATGTATACTGGCACATGACCAGTCCACCACCTGTTCCCTGTGTGGTCATGTGCATCTGTACATTAGCCTTGATGTATATGGATGGGTCAGTATTGCTTGTTTCTAACTTAACACTGTGATTTGTTGCCTAATATGCCATAATTACTCCCCTGGATCCACACCATAGGTCTGCACACACAACATTAATGTCCCAATTGTGTGTGCCACAGCCACTGTCATGGCCACCACTATATGCGTGTGTGCACTGCATGCCCACAAAACTGTGTGTTTGGCCACGGCCATGTACAGACGTGCACCGTCAGCTGACCTCATATCACTTTGCCCAAACCAACAAACATGTACATATTGACTGAAGTCATTTCTGACATTCATACAAATGAGTAGCAAGATAGTAGAAAGGGCAAATGCGTCATGTAGTGGGAAGACGTCCAGACAAGGCTGACCAATGGAAACGCAGTTGTGTAGGCCAATTGGAGTGGTAGGGTGCGGTGTAACACACTCTGGCACGCCTGTCTCCTCGCTGTGGTCAAACTCTACGTCCACATCGCTGATGTGGTTGTGGCATCTAACTTGGCGATGTGTGATGGGAAGATCGCTTCCGGTCTTCTGCAGGCGATTTCCGGAACGCGGGATCACACACGAGATCACTACGTGTGACATCTCCACAGCGATCAGAAAAAGTGCCCGAAACGTGCGCACTCACATCTGATCGCCAGCGACATGGAAGCTATATGGCGGCGTGTGACGGTACCTTAAGGAGTACAATTAATTATCATTAATTACTTCACTAACTCAAGGAAACCGGGGTGCAGTCTTTACCTTGGCCGCAAATATATAAGTTCACTTACCATCTTTACATATAAATGTATTTCACATCAAAGCATACATTTTCATAAATAGTACCCTCCAGAGTATAGGGGAACAGAACCATTAACCTTCTACTTATCCTCCTCTCTTTAACCTTGGTCGTCCTCGACCATGTAACCTATGAGTTACCACTAATCATACACTTTTAACAGTATAATTATATACGGCAATAACGTTTTTTTCCTCTGCTGATATAATTTTATTTGTGTCCCTGCTACATATAGTACTTTATAATGGCCATGTCTGACAGTGTACGGAGCATGTCTAATACTTTTGTAGGAAATTCAGAAAATCTGATAACATAAGGAAATTACTAAACAGAGAGAGATGTTAGTTCAAAACTATATTGTAGACAAATTAACAAGCAAAACACAATACAGAAAATAATACAAAAAGAAGGCGTAGAATGAGTCCAGAGAATACACAGTTCTATTAAAGGGAACATGTCACCCAAAATAACCCTTATAACCTATTAATACCTGTCCCTGCAGCCTTACAATACATTCTAACACATCCCTGTCTCACATTTTGTAGTAATCTACAAGTACAATAATGTAGTTTGCAAACTTACGAAATTGTCAGAGGGGCGTTCCTCCAAGGCATTTTGGCGGGTCCCCTGTGCCGCGCTACCCCTGCCTCGTTGCTCTAATACGCCCTAATAGGCATCATTGTACAAATGCAGAGTGCGTGCACTATTTCAATATTGCGCCCGCAATGTCACCGCTGCGACACGGTCACGTGACACCGGGATCGCCGCGTCACTTCCGGTCGTACTCAGGCAGACTTCAGCATGCAATCTGCCCATGTGCGAAGTCTGCTTGTGAGACCCGTGACCGGAAGTGACGCGTCCCGGCGTCACATGACCGCGTCACAGCGGTGACGTTGGGGGCGCGATATTGAAATCGTGCCCGCGCTCTGCATTTGTACAATAACGCCCATTAGGGCATATTACAGCAACGAGGCAGGGGTAGCGCGGCACAGGGGACCCGCCTACCAGTCAAAATGCCTTTCAGAAACGCCCCTCTGACAAGATTTTCATAAGATTGCAAACTAACTTATTGTACTTGTAGATTACTACAAAATGTGAGACAGGGATGTGTTACAATGTATTCTAAGGCTGCAGTGGCAGGTATTAATAGGTTATAAGGGTTATTTGGGGTGACAGGTTCCCTTTAAGTGCAAGGCCAATACAGGAGAAGTCCATAAATCCTTGTTCACACAGAGAAGTGTTAATAATGAAACAGTCCTCACAACACAATTCACATTGAGCGTGGCCCAATTGTGACTTAAGTCCTAGTAACACAGTTCACATGAAATGTAGCCAGATTAAGGTACAGTCCTTGAAATTAGTTCACATAGTAATCGAAGTCCCGAATTTAAAGCTATGCAGTGCAGTTCGTAAACAAATTCTCTAACCGGCTTGGAAAATGCACTGCAATACTCACAACAAACAAGATGAAGCAAATAAGGCTTAAATGACACACAGTTGTCTGTACAGAGCTGGCAGCAGGAAGGTCCATGGAAGGCACACTCAAGGTGCTGGAGAGGAACAAGGATAGAACAGAACATGCAATCGCCAAGCAGCAATGCAGAGTCATCTGAGTAGCAGAAGCAGCTAATTAAGCAGCTCAGCAAGAGCAGGAACAAAATACTCAAGAAATGGTCTGGAAGACAGATTGGAAGTTATAAAGCAAAAAAGGCAGGAAACACATAAACATGGTAAAACACCAAACTCCATTTTGGCAAAGGGTGAGGAAACACTGAAGGCAGCCTGGAAAAGCCGGAAATCCTGAAAGCATGGTTTATCATACCATTTCTCCTGGGCAGTGGGGGCGGTGCAAAAGAGTATACAGACATCACAGCATGGGATTGCAAATAATTCTTTGAAATATAACTTTTTTTTAACAAAAGAGGCCAGGAAATGTTTTACCTCAAAAAAAGAATGAGCTGTGATCCCATGCCCTAATGTCTGTACACTCTTACATTCTATGATCCCCAACTGTAATGTCTGTATACTCTTATATACTGTGATCCCGGCTGTAATGTCTGTATACTCTTATATTCTGTGATCCCCAGTTGTAATGTCTGTATACTCTTATATTCTGTAATCCCCGGATGTAATGTCTGTATACTCTTATATTCTGTAATCCCCGGATGTAATGTCTGTATACTCTTATATTCTGTGATCTCCAACTCTAATGTCTGTATACTCTTATATTCTGCGATCCCCAGCTGTAATGTCTGTATACTCTTATATTCTGTGATCCCCGGCTGTAATGTCTGTATACTCTTATATTCTGTGATCCCGGGCTGTAATGTCTGTATACTCTTATATTCTGTGATCTCCAACTCTAATGTCTGTATACTCTTATATTCTGTGATCTCCAGCTGTAATGTCTGTATACTCTTATATTCTGTGATCCCCGGCTGTAATGTCTGTATACTCTTATATTCTGTGATCCCTGGCTGTAATGTCTGTATACTCTTATATTCTGTGATCCCTGGCTGTAATGTCTGTATACTCTTATATTCTGTAATCCCAGGCTGTAATGTCTGTATACTCTTATATTCTGTGATCCCTGGCTGTAATGTCTGTATACTCTTATATTCTGTGATCCTCGGCTGTAATGTCTGTATACTCTTATATTCTGTGATCCCAGCTGTAATGTCTGTATACTCTTATATTCTGTGATCCTCGGCTGAAATGTCTGTATACTCTTATATTCTGTGATCCCCAGCTGTAATGTCTGTATACTCTTATATTCTGTGATCACCGGCCGTAATGTCTGTATACTCTTATATTCTGTGATCCCTGGCTGCAATGTCTGTATACTCTTATATTCTGTGATCCCCAGCTGTAATGATGTATACTCTTATATTCTGTGATCCCCAGCTGTAATGTCTGTATACTCTTATATTCTGTGATCCCCGGCTGTAATGTCTGTATACTCTTATATTCTGTGATCCCTGCCTGTAATGTCTCTATACTCTGTTCGTCCTCCTCGATCTATGAGATGTCATATGATCAGAACATGTCCCTGTATGGTCAGACACATCCATTACACAATACATAGCAGGGACACATATATAAGATTATCTCAGCACAGGAGATGTGGTATGATCAGACCATGTCTCTGTATGGTCAGACACATCCATTACACAGTACATAGCAGGGACACATGTATAAGGTTATCTCAGCACAGGAACATTTTTTTTTTAAACATCCAATTGTGGGAATTATTATTGTTCCAAGATTGATTGATTAAAATTAACTTTAATATGACCTTTGATAGTGGAATAACCACTTTAAGCCCCATGTTAATCCATTCCTTGTGCACATCCTTATAACGTCTAAAGGCCACTTCACACACACAGATATCTGAGTCCAATATCTGAACAGATCTCTGGTTGCAGTGAAATCATGGATACATTGCTCCATGTTGTACACAGCCACAAAATGGAGCAATGCACCCATGATTTCACTGCAACCAGAGATCTGTTCAGATATTGGACTCAGATATCTGTGTGTATGAAGTGGCATTTGGAGAGTTCAAGGGTCTGACAAAACCCTACGTTTCCCACCTCCTCTTTTTGCAAACCACACTCCATGGATCCATTATATTTTTCTGCCAGGACACAAGGACAAAAGGGACAGTGCATAGGAAAAAGGGCAGTTCATAGGGGCAAAGTCCATAAACACATGGGGCATTCATGGGGATAAGAACAATCCGTTAACAAGGCAGTACAGCGGAGCAAAGTGTGCATGCGCATGCTGGCAATGTTCCCTTGCAGACTCAAGGATTTGCTTGGCTATGTGGAAGACAAATGACGTGTCAATCAAAGCAAGAGGACGAATATCCGCAGCTGGGAGGAGGGGGTCGACGTCGTAGCAAGGATAACCATCGGACAGGACCGTTCAGTTTTACATAGAGCATGGGAAAATTTAAAAGGTTATTGCAGGGTGTATAGGAGGAATCATGGAGAAATAATAGGCCAGGGTCACATTTGCGGTTGGACCCTGGCCTGCCGGAATCCGGTTTTAACTTAGAACATTTTCCAGTGCCGCATAGCGTTTCCGCTATGCGGTGCTGGAAACCGCAGTCCCTAGTTACCCGCTGTTTACCTGCACGACCTGTCACACAGGCAGCGGCTCGGAGGGCGTTTTACAGTGCCGCACAGGAAACCGTTGCAGACACGATTTCCTGTGCGGCGCTGTAAAACGCCCTCCGAGCCGCTGCCTGTGTGACAGGTCGTGCAGGTAAACAGCGGGTAACTAAGGGCAGCGGTTTCCAGCACCGCATAGCGGAAACGCTATGCGGCGCTGGAAAATGTTCTAAGATAATACCGGAATCCGGCAGGCTAGGGGCACATCGCAAATGTGACCCTAGCCATATACACCTTTATGGAATGCAGCCAGAGGCATAACTACACCCGGGCCCTGGGGGGCCCCAAAAGTCCATTTGGCATATAGAAAAAGACTATTTCTATTAAAGATTTACAATAATTAGGGGCCCCATTGTGGCTTTTGCACTGGAGCCCATGAGCATCAGGTTTCGCCACCGAATGCAGCTCAGGTTCTGCTCAAGGTCCAAGTCCCGGTTCAGATGTGAAATACCTGATGAGTGATTCCCTTTCAGGCAACCTGCCTTTTCATTGATGGTCATCATATAAGGATTGTCATCCAACTCTGCCATGTTCCTAGATAGAAAATCGGAAGACGTTTATCACAGTATCACTGCAGAACTGGGCACATTTATCACTCGGACTGGGAACGGCAGCGCAACAGCCTCCGTGGACGGCACATCAGCAATACCTAATGACTTTCTTATTTATTCGGTGGCCATTTGTCTCCGCAGTCAGTGGGATCCAGAGCACCTTTCTCTATTAGGTTACAACTTGTTCTCATGACATATTTATTCTTGCTCGTCAGCCTTCAGTTTGTGTCTTATCTTATTATATCGCATGCTGCAGCCTGCGGTTGTATTATTTATCCGTTCAGCTTCTAGTTTATTCGGCTTTTTCATCAATTATGGTTACAGCACAATGAGCTCCTCCGGATTTGTAAGGTTTGGTGACAGAGAAGTGATGGTGTGAACCCCAGGAGATCTGCCCTATATTCTCCTGCTATTTATCTTCTCTGGGATTTCTGTATTTACAAAGTTTTCTTTGGAGGATTCCGGAATGATATTTTGTTATGTTTGTTGTACAGTTCGGTAAATTTCTTCACTTGTGTTTTCTACCTGGGTAAAATAATAATTTTGAGAATATTAAGTATGGCAAAAGTAGAGTTGTAGTTCCACTAATAATATTAATGATGGTATTTGTGTGAATGGTAATAATATCAGATGTGTAGCAATAGTATAACCAATGTAATTGATCTTAGTATTGGTGCCAGTGTAGTGTTTTTCCAAAATTAAGCCCTCCCCCAAAAATAAGCCCTAGCTTGATTTTTAGGGATTATTGGAGTAGGCTTTAAATATAAGCACTACTCCAAAAATAAGCCCTAGTAAGTCAGCGCCTCGAGCGCCAAGTTATGTCATGTGGTGCTACAGTAGGTTATGTCACTAACATCACGAAGACACAACCTAATGCGGGAGGCACTGGAATAGGCATAGTGTAACTCCCAAATTGTCCTGCCGCTTCCTCGCACCGTGACAGGGTAAAATCTTCTCACCGGTGTCAGGCCTCTTGAGTGTTGTCACCCAGTTCCTGCCTCCTGGCTGCTTCTACACTATGATGTTTGCATGCTTGCCGGTCCCAAGTCCCACCTCCTGAGTACTGCCTCCTGGGTCCTGCCCCTGGCTACTACTGCGCTATAATGTGGACTTGGCTGCTGCTTCAGGGCCCCACCTCCTGCCTCCCGAGTGCTGCCTCTTGAATCCCGCCTCCTGGCCAGCGAGGGCTTGGTTGCTGTTTCAGGCTCCCACCTCCTGCCTCCCGAGTGCCGCCTCTTGGATCCCGCTTCCTGGATGGCGCTTTGCGCTCCTGCAGAAGCAGCCACATATTACAGGAAAACCACTGTTCCGGAGTCCTGCTCTAGACTCCCGCCTCCTACCCTCTCTGAAAGAAAAAATACCTGGACCCGTAGAAGCAACATAGCTTGCAAAACGGCGTCGTTGTCCTCCGGCCCTTCCGTGGTCACCTCCCTGCACCCTGTCTATCCTTGACAATCTGGATTAAAAGACCACCCTGCACATACCGGTGAGTGCTGCCTCGTTCTTTAAATCGCTGTCCTACCCTCTCTGAGCTGCATAGAGAAGAGTGCCAATGCCACACAATGTTTTGAGAGTGCCAGTATGTGTTGCCATAAGATACACTGACACTGCACCAGCAATTCTGAATGTAAGTTAGGGTTAATGTTACTAACCTTAAAGCTGGCCATATACCTTCAAAGTAAATGTGTGATTCCTGTTCATGGAAAAAAAATAAGCAATCCCCCCAAAAAAAAACCTAGCCCTTTTTTGTAAATTAAAATAATATATGGCCTTGTCTTTTTTTTTGGAAAAACACGGCAGCATGAAAAGGGTTTTCTGCCGTTATCCCAACCACAGATTGTCTAATCCTGACAGTGTGTCATGTGTACATTTTCAGGCTTCTTGTAATGTCTGTCTGAGGTAAGGACAAAAAGGGGAATCCCGGACACACTAAATGTAACCTGCACCATCAGGCAGAACCCCAAGATACCCAGACACCCTTTAACCCCAATACAGGGATCTGGCTTTACTGCAAGGTCCAGGGGGTTGCTGCCTATAGATGGGGTGCAGTCCAAGAACAGAAAAATTGCCAAGCAGGGTCAGAGCTGAGAGGTCAGAAACTGGTCATGGTTTCTACTTGTGCTTGGCACAGTCTTCTACTAGTGCTGGTCAAGGTCTCCTACTGGTGCTGGTAATGGTCTTCTACTGTACTTTGCTTGGTTAACAAATTTTCCTCTGAGCTTTGATCATGGATTTTCCGCTCAGCTCAGGTCACCGATCTTCCTCTCAGCTGCTGTCATGGATCTTCCTCTCAGCTCGGGACACTGATCTTCCTCTCAGCTCAGGTCACCGATCTTCCTCTCAGCTCAGGTCACCGATCTTCCTCTCAGCTCAGGTCACCGATCTTCCTCTCAGCTCAGGTCACTGATCTTCCTCTCAGCTCAGGTCACCGATCTTCCTCTCAGCTCAGGTCACCGATCTTCCTCTCAGCTCAGGCCACTGATCTTCTTCTCAGTTCAGGTCACTGATCTTCCTCTCAGCTCAGGTCACTGATCTTCTTCTCAGTTCAGGTCACTGATCTTCCTCTCAGCTCAGGTCACTGATCTTCCTCTCAGGTCATGTCACTGATCTTCCTCTCAGCTCAGGTCACTGATCTTCTTCTCAGTTCAGGTCACCGATCTTCCTCTCAGCTCAGGTTACTGATCTTCTTCTCAGCTCAGGTCACTGATCTTCCTCTCAGCTCAGGTCACCGATCTTCCTCTCAGGTCATGTCACTGATTTTCCTCTCAGCTCAGGTCACTGATCTTCTTCTCAGTTCAGGTCACTGATCTTCCTCTCAGCTCAGGTCACTGATCTTCCTCTCAGCTCAAGTCAATGATCTTCTTCACAGCTCTTGTCATGGATCTTCTCAGCTCATGTCACTGATCTTCCTCTCAGCTCAGGTCACCAATCTTCCTCTCAGCTCAGGTCACTGATCTTCCTCTCAGCTCTGGTCACCGATCTTCCTCTCAGCTCAGGTCACCAATCTTCCTCTCAGCTCAGGTCATTAATCTTTCTCTTAGCTCAGATCACCGACTTTCCTCTCAGCTCAGATCACCAACTTTCCTCTCAGCTCAGATCACCGACTTTCCTCTCAGCTTTTGTCATTGATCTTGCTTTCAGCTCAGGTATAGCTCAGACCTTCTCTGGGATGTGACTGCCCTCGAACTCTTCTGTAATGATAGTATTTATTTAATTTTAAGGTTGAAGGAAGACTTTAAGTCCATCTAGTTCACCCCATAGCCTAACATGTTGATCCAGAGGAAGGCAAAAAAAAAACCATGTGGCAACACTAAGCTCCACATTGGGGAAAATAAATTCCTTCCTGACTCCACGTATGGCAATCAGACTAATTCCCTGGATCAACGCCCTATCAAAGAATGTAGTATATAGTGGCCTTGTGCTCACCTCACAATCAAATAACATGCCTGGTACTTTCTCTAGTGCCAACTCTTGCCTTTGTGGCCTCGTATTTTGCAGCTGCGACACAGCTGTCACATGACCCAGCATCTCCTCTAAACATTTCCCTTAAGGAATCACACACCACTCTAATGGTACCTTTATACGCCGCTCCCAAAGGTTAGATACCACGGGTGTCGGAGACAATTGTACCTTGTACCGTCAAAACACCGCGAGGTAGCGGCGTGTAATTCAGGTAACACCCTCCTGTCTCTGTCGACACCTGTCTTTCAGCCATGCTTAAAAACAAGTAGATATGAACCTTATGGTAGCGGCTTGTAATAGAGGAACATGTACGGTATTTGAGTTACCTGGGGCGTGCTAAAGCGTCATGTATACCACGCCCCATCAGCTATCATTGGTGGGGAGTACTGTGTACCCATTGGCTGTCCCTGTACAGGGCGGCATATTTAACGAGCTGACCAGTCACTACACATTTGCTATAGCATCATGTATTAGCCATTCTCCCTGCGCTGGCTGGCCAATCATGATGTTATTGCATTGTCCAATCACCGTACGAGCGTCTCGTAATCCACAACTCTGGCACGCCTATGTGTTGTCCCTGCTGCCCCTGGTCCTCCCATATTGCCTTGTGGTAGCGGCGTGTAAATCAGGGAAGGTGCTCCACAGAAAGTAACCTGCGGCACCCGTCGGTACTTCCAGGGATCGAAAATACCTACTGTGGAGACCTTGTAGCGGCGTGTAATTGCAGTATCAGGTACCGTTAGGAACCGTTGAAACGCGCGCATGCACATGCGACACCCGGTGGTTTCTAACCTTTGGTAGCGGCGTGTAAAGGTACCATTAGTTCCTACTTACTAGCATTGACTTCTGTACTCTATTACTTTTGGGCAGCAGATGGTGATGTTTACGTGCATTCAGTTTTACATCCCCTTACATGTATAGTCTGGAAAACCACTTTAATTTACAGTTTAGCGGTTGCTGAAAGGTACCAGCAGCAGAACGGCT
This sequence comes from Allobates femoralis, assembly GCA_033576535.1. Classification (NCBI taxonomy): domain Eukaryota; kingdom Metazoa; phylum Chordata; class Amphibia; order Anura; family Aromobatidae; genus Allobates; species Allobates femoralis. The sequence continues at coordinate 30,267,100 of JARQOC010000003.1, forward strand.
CTGTGCAAGTGCCGTAAACCGGCACAAAAAAAAATAACAATATAATGCACAGAAATGTCAAAATTACATGTGTCAAGTTCATTCTTTGGGTGACTTGATTTGGAAGAAAATACAAGAAAAAGATGTTGGTGGTGTTTTGTCTCAGTGAGAGAGGATTTCAGTGTGGGCAGTGGAAATCAGTAGATGACGCAAGGGATGAACAGAGGAGCTCAAAAAGTGAGTGGTTAAGGGAATATAAGAATCTTTATTATTTTTTACATATCATTTTATTATGTTCTGCTGCTTTTGACACGGTTCACCACTCCCTTCTTCTCCGGATCCTGGAATCCCTCGGCATCACCCACCTTGCCCTCTCTTGGATCTCCTGATACCTAGCGGACCAGACCTTCAGTGTCTCCCACTCCCACACCTCCTCCTCACCCTACCCCCTATCTGTCCCCCAAGGATCAGTCCTGGGACCGCTACATTTCTCCATATACATTCTCGGCCTAGGGTAACTCATTGAGTCCCATGGCTTTCAATACCAACTCTACGCCGACAACACCCAAGTCTACCTGTCCGGCCCTGACATCACCTCCCTACTTTCCAAAATCCCATAATGCCTTTCCGCGATCTCATCCTTTTTCTCTGCTTGCTTCCTTGAACTCAACATGGACAAAACTGGATTCATCATCTAACCCCCAAGAAATTCCCCCCACTTCCCGACCTATCCGTTTGCGCTAATGACTGCGCTCTCTCCCCAGTCCACCATGCCAAGTGCCTCGGGGTAATCCTCGACTCCTCCCTATCCTTCAAGCCCCATATCAAGGCCCTCACCACGTCCCTCCGGATCCAGCTTAGAAACATTTCACGGATCCGTTCCTTCGTTAGCCACGACACAGCTAAATCACTTATTCATGCTCTTATCATCTCCCGCCTTGACTACTGCAACCTCCTTCTCACTGGCTTACAGGGTAATTCCCTTACACCCCTCCAATCTATCCTCAACTCCGCTGCTCAACTGATCCATCTGTCCTTCCGCTACTCCCCTGTCTCCCCCTCTGCCAAGCCCTTCACTGGCTCCCCGCCTCCAAGAGATCCCAGTTCAAAACACTAACTATGGCATACAAAGCCATACACAACCTGTCCCCATCATACATCTCTGACTTGGTCTCCTGATACCTACCCCAATGCAACCTCCGATCCTCCCAAGACCTCCTCCTCCACTCCCCCCTCATCTCCTCTTCACGCAACCGTATTCAGAGCTTCTCCCGGGCATCAGCTATACTTTGGAACTTCCTGCCCCAACACGTCAGACACTCTACGACCCTGGAACCTTCAAGTGTCACCTGAAGACTCACCTATGCCGTCAAGTCTACAACCTGCCATGAGACCCAGGCGACCGCCCCATACCTGACATTCCCCCATCCTACTGTATCCTCACCCGCCCCTCATAGACTGTGAGCCCTCATGGACAGGGCCCCCTCCCCTCCTGTACCTGTATGTCCCAATTGTATACTTTTAGTGTTCTTGTCCTTGTCTACCTTATCCTCATGTAAAGCGCCATGGAACCTAATGGTGCTATATTATTAATTAATAATAATAATAATGTTCTAGCATCGGAATAGAGAGCCAAAAGCATAAAAAGGACTTTAAATTTGTGGAGAATAAAATAATTTGCAAATGAAATTTCCTTGGAAAATCCATCTCTACTCCTGATTATTGACAGTTCAGATCTGCAGTGTGGTTGCACCACTCTAGCACATTATGCTCTCCTATGCAACTAGATTTGGAGGAAATGGAGTTGGCAGTGTCGGAGCAAAGATTTCAAGCTGTACAACAAAGAGCTGCACTTCTAACTCTAATGGTACCTTTACACGCCGCCACAACAGGATGGATACCAACGGCAACTTCACGTGCACGAGCACGGCCGAACGGTTACCAACGGGAACCGCACCCTCTATACACGCCGCCACAAGGTGCGCTACGCTACGCCACATCTACAGCTACATACATCGCCGGGTGTCGCAAGTAGCCGTCTGTAGCTCAGCGTACCAGCTTTACACACAGCCACCACAGAGTGATCTGGGAGCAACAAAGGCAGGACGTAAAACAAATAGGCGTGCCACAGACCTGTACGCCGCGCCCAAACCACAACCATTGGCCAACACTACGGAGTTGTGATTGGGCACGACGGAAAGGGCGGATGGCCGAGACGTGCCGTACTAGTGAACGGAGTGTGGCACGGAATAAGCGCTTGTGACATGGCGGAGCCTGGCGAATGCATCCAAATCGATGGTAATGGGTCACGCTAGAGCGGTGGCCAGTCACATATCCCGTGTGTATGAAAGTAGCGGTCCGGGGCTATGTGTGCGTAGTACAAGTGTTTGCCGTGTCACGCACGATCAGCGCTTGTGACAGCCGCGTGTGCAGATTGAACTGAGGTGCGTTTGTGTGCCACACATTAGCGTCTTACAAAAGACAGTATGTGCGTTTTCTGTCAAAAATCTGTGACAACTGTGGCGAAGTATGTGTATGTATACAGGCTGAATGGGGTTTAATATATGTGCTGACAGATGTGAATGTAGTGGATCAGCTTCCAAGGCACCAAGTCAAAGATCTGTGTGACAGTGTATTAGCAAACACCTGACAAGAATATGTCCTGCATCAATGTGCTGTGTGCAGGGGACCCTCTGCCTACAACAAAATAAAGGATCATGTACGCACAATGGCCACAAACACTGTTGGGCAAAAGACTTTCAGAAAAACATGGCTACCCACACATATTGTGTGCACAATCCCAGCCAATAGGTGGCTATGACATCCCAGGCCCCCACCCAACCCTGCATCACTTTGCCCTCCTCCACCAAGTAATCAGGCTCACACAGATTATGTTGGATCCAACAGAAAAAGGTTTAATATATTGCATGAATCTTGACCTTGTCTTGTGCAAACAAAATATACATAAAGTAAAAACATTGTAGAATTCAAGAGCAGGTGACATTCATCAGGCAAATTCAATGGATAAGCAAATCACCACACATTGCAAACTGTGCATGGAAAAAATACTAAAATAACCTAAACTAACTAACTAAATAACTACATAATGAAAACTCATGCACATAATGAAAACAAAGAGAATGGAAAAGGTCAACCAAACATTAAAGGGGTGCAGCTAACCTGCTGTCACCTTCATTGAAAACACAAAAAGCAACTCCCAGAGCCAGCCACATTATATGGCCTGGTCCTGCCAGCTCACTGCACCAGACCCATTGAAGTAGGAGCAGTAAGCTTCTCTACTGTCCCTGGCCTCCTGCCGAGTGCGGCCATGGCTCTGCGGCTGGAGTGGCACAATCACATGGGCCTCATCACGCCAAGACCCTGGACGGAGCTCCCCTGTTGTAGCGTCTGCATTATCTACATAACCTCCTGGCGTGTATGATGCCCTATCCCTACGACGCAGGAAGTTATGTAGCACACAGCAGGCCACCACTACCGCGTCAATAGACTCCGGTTTCATATGTATAGGTGTATGAAAAATCCGGAATCTATTGGCCATTATCCCAAACGCATTTTCAACTACTCGGCGGGCCCGGGATAGCCGGTAGTTGAAAATGCGTCTCGCAGAAGTAAGGGCCCTCTGGGGATATGGCCGCAGTAGGTGTTCCTGAAGTGGGAATGCTTCATCCGCCACAAACGCAAAGTTGAGATGTTCGGTCGTGTGCTCATTTGAGGGTAAGTTTAGCCCACCATTCCCTAGTAGTGTTGCCAAGGAGCTTAGGGCAAACACCCCCCCATCTGAGTTGCGACCAGGCATTCCAACATCCACGTAGAGGAACTCATAGTTGGCATCCACTACAGCCATGAGGATTATACTACAATACCCTTTGTAATTGTAATACAAAGAGCCAGAGTGGGCAGGTTTGGTAATCCTCACGTGCTTACCATCCAATGCCCCGCCACAGTTGGGGAAGTTCCACCGGGTTTCAAACCCTTGGGCCACTTCCAGCCATTCTGCAGCGGTTAATGGCATTTTCATGTAGGCTGGCTGCAGAGCTCTCCAGATGGCCCAACACGTTTCAGGGATCAGGCGGCTCAGCAGGGGCAGGGAGACACGTGACACGTATGTGAGGGATGTCATGGACTGCCCTGTAGCCAGGAACCGCAAAGTGATCGCCAACCGCTCAGCAGCTGATACTGATGGGCGCATTATAGTGTCCTGACGCGCTATCATTGGCCCAACACGCTCCAATAGGAAGGTGAAACAGTCCTCGGGCATACGGAGATAGTTTCGGTAATCATCAGGACAGTTAAGCTCCAGCTCCCGCAACAGCTGCATGTGGCCCCGGGTTTCCCGCCTCAGAAGCCAATCATGGGTCCACATCCGCCGCTGTCTGCGCCTCATCAACCTTTCATACCGATCCTGATACCACATTTGCTCTTCCACCAACGCAAGAGCCACGATAACATTGCGGTCATGGATATTCTGCATCCTCAATATCAGCACCTGTAGATGTGAAAGCACAACATGAGTACATAGACCAAAATGTGTGCAAGTCAGCAGGTTCAGCAACCCACACCTCTTTTCCATTACACACTATAGCCAAGAGGATGGGATCTCTTGTGTGGGCCCAAAACACAACCCTGAAGCAAGGACGGCAAACACCCAGTAGTCACCCCAAACAACATGGCACACGGCGATTGAGAGTGGCCTCCTCTACATCAACGTCAATGGGAGCTCCCAAAATTCACACATCTGCACCTAGGTGAGTTAGAAAGGGACATGTGTCACCAATAATGTTGGTCAAAACAGGTCCCATAATCCATTACACAGCCCATAATGTCAATTGATTACAGTAAAAATGAGAAGAATAACGAATGTGACGTACCCCGATATGGAAGGTTGAGGAAGGCTACATGAACCAAACAACATTGCACATGACTGCGGATGGTTACCCATGGTGTAATTGGTTTTTGAAGGTGTCATTTTAAATACACATGTATGCCATGTCTGGCGCCCAACACCTCAAAGCCCTGTGTCATCCCATTCCCGTTGAACACAGTCTCCATTGGCCACAACCAGTATGCAGAAATCGATCCAGTCGACATGAGTGACACAGTTCCGTCTACAGTCATGCATCCATTCTCCTGTATGTTTGTCTGCAAACAAACACAGCAATGTATCTCAACAAAAGTGTCAAGGCCCACACAAAATGCCGTATCCTAAACCCACACACTACACTATATGTCGTCCCTACAATACAAACCCCTATATCGGCCGCTACACCAGTCTCCGGCGCTCTCCAGACCATCAACATATGCACCCACCCTGCGCCAATTCCATGTGTGTCCACAAAAACTTACCTAATGGGTCTGGCCAGCAAGCGTAATGTTTGGCGGGATGGCCAACTTTTAAAGGGCCGCCAACCTATCACGATTCAGCGATCTCCACCAATTAGCGGAAGGCAAATCCGCACCAGGTGCCCCTTCAGGATGTGCATTATTGTGTCCGCTGTGATTGGTGTCCGGACTATAAAGGCAGGTCAATGGCCACTGCTCCGTGTCAGACGTCGATGTGCATTGAGCTACTAGTGTCCTGTTGACTTCTGTTGCTCTGACGGTAAGCCTCTTTAGCGGTTGTAAGAAAATGTAATGAACGCAGCTGGTTCTGGCACAGGCAGCTAGGCGATGTGTGTATGGCCATGTTTGAAGCGGCATGCAAATATTGAACACGTAATATTAAATATGTGACCTTATTCTGTGTCGCCAGTAGCCAGGTAGTGCCTCTACTTATATAGTGTAAGTATGTATTGCACCTTCTGCTTTTTGGCAATGGTAAAGAGCACGCTGTTATTTCTTGGCTGGTACTTCACATCAAATTTCAGGGGTGGTAGAATTGTGGCGGACATTCCAGGGATGTTGGGTACATGTGTTAAAATGGGATTCCCGTTGGAGGAAAAACCTACTGATCATCTGGGTGCAA
>JARQOC010000003.1:30273161-30409269 GCA_033576535.1 Allobates femoralis
CTAATGGTACCTTTACACGCCGCCACAACAGGATGGATACCAACGGCAACTTCACGTGCACGAGCACGGCCGAACGGTTACCAACGGGAACCGCACCCTCTATACACGCCGCCACAAGGTGCGCTACGCTACGCCACATCTACAGCTACATACATCGCCGGGTGTCGCAAGTAGCCGTCTGTAGCTCAGCGTACCAGCTTTACACACAGCCACCACAGAGTGATCTGGGAGCAACAAAGGCAGGACGTAAAACAAATAGGCGTGCCACAGACCTGTACGCCGCGCCCAAACCACAACCATTGGCCAACACTACGGAGTTGTGATTGGGCACGACGGAAAGGGCGGATGGCCGAGACGTGCCGTACTAGTGAACGGAGTGTGGCACGGAATAAGCGCTTGTGACATGGCGGAGCCTGGCGAATGCATCCAAATCGATGGTAATGGGTCACGCTAGAGCGGTGGCCAGTCACATATCCCGTGTGTATGAAAGTAGCGGTCCGGGGCTATGTGTGCGTAGTACAAGTGTTTGCCGTGTCACGCACGATCAGCGCTTGTGACAGCCGCGTGTGCAGATTGAACTGAGGTGCGTTTGTGTGCCACACATTAGCGTCTTACAAAAGACAGTATGTGCGTTTTCTGTCAAAAATCTGTGACAACTGTGGCGAAGTATGTGTATGTATACAGGCTGAATGGGGTTTAATATATGTGCTGACAGATGTGAATGTAGTGGATCAGCTTCCAAGGCACCAAGTCAAAGATCTGTGTGACAGTGTATTAGCAAACACCTGACAAGAATATGTCCTGCATCAATGTGCTGTGTGCAGGGGACCCTCTGCCTACAACAAAATAAAGGATCATGTACGCACAATGGCCACAAACACTGTTGGGCAAAAGACTTTCAGAAAAACATGGCTACCCACACATATTGTGTGCACAATCCCAGCCAATAGGTGGCTATGACATCCCAGGCCCCCACCCAACCCTGCATCACTTTGCCCTCCTCCACCAAGTAATCAGGCTCACACAGATTATGTTGGATCCAACAGAAAAAGGTTTAATATATTGCATGAATCTTGACCTTGTCTTGTGCAAACAAAATATACATAAAGTAAAAACATTGTAGAATTCAAGAGCAGGTGACATTCATCAGGCAAATTCAATGGATAAGCAAATCACCACACATTGCAAACTGTGCATGGAAAAAATACTAAAATAACCTAAACTAACTAACTAAATAACTACATAATGAAAACTCATGCACATAATGAAAACAAAGAGAATGGAAAAGGTCAACCAAACATTAAAGGGGTGCAGCTAACCTGCTGTCACCTTCATTGAAAACACAAAAAGCAACTCCCAGAGCCAGCCACATTATATGGCCTGGTCCTGCCAGCTCACTGCACCAGACCCATTGAAGTAGGAGCAGTAAGCTTCTCTACTGTCCCTGGCCTCCTGCCGAGTGCGGCCATGGCTCTGCGGCTGGAGTGGCACAATCACATGGGCCTCATCACGCCAAGACCCTGGACGGAGCTCCCCTGTTGTAGCGTCTGCATTATCTACATAACCTCCTGGCGTGTATGATGCCCTATCCCTACGACGCAGGAAGTTATGTAGCACACAGCAGGCCACCACTACCGCGTCAATAGACTCCGGTTTCATATGTATAGGTGTATGAAAAATCCGGAATCTATTGGCCATTATCCCAAACGCATTTTCAACTACTCGGCGGGCCCGGGATAGCCGGTAGTTGAAAATGCGTCTCGCAGAAGTAAGGGCCCTCTGGGGATATGGCCGCAGTAGGTGTTCCTGAAGTGGGAATGCTTCATCCGCCACAAACGCAAAGTTGAGATGTTCGGTCGTGTGCTCATTTGAGGGTAAGTTTAGCCCACCATTCCCTAGTAGTGTTGCCAAGGAGCTTAGGGCAAACACCCCCCCATCTGAGTTGCGACCAGGCATTCCAACATCCACGTAGAGGAACTCATAGTTGGCATCCACTACAGCCATGAGGATTATACTACAATACCCTTTGTAATTGTAATACAAAGAGCCAGAGTGGGCAGGTTTGGTAATCCTCACGTGCTTACCATCCAATGCCCCGCCACAGTTGGGGAAGTTCCACCGGGTTTCAAACCCTTGGGCCACTTCCAGCCATTCTGCAGCGGTTAATGGCATTTTCATGTAGGCTGGCTGCAGAGCTCTCCAGATGGCCCAACACGTTTCAGGGATCAGGCGGCTCAGCAGGGCAGGGAGACACGTGACACGTATGTGAGGGATGTCATGGACTGCCCTGTAGCCAGGAACCGCAAAGTGATCGCCAACCGCTCAGCAGCTGATACTGATGGGCGCATTATAGTGTCCTGACGCGCTATCATTGGCCCAACACGCTCCAATAGGAAGGTGAAACAGTCCTCGGGCATACGGAGATAGTTTCGGTAATCATCAGGACAGTTAAGCTCCAGCTCCCGCAACAGCTGCATGTGGCCCCGGGTTTCCCGCCTCAGAAGCCAATCATGGGTCCACATCCGCCGCTGTCTGCGCCTCATCAACCTTTCATACCGATCCTGATACCACATTTGCTCTTCCACCAACGCAAGAGCCACGATAACATTGCGGTCATGGATATTCTGCATCCTCAATATCAGCACCTGTAGATGTGAAAGCACAACATGAGTACATAGACCAAAATGTGTGCAAGTCAGCAGGTTCAGCAACCCACACCTCTTTTCCATTACACACTATAGCCAAGAGGATGGGATCTCTTGTGTGGGCCCAAAACACAACCCTGAAGCAAGGACGGCAAACACCCAGTAGTCACCCCAAACAACATGGCACACGGCGATTGAGAGTGGCCTCCTCTACATCAACGTCAATGGGAGCTCCCAAAATTCACACATCTGCACCTAGGTGAGTTAGAAAGGGACATGTGTCACCAATAATGTTGGTCAAACAGGTCCCATAATCCATTACACAGCCCATAATGTCAATTGATTACAGTAAAAATGAGAAGAATAACGAATGTGACGTACCCCGATATGGAAGGTTGAGGAAGGCTACATGAACCAAACAACATTGCACATGACTGCGGATGGTTACCCATGGTGTAATTGGTTTTTGAAGGTGTCATTTTAAATACACATGTATGCCATGTCTGGCGCCCAACACCTCAAAGCCCTGTGTCATCCCATTCCCGTTGAACACAGTCTCCATTGGCCACAACCAGTATGCAGAAATCGATCCAGTCGACATGAGTGACACAGTTCCGTCTACAGTCATGCATCCATTCTCCTGTATGTTGTCTGCAAACAAACACAGCAATGTATCTCAACAAAAGTGTCAAGGCCCACACAAAATGCCGTATCCTAACCCACACACTACACTATATGTCGTCCCCTACAATACAAACCCCTATATCGGCCGCTACACCAGTCTCCGGCGCTCTCCAAGACCATCAACATATGCACCCCACCCTGCGCCAATTCCATGTGTGTCCACAAAAACTTACCTAATGGGTCTGGCCAGCAAGCGTAATGTTTGGCGGGATGGCCAACTTTTAAAGGGCCGCCAACCTATCACGATTCAGCGATCTCCACCAATTAGCGGAAGGCAAATCCGCACCCAGGTGCCCCTTCAGGATGTGCATTATTGTGTCCGCTGTGATTGGTGTCCCGGACTATAAAGGCAGGTCAATGGCCACTGCTCCGTGTCCAGACGTCGATGTGCATTGAGCTACTAGTGTCCTGTTTGACTTCTGTTGCTCTGACGGTAAGCCTCTTTAGCGGTTTGTAAGAAAATGTAATGAACGCAGCTGGTTCTGGCACAGGCAGCTTAGGCGATGTGTGTATGGCCATGTTTGAAGCGGCATGCAAATATTGAACACGTAATATTAAATATGTGAACCTTATTCTGTGTCGCCCAGTAGCCAGGTAGTGCCTCTACTTATATAGTGTAAGTATGTATTGCACCTTCTGCTTTTTGGCAATGGTAAAAGAGCACGCTGTTATTTCTTTGGCTGGTACTTCACATCAACATTTCAGGGGTGGTAGAATTGTGGCGGACATTCCAGGGATGTTGGGTACATGTGTTAAAATGGGACTTCCACGTCTGGAGGAACACCTACATGATCATCTGGGTGCACATTACATGTAGTATGTGCAGTGTTGGCACACACCCAGCCCGCCTTTCTGATATAGTGACCCCTTACCATTGTGGACACTGGCCAGGTACTAGTTAGCACACAACGTGTTAGGTCACATGTTGCCCTCTACAGGTATGTACGCACACACCGTGTCAAGGTGTGTTGCAATAGGTACATTGGGGACAGAAATCATGTTTGAAACATCTGTAGGTGGACACCGATATCCGGTGCTTGATATTGGCTGCATACATGTGTTTGAGTTAGTAGCGGTCTGAGATTGAGAAAATGGCACACTCATGGCCAGTTTCACTCCACAAAATAGCTGCATAGATGATCACTGTAGAAAGTTAATGATTATGTGTATGATTGTGGCAAGTTTTGAAATGTCGGTATGCCTTGTGTTGTGACTGTTTCTTTTTTTGTTAATTTTTCATCGGCAGATGCCGACGGGTACTGTGGAATTGGAATCCCAGCTTCTCACGGAGTATCAGCGGCACGAATGTTTGTGGCGCAGCTCGCTGCCCGAATATAAAAATCGGGCAGCGAGGGCCGAGGCCTACAGGAGTCTTGTGGCTCTGGCAAATCGCTTGGAGCCAAGGGTAGGCAAGACGTGGGACCAGCCTATGGTGGCACTTAAGATCAAAAACATGAGGTCGGCGTTCATGCGGGCTCACATTCTGTACCAGCGTCGTCGCTCAGGGGCTGGAGCAGAGGAGGTACCATCACCTACCCTATGGTACTATCCCCTGTTCACCTTCATCCTGGGCGAGGTTCGCCCGCATCGAACGACCACCAACTGCCCCGTTGCTGCGTCCCATGTAGGCCCGGCTGCATCACCACCTGCGCCACAGGAGGTGGGTAATTGTGTGACAGTGGTGGGCCACAATGTTTCCTTCACATGTGTGCTTCGATAAATCCTTCACACCAAATGTGTTGCCATATTTACCTCCTTGCTGCGGCACACCTTGGGGTGTCAATCTATCTGCCCTCCTTCCATGACTTACCAGACTTTTCTATTCTATGCTTCCAGGCCGTATTGCAATGTTGCTTCTTCCACAACATCTTGGTATGTTTAGGTTAGTTATTTAAGGGTTTCAAGATAGCAGGTGGTTTGTTCTCAAACAGCCACATAGTACCATGTAGTAAATGGTGCTGTCTCACATGTGTGTTGGCTTTGTTGCCAGTGGGTTAAAGGTAATTGAGTGAGGGGTGGATTCTCACCATAAAGGAGTCCTAATGGGAAGGTGCCCAATATGTGTCATTGGCCAGCACAGCCCCCAGTATCAAGGTGTTGTGGTGACATGTCCTAATATTGGATTACGGCTACGTGACAAACAACTAATTATGTATTTAGCTGAGCTCCTGGAATGGTCGAGGTGAGTGTACAGGAGAACCACTGGTGTTGGGGTCTTGAACCTTATTTGCTTTACTGTGTTATTCCTCATTTTGCATTCTGGTAGTTGGGCTTGGTGTGTGTGGGAGTGGTATATAGAGTCCTGTTGTGAATGTATACAGTTGATATAGCCTCCACTAATGGATTTTTTTAATATTTTTTCCCCACCCACAGGCCCCAGAAGAGGACGGCTCCATTGCCGAGGATTCTGTTGCTGATGATGCTCAGCCCATGACATCTGGGGCTGAGCAGGAGGGCGCGGCGAGTGATGTGGGTCCAGGCCCAGGTCCCAGCTCCGGGATCCGTCGCCGCCGACGTCCTGCACCACCTGAGACGGAGCTGGCGACCTGGGCCCGACGCGTGTTGTTGGATGAACAACGGACCCACATGGACCCCGACGCCCTCTACATGAGCAACAGAATGCGAGGGATGGAGCCGCTCCAGAAGAAGATCCTTCTGAGGGTGTTCCACAATGCCGCTGATGCTGCCGATGATGGGGCCCTTCAATGGGGCTGCCACGTCCCCTCCCCCATGCAACACACCTTGTGGCCCCTTTCACCAGCTGCCCCATCTCGGCCCGTGAGAAGACCGGCCCCGCCACAGTCACCCCATCCCCCCTCAACACATCGTCGTTCAACCAGACGTTCTGGGGCAGGTCGGGGCTGCCCTCAGAGGAGGGGGGATGCGGCATTGTCAGAGCCGACAGAAGAGGAGTAATTTGGACACTAGTAGCCAATGCACAGAATTGGCAGTCTGGACTTTATAATTTCAGGAATTGCGTTTTATATGTATATTTTGTTGATTGATTTTTGGCCAAAATTAGTGGGTTTTTTTTAATTTTTTTTTCCACTAAAATTCTATTATTTGTAATTTATTTTAAATTCCAGGCTGGAATAAATTTTATTTATTAACACAATTGTGTATTCATTTCAGAATAAGGATTGTGTGGGTTTTTGGGGGTGAATGTAATTGTGGCCAATAATAGGTTTCCCCAAGCCACACAATATGGGCCAGTGCTCGCTCAGCAGGATCACCATCGGTTCATTTGGAATGTCTTAGCACATTCACAAAGGGATGTTGTGATGTGCCTCACATAGTTAGGTTATGGTGAGGTTTGGTCACCAAATATTAGTAAGGTCACATGAAGGAGCGTATAACAAAGTTAGAACAGCATTGTATTGTAAACATACATGTGTCACAGACATTTGCCATCATACAAGGAAGGCTTAGGCCAGATGGGGCTAGCCAGTCCACACTTGTGATGGTCCCAATGTGGGACAGTATAGGGATTGTAGGCCAGATGGGGCTAGCCAGTCCACACTTGTGATGGTCCCAATGTGGGACAGTATAGGGATTGTAGGCCAGATGGGGCTAGCCAGTCCACACTTGTGATGGTCCCAATGTGGGACAGTATAGGGATTGTAGGCCAGATGGGGCTAGCCAGTCCACACTTGTGATGGTCCCAATGTGGGACACTATAAGAAAAGAGCCCAACGGGGGCAAAAAAAAATAAAAACCAATATTTTCACTTTTGCAAGGCAACAAGCCAACGTGTGAAAATTTTAGGGTCCAACAAGGACAACTGTTTGTGGGGCCACGTTTGGCCAGGATACAATGCATCCCTCAAATTCATGGGTGTGAACCATGGTGTGGGTGTAGGTCCGCCAGCATTTGAGCCAGGCGGCCAAGGTCCTGCAGGCCACGCTGTAGAGCCGTGGTCAAACGGGCCACAAATGCCTGATGGGCCTGGATGAATTCCTCCATGGTAGGGGCACCTGTATTGGGAGTAAACACAAACTTTAGTACACACTCGTCACTGCTGATGGTTAGTCATGACTGGCCGCAACCATCCACTTACCCTGTTCCTCCAAATCCAGTTCACCATCAGACGGGGAGGGAGATGGGGTCAAGCTCCATCCATATGAGCCCGCACGTTCACCATCTGGAAAAAGGGAGAACCAACATGGTTTACTTTGTTTACATAAATTGTTTGGCCCCAGATGAAATTGAAGCAACAGTGTGCAGGGTGTCTGTGGCAACATAACACACTTACCACCATAGTCACTGTGTGGGGACATGGTCACCCCAGGACTCGCCACTGAGCTGGAGACAGTGGGAGGTGGTGTTACTCCCGGGCTGGGGCTCCGTGGCCACATTATGTGGTTCAGGGGTAACAGTGGTCCTGGGCTACGGGGCAAAGACTCCTCTGGGCCGCCAGGTACTTGCTGCTCCTCGCCCTCCTGTGGGGAGTTGATGTGTTCCTCCAGCAGCCAGGCAGATGGGGACAGCTGGTCACACTCCAGCGGGCTGCCAGGTGCGGACTGGTCCTCCACGTCCTCTGTCCCGGTGGGTGACGGGACGTCTGGCTCCTGAAGCCCGGGGGAAGGTGTTGACCCTGGGGACAAGGGTGCCACTTGAGGCTGATGTGGTGGGGTTCTTGATGGGCCACCTGGGGGTGGGGCATGGGGCCCTTCTTCTGATGAGGATTCAGCATCTAGTTTGAAATTTGAACATAAAAGACGTAATAAGATCATGCCTACACATTGTTGTCCTACAAAGAGCTTGTGTGGGTATGTATTTGACGGCTATGGCTGGGGTCACACACACACAGATATGTGGCCAGATATTGTTGACAGATCTCTGGTTGCAGTGAAAGCATGGACACATTGTTCCATTTTGAGGCTCTCTCCAAATGTCAACATGTGACCATGATTTGACTGCAAACAGAGATGTGCAAACAATATGTGGGCAGATATCTGTGTGTGTGACCCAGCCTTACTTAGCATCAACCAGGTGATGCTGGATGCATACACTCATGTTGTATGCATGGACTGTGCGTGTGAGACATTTTTAGGCCTGACTGGATGAGCACAACACTGTGAAGATGTGTTTGATTGTGTAGGCCACACTGTCCCTTGTCATATGTTTCCATCATTTTTTGTGTATTGTGGGACATGCACATGTGGCGGTGTGTGTTTTGGGGCAACAATTACTCACCACGCAGCCTGGCAATCCTGGCACGGATGTCCAGTATGCGACCTGGGCACTTGTGCTTCAAGTCAGCGATCTTTTTTTGGATCGCTTTTACTGTCCTCTGTACCCCCAGTTGGCAGAGCAGGGCCCGCTGGATCCGCCGCACGGTGCACCGATTGCGCAGCCTGGGGTGGCGGTGGTGATGGTGGCCCCAATAGTCCCGACGGTCACAATGATCAATGAGGATGATCAGCTCCGCCATCCCCCATGTTGCGGCGCGGTGCACGGCTGCCATGACTGCTATGGTGTGTGCAGAGGCGGGGCTGGCACCTTGCAGGCAGAGTGAAAATGAAACCAACGTCATGACGTCATTACGACCGCTGTGGGGGTGACGTACCTTTATAAGTAGCCCAACACGCAGTGACTCGGCCGACACACTTATGCGGCCCCTACTGCAGAAGACCCACAGTGCAGTCCGTACAACACGGCTCTGATCTGTCTACTGGGTAATCTCCTCCGATGTGGTATGGGATTGTGTGCATCTGTGTGCGCGCTGCGCGCACTGCCAGACCCGGAACACTTCTACGGCAGCTGCTGTGCAATAAGCCAGAGCGGTACGTAACACACACTTGTGCGCTGTGTCCCGCATTATTCGTTTTCATGTTGATAGGATGTGCACACTGTATGTAGATCATGGGCCATTTATGATTTTACGTTCAAGTGTGTGTCCGCGTAATTGTACTACTATCTGATCGTGCATACGGCGCGTATGTGTAGTGCTGAAGGGACAGCTCATCCAAGATGGAGGGCTGTGAGGCAAGGGCCAATCGTAACGCAGCATCTTCCACCAATGATCGCTGAAGGGGCGCGGTATCACGCAGCATGGGTGACGCCTTAGCCACATTGCAGCTACATCGCCGGGTGTCCAGAGTTCCCTTCTGTAGCTTCTTTACACGCCGATACAGCTCGCTACAATCGGCGATGTTGCCATATGTTTATGGGCAGTGCACGGATACAGAGGTATCTGTAGCCGGCTGTGTCGTCCCGTCTTCAGACGCCGCTACTACGGGCAATATTGGCTCGACAAGCTACATTTGTAGCCTGTAGCGGGTTGTATCCATCCTGTTGTGGCGGCGTGTAAAGGTACCATAAAGGTACCTTTACACGCCGCCACAACAGGATGGATACCAACTGCTACTTCACGTGCACGAGCACGGCCAAACGGTTACAAACGGGAAACGCACCCTCTTTACATGCCGCCACAAGGTACGCTACGCTACGCTACATCTACAGCTGGCTACATCGCCGGGTGTCTCAAGTAGCCGTCTGTAGCTCAGCGTACCAGCTTTACACACCGCCACCACAGAGTGATCTGGGAGGAACAAAGGCAGGACGTAAAACAAATAGGCGTGCCAAAGACCTGTACGCCGCGCCCAAACCACAACCATTGGCCAACACTACGGAGTTGTGATTGGGCACGACGGAAAGGGCGGATGGCCGAGACGTGCCGTACTAGTGATCGGAGTGAAGCACGGAATAAGCGGTTGTGACATGGCGTAGCATGGCGAATGCATCGAAATCGATGGTAAAACGTCACGCTGGAGCGGTGGCCAGTCACATACCCCGTGTGTATCAAAGTAGCGGTCCGGGGCTATGTGTGCGTAGTAGAAGTGTTTGCCTTGTCACGCACGCTTGTGACAGTGGCGTGTGCCGATTGCACTGAGGTGCGTTTGTGCGACACACAGTAGCGGCTTACAAAACACAGTATGTGCGTTTTCTGTAGAAATTCTATCTGTGTCAACTGTGGCGAACTATGTGTGAATAGTGGCTGAATGGTGTTAATATATCTGCTCACAGATGTGCATGTAGTGGAACAGCTCCCAAGGCAACATGTCAAACATCTGTGTGACACTGTATTTGAAAACACCTAAGAATATGTCCTGCATCAATGTGCTGTGTGCAGCATTATTCCTTATCATGTGTTGAGAGGATGTGCACACTGTATGTAGATCATGAGGCATTTGCGAATTTTCTTTCAAGTTTGTGTCCGCGTAATTGTACTACTATATGATCGTGCATACGGCGCGTATGTGTAGTGCTGACGGACAGCTCATCCAAGATGGAGGGCTGTGAGGCAAGGGCCAATCGGACCGCAGCATCTTCCACCAATGATCGCAGATGCGGCGCGGTAACACGAAGCCTGGGTGACGCCTTAGCTACATTGCAGCTACATCGCCGGGTGTCCACAGTTCCCTTCTGTGGGTTCTTTACACGCCGATACAGCTCGCTACAATCGGCGATGTAGCCATCTGTTTATGGGCAGTGCACGGATACAGAAGTATCTGTAGCCGGCTGTGTCGTCCCGTCTTCAGACGCCGCTACTACGGGCGATATTGGCGCCACAAGCTACATTTGTAGCCTGTAGCGGGTTGTATGCATCCTGTTGTAGCGGCGTGTAAAGGTACCTTTAGGGGCCCTTTACACGCCGCTACGACAGGATGGATACAACCCGCTACAGGCTACAAATGTAGCTTGTAGCGTCAATATAGCCCGTAGTAGCGGCGTGTGAAGACGGGACGTGACAGCCGGCAACAGATACATCTGTTTCCGAGCACTGCTCGAAAACAGATGGCTACAAAGCCGATTGTAGCGAGCTGTATCGGCGTGTAAAGAGGCTACAGAAGGGATGTCTGGACACCAGGTTATGTAGCTGGAATGTAGCTGGGGCGTGACACAGGCTTCGGGTTACCGCGCCCCTTCAGCGATCATTGGAGGAAGCTCCTGCATGACGATTGGTAGTCGCTGCATAGGGCGGCATATTTAAGGATCTGACCAGTCACACTACACAATCGCTCGAGCGTGCTGTATTAACCAGCCTCCTGCGATGCCTGCCCAATCATGATGTTCTTGCTTTGTCCTATCAGCGTACGGATGTCTTGTAATCCACAATTGTGGCACGCCTATGTGCTGTCCCTGCTGCACCAGGTCCGCCCATATTAGCTTGTTGTAGCGGTGTGTAAATGAGGTAAGCTAAGCTACAGATGGCTACTTGAGACACCTGGCGATGTAGCTAGCTATAGATGTAATGTAGCGTAGCGCACCTTGTGGCGGCGTGTAAAGGTGGTGCGTTTCCCGTTTGTAACCGTTTTGCCGTGCTCGTGCACGTGAAGTAGCGGGTTGTATCCATCCTGTCGTAGCGGCGTGTAAAGGTACCCTAATGGTACCTTTACACGCCGCAACAGGATGGTGGCAACAACCGGGTGCTTCACATGCACGAGCACGTACAAATGGTTGCAAACGGTAATCGCACCACCTTTACACGCCGCAACAAGGTGCGCTACGGTAGGTTACATCTATCTCTAGATACACCGCCGGGTGCCACAAGTTACCTTCTGTAGCTCACCTTACCTCATTTACACGCCGCAACAACAAGGTAATATGGGCGGACCTGGTGCAGCAGGGACAACACATAGGCATGCCACAATTGTGGATTACGAGAATTCCGTACGCTGATAGGACAAAGCAATAACATCATGATTGAGCATCCAGCGCAGGAGGCTGACTAATACATGACGCTCGAGCAATTGTGTAGTGTGACTGGTCAGTTCCTTAAATATGCCTCCCTATGCAGCGACTACCAATCGTAACGCAGGAGCTTCCACCAATAATCGCTGATGGGGGGTGGTATCCCGGAGCCTGTGTCACGCCCCAGGTACATGCCAGGTACATAGCATGGTGTCGAATCAACCCTTCTGTTCCTTATTTACACGCCGATACAGGCCGCAACCATCGCCTTGAAAACCACCTGTTTTAGGGCACTGCTCTGAAACAGGTGCCTCCAGTGGCGGGTGGCAACAACCGTCTTCACACGCCGCTACCTCGGGTTGATTTGGCGGTGCAAGATACATTTCTCTCATCTACCGGTTGTTGCCACCATCCTGTTGCGGCGTGTAAAGGTACCATAAAAGACTACATAAGTGGCTGATTACCTAAGCAACGAGTTGTAAACTAATGAATTAAAAACACCTTCAAATTTGAGAACAGGGGGGATTTTTAATAATAGTTAAATCAAGAAACATTCCGCTGAAGACGATGACATGGCTCAAACAGTCTGGTCTTTTCTGAAGTAACATATGGAAGTGAAACCTGGAAGATAAAGGAACAAGACAGAAGAAGAATCAACACATTCAAAATGTGGTGCTCGGGAAGGATGTTATCAATACCATGGATGGCAAGAAGAACAAACACATCAAGCCAGACATGTCACTGGAAGGAAGGATCACCAAGATATGACTTGTCACATCATATGAAGAGAGAAATCACACTGGAGAAGGACATCATAGTTGGAAGAATAGAAGTTACAAGGCGAAGAGGAAGACCAGCAACCCGATGGCTTGATACAAACAAAATAATGGTGGAGAAGACCCTGGTGGACTTATCTAGCCTTGGGAAGACCCTGGTTGGCCTATCTATCCTTGAAGAATACCCTGGTGGACCTATCTAGGTTTGGAGAAGATCCTTGTGGATCTATCTAGGCTTGGAGAAGACTCTGGTGGGCCTAAATAGGCTTGGAGTAGAACCTGGTGCACAAGATTGATCTTCCTAAAAAGCATTCATTTATCAAGTCAAAAATGATTATACCGTGTTAGCCAGTAGATAGAAAAATATTAGAATCTGAGAGTCCTCAGTACATTTTAATGGCTAACTGAAAACATGGTAAGGGAAACAAGCTTTGGGATACTATGGCCCCTTCATCTCGCTAATAATCTATCAATTCGTAAAGGTTTGAGATTGAGATGAAAGCCATTAAAATAATAAAAACTAATACACTGAAATGTTGTCCATGTGTGATGATAAGAAAACCCATTTACGACGAGCAGCTACTGGACATGTTTTGGACTTCAATCATCTCTATAATGGGCCAGTACATGGTGGGTCATATTTACGGATGCACCTAAATAAAATGGGAATAGTTGGTGATATCAACTTCCTGTTTGTGGCATATTAGTACATGGGAGGGGGAAAACGTGACCAGATGGGTGGTGACCATGGCGGCCATTTTGAAGTTGGCCATTTTGGATACAACTTTATTATTTTCAATGGGAAGAGAGTCATGTGTGTCATCTAAATCATGTAGCAATTTCAGATATCCAGTGCCATTGAGGTTTCCATTAAGAATGGCCCCACTATCCTTGTACCCCATATACCGCACCATACCATCAATGTTTGTGTTCCAGCAGTCTTGGAGGGATCTATCCACTGTGGGTTAGTGTCAGACCAATAGCGGTTGGTTTTGTTTGTTAACTTCACAATTCACAAAAAAGTTTGCCTCATCCCTCATCTGAAGGCAATTGTCTATGCTGTGAAGATACGAGATGTGCAGCATCTGATACACCGGATCCTGGAAGCCTGTGCTGCATTTCTTCTGTGGTGTTGATATCAGTGTGTCCAGAGTGGGAGAAGACAATCCAACACAATGGGCAGCACTTTGAACACATTTTATAAGTGTCATAAACTTGTAAATAACTCATGAAAGAATAAAGTTACATTAAAACCAAGCACACCATTGTTTTTCTTATGAAATTCTCAATGTGTTTGATGTGTCACATGACCCTCTTCCCACTGAAAAAATAAAGTTGGATCAAAAATGGCCGACTTCAAAATGGCCGCCATGGTCACCACCCATTTGGAAAAGTTTTCCCCTCCCATATACAGGGAGTTGATATCACCAACCATTCCCATTTTATCTAGGTGTCTAGATAAATGGACCACCCTGTCATCATTCTTCCATTCAGTGGCGGACCTTCAGCCTGGCGGGCCCTGGTACAGTTGTAGGTGAGGAGCGGGCGGCGGGAGAAAGGGGGTGCTAGCAGGTTCAGGTGAGGAGCGGGGGGGGAATATAGGGGGCTAGCAGCTGCGCCGAGCCGCGCATTACAGGTCTGGGAGCTGGGGCTGCAGAGGAGAGGAGGGGCGGGAACAGCCAAGGGAAGCAGGAAACTTCCCCCAGTTAACCTCCTCTCCTCTGACACAGGGCCCTACCCGGTTGGGGCCCTGATGCAGCTGAACCAGCTGCGTAGGTCCGCCCCTGCTTCCATTACCGGTAAAAGCCACACAATGGTAACAAGAGACTGTTTTTGTGTCCCACCCTAAATATTAAGACCCCTACAGTCACCTGACATGACGTTACTGTGATTGACAGATTATTCTGTAATTTTGACACATACAAAGACCATATTTTTAGCAAATAGGTAATCTCCAAATCCAATACACAAACACATTCCACCTAGCAAATAGCGCCTGGAATAAGAAAGTACCCAAAAGGATGAAAATGGCGGGTTCGTAAATAAAACATCCCCATAATCCATACGTAATGAGCTGTTTCTGTGAAGAGATTATACAGAATGATTTTCATCTGTGACTTTGCATACATAATGCATCTAATGTATACCATGTAATTCACTGGCAGGACAAATGAGCTGTGAATCCCCGGGGGCCGCGGGGACGGCGTTCCCATGTAATCTCGCTATCCTAATAATAAATAGCAGATATTATAATGCATTTACCATGTATTTGCTTTTCTACATATTTCCTATTACCAAAGTGCTTATGTCTGGGGTAGATGTGTTATTATAGAGCAGTAATAGGCTCCGTGTCATGAAAAGATCATTTCATTACTGGGATTTTATTTCTTCTTCAGATCGATTGTAAATTAAGTCTGGCGTTACCCATTTCCACATCAAAGAGAGTTAAGAACATGCTAATATGGTATCAAAGCGCTAAACGCATCAACTTCAGCTTTGAAATATTAGATGATGAAATTTAAAGTCCATCTGCGCCATTAAGCATCACTTGTATCAAGATTGGAAGTAGATTTTCATATTTCTAGAAGAATAATCGGAAACCTTCTATGAATTTACTGGAAATATAACATAAAGATGTCCCATTACACGACACAGATGACACGTGGCCGCTTGTAAAACCGGTGAGCATCGAGCGGTCACCAATAATCAATGATATGCTTTAACCTCTTAGAGGGAAGTAACCAGCAGGTTTTGGCCCTATAAAGTTGAGGTAGTGCCATAATGGCGCAAGGGTGCCGATTGATCTAATATCAATGCTTAACAAATCTGAGAAAGGCCAGCGTCAGCTCCCAGTGCACCCGGACAAGTGTTGGGGCCCCGGCTTGCCGAGAGGGGCCCACTTGCCATCTGGGACCCTAACCACTTGCCAGATAGTGTCCCCTGTCCTGTGCTTGTACGACTTCCCCCCTCTTCCTCTTACTCCCTCTGATTGCTGTGGGCCCCTGGGCGCTGTGTATTTGCCTTTGACAATGGGCCCCTTTGTGCTGTCCCCCATGCTATTACGCCAGGACTGGGATGCGTCCAGATACAATGCATGATGGTGGTGCACATATTAATGGTGTTAGTGCATTACACACAGCAACAGACATGGGAAACACCGGGGGGACAAATTCAATGGAGGGCCCTGCTTGTAGAGAATGGGGGGAAAGGAGACCTCCTGCACTCCTTGCAGCTGTGCCCTGATCTCCTTGCCAAACCTATATGGGTTCTTTCACCCCACCACCAAGCAGGATACCTAGTCCCTCGTTGGCCCTGATGTTAACCCTCAATAGGGAGATGGTCAGCAGGAGCACTAGTTCCAACCACTACAATAAAATCAGCAAGAGAAGACAGAAAAACAGACAGGGAAGCAATAAGGCAACTTCACGCCTGCTTTCACACTCCTAGACAGCAGACGGCTTGGAAACAGTCTGCTTCTCCTGTGAACCTCCTTCACCTCAGGTAGCTAGGCCAGGAATGACGTTCAATCACCAGCAAGGAATGCTGGACCATGTGACTATATAAAGGAGAAGGGAGTAATTGCAAAGTAGCCACACCTGGAAAGAAAACTAAGGAGCTTGCTAGCAATAGAAACTGACATTAACTCCAACAATGCCAAAGGAAAGAAACACATTTAATATGAAGTCTCAATACAGAAAAGAAACAGAGGTCCCAAACAGTAGGAAGTTAGTTGAGGCAGTCGGGAGGAAGCAGTAAGGATCTGGAGGACTTGAGCAGCGAGGAGCTCATCCTGGGTCCCGGAACAGCAGACTGCAAGAAAGACAGAGGGAGCCCTAGGGTGCGGGTAGAGAGCAATTCACCCGTGTGCCCGATTCTGAGTGAGGCAAAAGAGCAGGTTAGGTGAGAAACAGGGGACCAGTCCTGAAGGTGGCAAGGAGACGCTCCAACCACGGAACCGGAGACCACGAGACCTAGAGGAGCTGTGGCCAACTCCCGAAACATCTGCAGAGAAGGTAGCCGTACTAGGGTCAGGGGACTTGGTACCGGTCGCCTGAGGGGACCCATGGCTGCTGGATTGGGGAACTGTGTGCCTAGGCGTGAGCAGGAGAGAGGTGAGAGAGAAAGCAACCCGAGAAGAAAGGAACATAAAGGGGGTGTCTCAGACGAGCTATCCTGGTTCATTGACGACTATCCGGACTGAGTCTTGGCAAGGACAGTACCCTGCGGCATCGTTGAAGTAAGCCGGGTATAGAACTCAGAACTGTTTGTGATACTGTTCCATTTCCCGTCTGCTGAGCGGTAGACTGATAAGACGCGCAGGCCACCAGAGACCTGCCTGCAAGATGCTTCGATCTCCAGCCAGAATAACCTTCCACTGCCAAACACCTTAATTTGGTTGCCCAAGGGAACCGCACCACCTGTGGGGAGCAATACCACCCAAGCTGCAATCTCACCATCCCCAGAGGTCCCACATGGCAGCGTCGGCCATCAATGGCCGAACACCACGGGTGGCGTCACGACAACCATCCCGAAATCACTACCCCCAGACCCCTTTTAAAGTTGATCCCCAGGGTCTCAACCCCTGTCACTCAAGAATCATCAAAGCCTG
Source organism: Allobates femoralis (assembly GCA_033576535.1). NCBI lineage: Eukaryota > Metazoa > Chordata > Amphibia > Anura > Aromobatidae > Allobates > Allobates femoralis. The sequence continues at coordinate 30,290,573 of JARQOC010000003.1, forward strand.
GTTCCGAGTACCCTATGGACCTGGGGCCTGTCATTACCTCTCCCCTTCTCCTTCCAAGAACCGCAATCGCATTTAAGGTGTTTTCTGTGTATTAGCTTCAAGCCAAGACTTGTGAATCCTCACAGTGTGCACTGTCTGGGTTCCTCGGTGGGAGCACTGTGAGTGGGTGGGCTCATGGCCTCAAGTATGCAATCACGGACCTACTGTATGTGAATAATCTCGCTTAATACAAGTGAACTGAGCAAAGCTGTGCACATATAGTCTGAATGGCCTGAAGTAAATCCCAAGAATCCTGACAGTGCACACTGTGCACGCTGTGAGAATTTACAAGCCTGCAGTCATATAAAGCATATGCAGATGTGAACCTCAAGTCTGGATAACCCCTTTTAGCAATATGTTCATGCCTGGTCATTTGTCGTTCCAGGATGCCAACAGCTAGCTGAGGACCTTCTGAAGTTCTTTTTTACTTTTAGATTGACATATCTGTGTGAAGTCTTGTGCTTGCATGATGAGTTGGAGTTTTGAATGATATGATTCATTTTACAGTGCACAAAAAAATAAAAAATAAAATAAAAACCGATGAAAAATACTAAAACAAAACATTCAGTTGAAGATTTTCAGTTCTGCTGATAAATATAAAATCTGACCCGGCAGTATGATTGTCTAGGACTCTAGGGCCACACGATTGTGGCAATACTAAGCATGTATATTTGTTTTAGTATTTTAGTGGCTTAAAAAAATCTGAGCTAGTAAAAAAAATTGGGATTTTGCCACTATTTTCTCTGACCATAAACCTTTCCATTTTTCCATCAGCGCATCTAGTGTATGTGAGGCCTTGGTTTTTATGTGCCTTGCTATAGCTTTTAATTGTAACATATAAAGTTTTGATCACATTGTAAATTTGCAGGAGTTGACTAGTGATGAATGAGCACTACCATGATCCAGTGCTCGGTACTTGTAAGGAACAGTCAGATGCTCGGATGGATGCGAGTATAATGGAAGTCAAGGGGGAACTCAAGCATTTTCCGAGAAGATCTTTCGGAGAAATGCTCGAGTTCTCCCCTGACCTTCTTTATACTCGGTAAATGAGTCAAGCCTGTCCGTTACGAGTACTGAGCACCCAAGCATGCTAGTGCTCATTCATCACTATTCCTAAACAAGACCCTTTATATGGATTGCTCTGTAAGGCTAGGTTCAGACTCACGTTTTAGTGGTGGTCATGGGGGTCGCGCTTAAAACTTAGATTGTGGCAGCATAAATGCGGTGCTATCGCCATAGTAGCGGCGCGTTAACACTGCCCATGCTAACCTATGGAGACCCCGCCCCTTTTACTTTTAAAGGACTCTTTTTCGGGAGGGATTGCCTTCTCTCCGCTCTTGGATGGAGTTCCCTGGACCAAGGATAACGGACAGTTTATTGGACATACTACTTCCCGGATGGAGAGGCACAGACGTCAGCAGCCATCATTACTTTGACTGCATAGATTGGTAGTATTCAATTTAATTTCCTATATCGTTGCCATTTATGAAGATTGCATTGCAGTTATTGTTATTTGTTATAGTCCATTTTCTTAATGTTATGCTGGCTTAGTTCTGAACCACCATTCTACGATTGACTAGGGAGTCGGTTTTACCTGTTTCTCCTTCCTGTCATATCCCGCTTTTTTTTTTTTTTTCTCCCTACCCCCCTATTAACATGCTGTTCATGTATGCCGTTAATATGTGACTTATCCCGTTTAGTTGACTGACTTGCCATTATGGTGTTGGGAGGCGGGAGTGGCGGCCTCTCCCCCTCCTTGTTAGACTCACGAACCCACCGGAGGAGCTGTGTTCCGCTGGTAGTACACAGCAGTCATTACCTACCTCCGACTAGTTCCACGTTACTTACGTGGAGGTGTGCTCCTTCGCACCTAGTTGTAGATTGTTTGTACAGATTTATCCCTACCTTTTTCTTTTTCTCTTTCACGTCTTTATATGGGTTCTTCCCTTCTTTGTCCCTCTTTCTTTTTCCTTCTCTAGTTCTTGTTTGTCCCCCCCCCCCCCCATTTTTTTTCTGAGGTAGTTGCTGGGTCCAGACAGTGGGCTGTTTTCTTGATACGGCTCTGCCTGTTCCAGGCTAGACTCGTCATGACGTCCAGTAAATCAGCTCTGCGGAGAGTAAAATTGAGCTCCTTGAATGTTAGGGGCTTTAATGTGCCCCCAAAAGAGGTCGTAAATTCTTTATGGGATGCACAAAAAACGGGTGGACATCTTCATTCTCCAAGAGACTCATTTCAAAATGGGACGTATCCCTAACATCCACGATCGGTATTACACAGCCTGGTTCCACAGCGCCAACTCCGAATCTCGCTCTAGAGGGGTCTCGATCTGTATTCATAAGTCCCTCCAGCATATGATTCTTGATTCAGTGGTTGACACTGAAGGGAGATTTGTACTTCTGAAATTGAAGATCTTCTTCACTACTTATACTATTGGAAGTTGGTGCGCTCCCAGCCGGGACCAAGTGAGGGCGGCCAGGACCTATCTGGGGAAGGTGGCGGAATTCACAGAGGGGGTAGTCATATTAGGGGGCGATTTTAATCTAACTTTAAACTCGGCAGTAGATACCACAGCAAAGAAATCTCACCTTTCTCTACGCCAGATTTCCTCTCTCGGTTGACAGATGTATGGAGACTTGCCAACCCTTCTGTGAAAGATTATACGTTCTTCTCCACGCCACATGACTCATATAGTAGGATTAATTTTTTCCTCACTAGTCAGTGTGTTCTGGCATGGGACCCAGGGCAGTCCATAGGTAGTTTCCTGTGGTCGGACCACGCTCCTGTCTTTTTGGACTTTGGCCCCCCCGACACGGTTGCTCGTCTGTGGTCGTGGAGATGAAACGGTAATCTCCAGAAAGATTTGGTCTGTGCCACTGAGGTTAAGTCCTCTATAGACTTGTTTCTGGAAGATCACTCCCACGACACTACGCCTCTGCCTACTCTATGGGAGGCCTTTAAATGTGTCCTCCGCGGAGTTCTAAAAAAATATGGCTCCCGCCTCAAAACACTGAAATCCGAGGAAATTGTGACTCTCACTGATAGGATATATTTACCTGAAACGACTGTCTCCGGAGGTGCAAACTAAGTTGATCAAATGTAGGGATGATCTGAGATCACTCCTGATTGAACGGTCGCGCCAATATAGGAGTCGCTTTAAAAGCATTCTGTATGGTCAGGCAAATAAATGCGGCCATTTATTGGCCCGATTTTTGCACCCTAGGAACCAGGCCACTTAAATTCCTTCCCTCCAGAATCGGAACGGCCATGCGACATCTAACAGGACTGAGATCATAGATTTGATGAGATGATACTACCAGACCATGTACAATGTCAATGATGATCACTCTACTCATTCGCCACTTGACCCACAGCCTCCTATAGAATCATACATTTCAGATACCGCCCTTCCAACTTTGGACTTAGACTCAGTCACGGACCTTGAGAGGGACTTTATGGCTGCAGAGGTGGATGAAGCAATTCAATCTTCCCCAGCAGGGAAAAGCCCTTGCCCTGACGGCTTCTCTCCATTTTTCTATAAACAATTTCGCACACAAATAGGTCCCTTTCTTATGAAAGTTTATAATTCCATATCATTTGATACCCCATTCGTCCCACAATCATTCGAAGCTTTTATTACAGTACTACCAAAAATTGGTAAGGATCCCACTGTGGTGGCTAATTACCGCCCAACATCCCTACTCAATATTGATATCAAGATTTACACAAAGATCTTAGCCAACAGGCTGGCGCCCCTCCTACCCTAGTTTATCCATACAGACCAGGTGGACTTTGTACAGGGGAGGGAGGCGAGAGATGGCATTGGTAAGACCCTCATGCTCGTAGCATGTGCTAAGACCCACCGCAGACCATTGGGCTTGGTGTCTATTGACGTGGAGAAGGCCTTTGAACGTGTACACTGGGATTTTATGTTCTCGGCACTTAGGCAGTTGGGTGTGGGTGACCGCTTCCTTCAAAGGATCACAGCACTATATTCTAGCCCATCTGCTCGTGTCAGAATTAATAGAGCTGTCTCAGATCCTATTCTTATACACAATGGCATGAGTCGGGGTTGCCCTTTGTCGCCCTTTCTTTACACGGTGATTATGGAACACCTTGCCATTGCGATTAGAAGAAAGCCCAGCGTGCACGATCTACCAGTGGGCCACAATGCCTACAAAACCTCTTTATACGCCGATGATCTCCTCCTTTACATATCCCAACCGCACATCACCCTCCTGTCATTGATGTCTGAGTTTATTAAATTTGGGGAGGTCAGCAATTTCAAAATTAATTACCACAAGACTGAGGCACGTAACATCTACTTGGGTGACGAAAAAGTAGCAAGAGCTAAACGAAACTTTCCTTTCTGCTGGCGAACTGACACCATTCAATATTTAGGTATTCAGGTCCCAACCCACCTACGCTTGCAATTATCTACCCTTGCTGAATAAGACTTTGAAGTCTCTACGGGACTACGGTCAGAGAAACATCTCCTGGTTTGGACGAATGAACGCATTCAAAATGGACATTCTTCCTGGATTTTTGTATGTGCTCCAGGCTGTCCCCATTATCCCTCCGAGAGCGTTTTTCCAAACCATCAGATCGGCCCTGATCCGGTTCATTTGGAGGCAGTCTAAGCCCCATCTGAAATATACTCTTTTGACCATGCCCAAGTCTGGAGGGGGGGCGAGCCTTCCTGACCTACAGACTTACCACCGAGCCTTTTTTTTGGCTCCCTTGTTTGACTGGCAGTTCCGCCACCATTCTAAGCAGTGGATACAATTGGAGCAATTGGAATATGATGTTCCTCTACGCTACCTCCCATGGATCAGCGTCTGACACTGTTAAGAAATGCGGAGGATCCACAGGCTTCTTAGCAAAAGAGGCCCTACGTACCTGGGAGGGGGTAAAACATAAGAAGGGACTGATTAGCTCCCTTAACCCATTTGCCCCACTCTTTAGGAACCCTGATTTTCCTCCGGCCAGATATCATGATAGATTTCTGGGCGGGCATATTGACTCAGATATACGCATGGGGCAGAGAGGTTCGGGAGAGAGATTCCCCTCTCTCATGACATTGCTGGAAAATTCCCCAGGCAGAATGCTCTCGTGGCTAGAATATGAACAATTGAAGTCGTTTACATGGAAGGCATCAGGAGATCGGACCCGTTGTTCCTCTGTCACTTGCCTAGAGCATTTGTGGCACCCAGGCGGGGGATTGCCACAGGATCCACCAGTGCATGGAGGGAATTACACCTTGGTCAACACAGAACACACCACGTTCCACCCCAAACCTGAAGGGGAAGCTCTACTGGCTGCCTTAATTCAGTTCCTCTTTAAGAACATCCAGGCCTGAGGGGAGGAGTTAGTCAGTCCCTGTAGTTTCAGTTCAGTTCCTGTGAGGAAAGAGAAGAGAGAGGAGATGGAGGAACTGGTCGCTGGGAGAGATTCAGACCCAAGACCAGGGACCACTGACCGCTGTGCGCACCCTAGGAAAAGGGTCGGAGGCCAGTGGACAAAGTAGGGAACTAAGGAAGGGAATCGGTTACTACAGCCCTTTAGTACACCCGGACACTGGAGTCCGATGCTGCCAGCATTCAGAGCTGCAGTAAAAGCCCAGAAGACTCAGGAGGAGTTCAGCCATGAGGAGCGTGAGTTAGAGACACTAAACTGACCAAGTATCGGACCAGGGGCCATAAGAGAAACAGAGACCCGCAGAATGACCTCATTGCCAGTTTAGGACAAAGCCCAAAGAGGGAGAAGAAGCGGTGGGTTCAGGCTCAGGCAGGACTTATCCCACACTACAGAGCACAGACACAGAGGAGGCCGCATCACTTTCTAAGGTGGAAGTCCCAAGTTGCACTGGTGACCTGGTTATTACTGTGGACTGTACCTGTTACCCTGCCACCAGTAAAAGGTACCGAAACAACAATCCCTGTGTGTCTGTGTTCCTGTATAACCGCCGCAATTCACCGCTGTGTCAGCAAAGACTCAACTACTACTCCCCTCATCCATCCCCGCTGCCCTGAGGGAAAGCTCTACCTGGTGGGAGCTGTTTCACACTCTGCTGCACCCACCATCACCTCAGCGGCCAGCTTGCAGCGCCGGTACCATATTACCGGGAACTACAGGTAGCATTACGTTACTTTGTAAATATCCCCTTATCCCCCACTGTTCCCCGCCATTGAGGGTCCAGGGCACGGGACCGAGGATCGACCAGCCGTAATCCGCTACCAAATCCGCCATCAGCCCCAGTACCCGAGTACCCCATCCCCTGTCGACCGCCTCACATTCTCTCTTACAGCCTAGGAGTATAATTTCTTTTCTATATAAGGAGCTCTCGTCAGAGCCACAAGACACGATTCTAGATTACATTTGGGCGTGGGAAGCTGAGATGGACTATAAATTCTCTGAAGATGATTTGACTAGGGCCTTCCGTTTTACGTACAAACTTTCCCTGGCTGGGAGCGCCCAAGAAAAGAACTTTATGATATTGACTAGGTGGTACCATTACCCTGTCAGACTACAGGCCATCTTCCCTGCTGTGGACGACAGGTGTTGGCGCTGTGGAACCGAAAGAGGCACCCTGTTCCACATTTGGTGGCAATGTTCAGCATTGCGTCCTTTTTGGGAAGGAGTGTTCAATGCCTATTATATAATCTCTGGAGACTTGATTGCCCCGACCCCACAGATAGTCCTCTTCTCCATACTCCCAGGCCTTATGTTTAGCCAGAAGCTGAGCCTTCTCAGACTCTGCATTTCTGCCGCCCGGATGGTCATTGGCGGACTACGACCCCACCGACATTGGCTGAATGGTTGGCGGAATTTTCGGATATTTTTCATATGGAGGAATTGACTGCTGAGGCCGGGGGTAATAAGACCTCTTTGATCCGCACTTGGCAGCACTAGATTTTATTTAGAGAAACTGCAGAGATGCCAAATCTGCTTAGAGGGGATTCTTAGGTAGTGGCGACGAGAGGCCCCAGCGGCTGCCTCTCCCCCTCTTCCCCTTTTCTTTTACTTTTTCTTTTTTCTTACTTCCCTGTTTTTGTCTTTTTTCTTACCTCATTTATATTACCCCTTAACCCCTTCATGACCCAGCCTATTTTGACCCTTGGCATTTTTGTCAATTCTGACCAGTGTCCCTTTATGAGGTAATAACTCTGGAACGCTTCAAAGAATCCTAGAGATTCTTAGATTGTTTTTTTCTGACATATTGGGCTTCATGGTAATATTAAATTTAGGTCGATAATTTTTGCGTTTATTTGTGAAAAAAATCAAAAATTTGGCAAACATTTGGAAAATTTAACAATTTTCAAATTTTTAATTTTTATTCTGCTAAACCAGAGAGTTCTGGGTCACAAAATAGTTAATAAATAACATTTCCCACATGTCTTCTTCACATCAGCACAATTTTAGAAAAAAATAATTTTTTTGTTCAGAAGTTCTAAGGGTTCAAAGTTCATCAGCAATTTTTCATTTTTTTCAGCAAAATTTACAAAACCATTTTTTTAGTGACCACATCACATTTGAAGTCCTTTTGAGGGGCGTACATGACAGAAAACACCCAAAAGCGACACCATTCTAAAAACTGCACCCCTCAAGCTACTCAAAGCTACATTCAAGAAGATTATTAACCCTTGAGGTGATGCACAGGATCTAAAGCAAAGTGGAAGGAAAAAATGGACATGGTAATTTTTCTAACAAAAATGTTCTTTTAGCCTCAATTCTTTCATTTTCACATGGGCAACAGGATAAAATGGATCCTTAAATGTGTTGTGCAATTTCTTCTGAGTACACTGATACCTCATATGTGGTCATAAACCACTGTTTGGGCACACGGCAGGACTCAGAAGGGAAAGAGCGAAATTTGACTTTTGGAACTAATTTTCCATTCAAAAAGTGAAATTGCGCTCCTTCCCTTCTGACCCCTGCCGTGCGCCCAAACAGTGGTTTATGACCACATATGAGGTATCGGTGTACTCGGGAGAAATTGCCCAACAAATTTTAGGATGCATTTTATCCTGTTGCATATGTGAAAATGAAAAAATGAAGGCTTAAAGAGAATGTTTGTGAAAGAAAAGTACTTTTTAATTTTTACGGATGAATTTGTGAAACATCTGGGGCTTCAAAGTGCTCACCACCCAACTAGATAAGTTTCCTGGAGCGTCTAGTTTCCAAAATGGGGTGACTTGTGGGTGAGCTCCAATGTTTAGGCACACAGGGGCTCTCCAAACACGACATGGTGTCCGCTAACAATTTGAGCTGATTTTCCATTCAAATTGTTAGTGGACACCATGCCGTGTTTAGAGAGTCCCTGTGTGCCTAAGCATTGGAGCTCGCCCATAAGTGACCCCATTTTGGAAACTAGACCCCCCAAGGGACCTATCTAGATGCATAGTGAGCACTTTGAACCCCAAGGTGCTTCACAAATTCATCCGTAAAAATTAAAAAGTACTTTTTTTTCCACAAAATGTTTTGTTTCATTTTTATGGATTAATTTGTGAAGCTCCTGGGGGTTCAACATGCTCACCGTCCATACAGATAAGTTCCCTGGGGGGTCTAGTTTCCAAAATGGGGTCAATTGTGGGGGAGCTCTAATGTTTAGGCACACAGGGGCTCTACATATGCGACACAGTGTCTGCTAACAATTAGAGCTAATTTTCCATTCAACTTTTTAGCGGACACCATGTCGTGTATGGGGAGCCCCTGTGTGCCACCAGCACAAGAGCAACTAGAAGAGTTGGGGTACAGCACCAGAAAATGGTGCCTCAAATGAATGTACAATTTTCTGGGGTGGCTGTGGGTTGCAATTCGCAGCATTGGTGGCCCACACGTTTGGGTCTCTCCATGCTGAGGATTCTAGCCCCCTAGCTGCCATGTTGTACCTGGCTGGCAACCAAAAATACAGCAAAGCTTCATGTCATTTTATTTGTAGAATTTTAAAAAAAAATTAACGAGGGGCTTCGCCATATTTTTGGTCCAGCCAGGTACAACTTGGAAGCTACGGACTGCCACTAGCCCCCAGCTGCCTCGTTGTACCTGACTGGCAACCAAAAATACAGCAAAGCGCATTTTTTTTTATTTCTAGAACCATTTCTAAAAAAAAAATGACGTGGAGCTCCGCCATATTTTTGGTCCAGCCAGGTACAACTTGGCAGCTACGGACTGCCACCCACCCCCAGCTGCCTCTTATACCTGGCTGGCAACCAAAAATGAAGTGAAGCCCATTTTTTTTTATTTTTTATTTCTAGAACCAATTCTAGAAAAAAATGGACATAGGGCTCCGCCACATTTTTGGTCCAGCCAGGTACAACTAGGCAGCTGGGGGCTGCAATCCTCAGCATGGAGGAGCCCAAGTATTCTGGGCCTCCCATGCTGCGAATTGCAGCCCGCAGCCGACCCAGAAAATGGCGCATTCATGAAGCACTGTACCCAGACTTGTCCAGTTGCCCTGGTGCCGGTGGAAAACTGGGTAATAAAGGGGTTAATGCCAGCTTTTTATTGCCAGCACTAAGCCCGAGATTCATAATATAGGGCCAATGTTAGACCTGACCATTAGGAATCTCTAGTAAATAATCATAAAATACCACACAGAGAAAAAATCTTTTTATTTGAAAAAAAAAACACAAACAAAATTCAGACTCCATCTTTATTATAAAGATCCGACGTAGTCCACAACAAAGGTCCCATGACGTTCAATCGCCTCCGACGTAGTCCACAACGAAGGTCCCACGACGTTCAATCACCTCCGACATAGTCCACAACGAAGGTCCCACGACGCTCGTTTGCCTCTGATGTCAGATCGATACTCTGTAGCCCGATCCCCCTGCATGTGGATCGAGCTGCAGAGCAGCGATTTGACAGCCCGGGCGCATTGACCCACTATGTGCCTCACTGCGCCTGGGCTGTCAGATCTTTTTCTGCAGCTCGATCCTCATGCAGGGCGACCAGGCTGCAGAGCACCGATCTGACAGTCCTGGTGCATTGACCCACTATGTGCATCATTGCGTCTGGGCTGTCAGATCACTTTCCGCAGCTTGATCCCCATGCAGGGGGATCAGACTGCAATGAAGGGATCTGATGGCCCTGGGACAGTGGTCCATCATGTGATCACTGTGGATCACTGTGCTGGAGCTGTCAGATCACCTTCCCCAGGATCAAGCTGCAGAAAGTGATCTGACAGGTCCAGCACAATGATCCACAGTGATCACATGATGGATCACTGTCCCAGGGCCATAAGATCCCTTCCTGCAGGAGCAGGAAGCTGCAGAGGTGGCGGAACGGGTGCACAGGAGGACCGGAAGAGGAGAAGCGGGACCGCAGTGGCGACAGGAGGGTAGCACGGATGTTGGAGAGGTGAGTGGGAGAGGCGATCGCCACTCCAGTGATCACGGAGTTAGGAAGTAGGAAGCGGGGGGCAGTCAGGAGAAGTGGGGGGCAGGAAGGAGAAGCGGGGGGGCAGTAAGGGGAAGCGGGGGGAAGACAGATAAAGGGGGGCAGGAAGATGAAGCAGGGGGGTAGGAAGGAGAATCGGGGGACAGGGGGGAGTCAGTGGATGACAGGGGCAGAGATCAGAGGACAGGGAGAGAAGCGACAGGTAGGGAAACATTACAGGTGCGGTGATTTTTGCTTTCACTTTCAAGCACCAATCACCACGCTTGTAGCCTGAGGGGGCAAAGTGACTTCCCCGGGGTGTAGTACATGTCCCCATTTACCTGCAGGTTGAGTGACAGGTCAGTGACACCCTCACTCGTCCTGCAGGAGCGCGATCCCCAGATGACACAGCATATGCGTCATAGGTCGGGAACGCATTGGTTTCCATGGTGCATATGCTGTGTCACAGGTCGGAAAGGGGTTAAAGGGATCCTGTCACCTCCAAAACGCCTCCTAAACTACCAAAACACGTCCCTGCAGCATCCTTTCACTAATCTCACACTCCTTTTCTCTCCTAAAAGCATCCTGTGAAAGTGAATAAAAACGTTTTAATACTTCCTCATTAGGGATTATAATTAGCAGGCGCTATATTCTTTAGCCCTTAGGGCATGTTGTTTTGCAGGCTCCAGGTTCCACCCTCTCTCTGTCTGTGCTGCTGTGATGATGAGCTGAAGGCAGGACTAATGATTTGCATTCTGTGAGTGATATCGAGGGGGAGGGCAATTCCTGCACAAGCAAAGCAAACAGACAGAGAGAGGGTGGATCATTCAGGCTGCACAACAACACGCCCTAAGGGCTAAAGAATATAGCCCCTGCTAATTATAATGCTGCAGGGACATGTTTTGGTAGTTTAGGAGGCGTTTTGGAGTTGGTAGTTGGTCAGTGCTGCCGTGTTTCTCGGACCCGGTGATGTCGGTCCGATCTCTGTCCTCAAAATCCCCTGGGATGTCGGCTATGGACAAGCTTTCTTTCCATGGTTCTGTAACTCTTTGGATTCTGCATCTCCAGGGAGCCCAACCCCACTGGGATGTGCCACTTTCTGTCTGTTCTTGTCTTTACTTCTCGGCTCACTCTGGCCTACTAACTCATTCCTCCTCTTTTCCTCCTTTTGTATTAGTCTACCACCTGACCTTCCTTCCTTCCCACCCACTTTCCTGCCTAGAGTCCCGGGCTCCAGGTTGGGTGCTGTGCTCTAGTGGGTGTGTATGTGCTATGAGGGTGTTTGATGCATAAACTGTCTATCTTCCTGCCTGACTGTAGCTTCCCTATGTGGCCACCCTGGTCGCAGGGGCGCCACAAGTGCGTGTGGCACCCCACTGGTCAGGAAACCACGTATGGGTACTGCACCCAATTAAGAGTTTGTGGTATTCCTGTAAACAAGGGAACTGGGATGGTGAACAAGGGACCCTCCCAACACCCATTCATACACACCCTAGCGTAGAGGACCGTGGGTGATCCCGCTGTAGGGAAGACCCAGGACTGCGGGAGGAGTTAGATGGATAGAAACATGTGTTTGTGGGTTGGCAGTCAGTCCAGTGAAAGAGTCAAGTTGGGGAGTGAGGAGTGAAGGACGATGGAGAAAGGTTGTCGTGACAGGAGGGAGACCCTAGGGGCACCAGGCGTTGCGGTGCGCCTGAATCTGGACACGGTACTACCGACAAGAGGAGTCTGGTCCCAGGCACAGGATCGGCTCTGGACACGGTGCAGGTGTTTATCCCCGAGCCATTAAACTGGAGGCCCGAGCTTCTCTAGGAAGTCGCGGCCAAAGACCTGGCGCATCCTTGAAAAGGCATACCGAACTAGGGTCAGGGGGACCTAAAGGGCAGTCCTCCACGAAGACTCATGGTAGCTGGCTCGAGGCTCTGCGCATAGAGGCATTGCATGGTAGCAAGGAGAAAGTAGCATAGTGAGGGACCGGCAAGGAATGGCAGGCACACCACCGAGGGTCTTGAGTGAATCATCCCAGTTCCCTGGTGACTATCAAGGCCAGAGAGTGACCCAAGAAACTGTAACATCTGTGAATTTGCTTGAAGTACTGCAAGTAAAACCGTTCAGAGTTAAAGACTGTGTGACGTACTTCATTTCCCTCACCTGATGAGACGTACAGTTGCTGTGTGTAAAGGACAAGTGACTGTGCCATTTGGTAAGCAGCCTCGCTGTATAAAAACAACTACTACAACTGCCCCGGGGATCCCGCTCCACCTATGGGGAGTGTAACCATTTTGCTGCCGCACCATCACTCCGGAGGTCTGACCCACAGCATCGGTAACCATACTGGAACCGTAGGTGGCGTCACAAACTATTTTTATTATTTCTACTGACTCTTTCAGCGACCACCAGGGCCACAGGACCGGGCACAGGCCCCGTAACATCCCCCATGAATCAACGCCGGGAACTGGGTACCCCACGGTCCTTGGGCGGGTCATGCACACTCTCAGGATACTTGGGGTGTACTTATGACCACATTCAGACATTCAACTTTGCTCAGTTCACCTGTATTGGTCAATGCCATGCACATCTGCCTGGCCTGTGATTGCATACTTGAGATCGTGTGCCCACCGACTCACGGCCAACGACAACGAAGAAACTTGACAGTGCGCACTGTTCACACTGTGAGGATTCACAAGACTAGAATTATAGCTAATATTCAGAAAATACCTTAAATGCCATTGTCAATGATTGACAGTGACATTTAAGTGGCTAGCTCTGATTGCTGCTGTCGGAAGCAACATTTTGAGCCTGTTCCAGCACAGACCTACCCATCGTTGGGCGATAAGATAATGAAGGAGGGCTTACTGTAATCCTAAGGAAAAACAAAAGTAATATAATAATTCATGGAAAATGTATCTCTTCTTACATGCTTAATTGGATTTTTTCTGTTTCACTATTAATCCTTGTAGTCTACATGATGGCTTTTTTTTGTCTTAACGCAATTATCTGCAAACAATTTAGAAATCTCGCCCTGTAATTAGCTCCGTTTATTATAATGTCTTTTCGGGACGTCCAGTTTTTACAAAATCACAATATTCATAATGTGGAAAGTCTAATGTGAGCCTCCGGCGAGCCAGTTGCCGCCATCGAATATTTACTGATAGTTTGACTCATTCATTTTAGCTTTTTAGAAGAGTTTATGAATCTGCGGTGAGTCACTGCACATTGGTATTCAGTGAAGGACGGCCATTGTCTGTCAGAAAAAAGAGGAAAGTAACCACATCAATTACAATTGGGCGACCGTAAACATCACTAACAACACAACATAATACAAAGAGTCATTTAGGAACACTGACGAGCCGCATTGTATCGCAAGTTTCTTAAAGGAAGACTGTCCCCTTGTACATGCAACCGGATCTGTGGACAGAGAAGAAGGTGAGCTGAGTTATATACATAGGAAAAGGTTGAGTATACAGTGTTGGCCAAAATTATTGACACCCCTGCAATTCTGTCAGATAATACTCAGTTTCTTCCTGAAAATGATTGCAATCACAAATTCTTTGGTATTATTATCTTCATTTAATTTGTCTTCAATGAAAAAACACAAAAGAGAATGAAGCAAAAAGCAAAACATTGATCATTTCACACAAAACTCCAAAAATGGGCCGGACAAAAGTATTGGCACCCTCAGCCTAATACTTGGTTGCACAACCTTTAGCCAAAATAACTGCGATCAACCGCTTCCGGTAACCATCAATGAGTTTCTTACAATGCTCTGCTGGAATTTTACACCATTCTTCTTTGACAAACTGCTCCAGGTCCCTGATATTTGAAGGGTGCCTTCTCCAAACTGCCAATTTTAGATCTCTCCACAGGTGATCTATGGGATTCAGGTCTGGACTCATTGCTGCCACCTTAGAAGTCTCCAGTGCTTTCTCTCAAACCATTTTCTAGTGCTTTGTGAAGTGTGTTTTGGGTCATTGTCCTGCTGGAAGACCCATGATCTCTGAGGGAGACCCAGCTTTCTCACACTGGGCCCTACATTATGCTGCAAAATTTGTTGGTAGTCTTCAGACTTCATAATGCCATGCACACGGTCAAGCAGTCCAGTGCCAGAGGCAGCAAAACAACCCCAAAACATCAGGGAACCTCCGTCATGTTTGACTGTAGGGACTGTGTTCTTTTCTTTGGATGCCTCTTTTTTTCTCCTGTAAACTCTATGTTGATGCCTTTGCCCATAAAGCTCTACTTTTGTCTCATCTGACCAGAGAACATTCTTCCAAAACGTTTCAGGCTTTCTCAGGTAAGTTTTGGCAAACTCCAGCCTGGCTTTTTTATGTCTCTGGGTAAGAAGTGGGGTCTTCCTGGGTATCGTTTCACACAGTCCCTTTTCATTCAGACGCCGACAGATAGTACGGGTTGACACTGTTGTACCCTCGGGACTGCAGGGCAGCTTGAACTTGTTTGGATGTTAGTCGAGGTTCTTTATCCACCATCCGCACAATCTTGCGTTGAAATCTCTTGTCAATGTTTCTTTTCCGTCCACATCTAGGGAGGTTAGCCACAGTGCCATGGGCTTTAAACTTCTTGATGCACGGTAGACACAGGAACATTCAGGTCTTTGGAGATGGACTTGTAGCCTTGAGATTGCTCATGCTTCCTCACAATTTGGTTTCTGAAGTCCTCAGACAGTTCTTTGGTCTTATTTCTTTTCTCCATGCTCAATGTGGTACACACAAGGACACAGGACAGAGGTTGAGTCAACTTTAATCCATGTCAACTGGCTGCAAGTGTGATTTAGTTATTGCCAACACCTGTTAGGTGCCACAGGTAAGTTACAGGTGCTGTTAATTACACAAATTAGAGAAGCATCACATGATTTTTCTAACAGTGCCAATACTTTTGTCCACCCCCTTTTTTATGTTTGGTGTGGAATAAGATGCAATTTGGCTTTAGGACAATTCTTTTTGTGTTTTTTTCATTGAAGACAAATTAAATGAAGATAATAATACCAAAGAATTTGTGATTGCAATCATTTTCAGGAAGAAACTGAGTATTATCTGACAGAAAGGCAGGGGTGTCAAAACTGTAACTTATTTTATTCATTTAAGTCCCCGGGTGCTTGTATGCATGAGTCCAGTGGGCGGTCCTACTACTAGTGATTGACAGCTCCCTGTACATGCTCAGACATGACAGGAAGACTATCAATCACTAGTAGGACCACCCACTGGACTCTTAAACATGCAAGAATTTAAAAGAATAAAATGGAAAGTTCAGTGAAACATTTCCCACAATAACTTATATCAATCTGATTATCTTCTGCTCTATAATATCCTTCCTGCTGATTAAATATTATTTTCAATATGTCAAGTTCCCTTCAGGATTTTATATCCATATGCAATGCATGTATTTAGCAGAGATATAGTCACGTGTTGAAAGCTTTGCAGTCCGTGTGAAATGCTGCTGTAGTTAAAATCTGTGTAAATTTCCTTTGGCACATCCGGAGTTAATGCCTGAAGTTGCTGTTTTGTATGGCTCTGCAGGTGGGCGTTATGTGAGATCATTCAGTTCTCCACTCACTCACCCTTTAAGTAGTTCCACTTCTTACACTAGGTGTCGCTGATAGAGTTTATTCTCTACAAAGGCCCTGTGTAGTGAAGACGTTTGTGTCGGTGCTTCCTGTTGTTATCTTCATTGTAGGAGTTGCTGTCTTTCCCAGTTCATGGGTGGAGTTGAGAGGTCTTAGCCTAAGGCTTATCTGGAGCATACGGTAAGGGTGGGGACCCAGACCTTCTCACATTCAGAGGTACGTCTGGGAGCAGGGTAATCTAGGGATCACAGTCTAAGGGTCAGACTAGCCTCCCTGATAGCCTTTAGCCCATCTTACCATCTTGCTTCCTGATTCCCCTACTGCTAGACCATCCCTTGTGACAGTTATGCAGATGTTTCCACTCCTAAAGTACACTGTTCTGTTGATACTAAATGTATACTAATACAGAGTTATGGTAATCTCATATTGCCATTGACACTTTTTCAGGGGATAGTTCAAGCATTTTACAAGCATGATAGACTTTGGAATATACGTAACCTCACTTATCAACTTGCAATGTTCTTAGCATTCTTCACATACTTGCCTGCTTTGAACTGAAAACTTGTCCCTTTGTTGTGCAATGTGACACACAGACAGGAGTGCAAGATCAAAAAACAAAGACCCACCCCACTTCCGGTAAAGAGACAAAGACCAAAACCACTCCTTTCCTCACTCTCCCTCATTTCCTGTAGAGGAATGAAGATCCATCCCTGCTTGCTGTAGGAAGATGAGACCATGTACCACTCTTCCTGTAGAGAGATGTAGAACCATCCTGTACAGAGATGAAGACCCATCCCTACTTCCTGTAGATAGATGAAGAACAATCTCCACTTCCAGTACAGAGATGAAGACCGATCCCCACTTCCTGTAGATAGATGAAGAGCCATCCCCACTTCCTGCAGAGATGAAGACTCGCCCCACTTCCTGTACAGAGATGAAGATCTGTGCCCACTTCCTGTAGTTAGATGAAGACCCTCCTCCACTTCCCATGAAGAGATAAATACCCACTTCCTGTAGAGGGACAAAGATCCACCCTCACTTCCTGTCAGAGATAAAGACCTGCCCTCTTTACCTGTAGACAGAAAATATGCAGACCCACTGTTATGATTTTGTAGCAACTCATTTGGGTAAAACGGTCTAATACTAAAAACTGTAAATGACTCGGCCAATTCTTGCACAGACTAAGGTCCCTAACTTTGCAATCCCTTGTGGCTTCTTGTTAGCAGCGGGTTAATCAGCGTGATGTCCACAGCGAGCAACAGAGAATGTTCATTTATTGAGAATTAAGAACATCTAGCTTACAACATGAGAATAGGATCAATCTGGTTTCTGGGAGAGGGAGAGAGAAAATCTGCTGTGACCTTCAGCTTCCAGTTCCACACTAGAATGTATCGCTGGGAGCAGGAGGAGGAACATCCTGTCTCTGAATGAGGACCTTTTTTTTTTTTTTTTTTTTTTTTTTTAACTTTGTTGACATCTGAACAATATACATGCAGACATAAAATCACATCATATTAAACAAACAATAGTTTTTGAAATACATACAGATTAATATGCATTAGGCGAACACGTCTGTGTGAGCTGGAATGGCCATAACCACAGACTGAAAGGAGACTCTTAGTACCTAGTCTGCCATAATGGCTGTTAATCATTTCTCATACCATAAGAGACAGTGTGGTACTCCTGTGACTAGGGGATTGGGATTATATAAAATATAAGGGGAGACAACAGAGGCGCAATAGTGCCCTATCACTCGATAAGAATAGGGACTTATAGGTGTAAACAGGTTGCACTAACCTGATCCAGTTGTGACTCCCACAACTGGAATAAAGGCGTTGGTTTTAGTATTTGTAGGCTGCTGCTAGACCTCCACCTCCACACGAATAGTGGGTACTTCAAGAACTTTAGGATCGATAGGTGTACTACAGTCCGCGCTGCCCGGTCATCCAAGGAGTCACACGGGAAACAGTGTTCCAAGTAAAAGTTTCTTTATTCTTCAAAACCTACGCGTTTCGGCGCCCAATCCTGGCACCGTCCTCAGGGTATTGGGATGTCACATAAGGGACCCTCATTACACCCATCCACACACCTTAGTGCAGTCAGGACATGGGTGGACCCATTGTCAGGGAGACCCAGTCCCAGTGGGTGGAGCTAGGTGGGTTAGTGGAAGAGCGGGAAGACAGTTAGTGAGAAGGGGAAGTCTGAGGGTAGTTGAAGCTGTGAGGAGCACAGCAGAAGACGTCTGAGGCAGTGGCGGACCTTGACCCCGGAGGGCCCTGGTGCAGCAGCTGTTGGTGGGGAGCGAGAGGAGGGTGCTAGTAAATGTCGGTGAGGAGCGGCGGGGGGTGCTAGTGAATGTCGGTGAGGAGCGGGAGGGGGGATGCTGTGCTAGTGGACGTCGGCGAGGAGGGGGGGGGGTTGCTGTGGGTGTTGCGGCTCCTACCTGCTGCGCCGAGCCGCACTTTGCAGTCCTGGGAGCCGGGGAAGGCAAGTCACTGCACACTGTGGAGTGTGGCTGCAACTAACATCCTTACCCCATCCTACCAAAGAGCCTCCTAGCTAATCTCCACAGAGGCCCCTGTTGGACGGGTGGTGAAACTACAGGCGCTGCCACCACCATCTGAAAAAACAACATAAATGTGATGAGATACCCTAATTACAAACATTGCCCCTTGCAATAACAGTTTCATGGAACTACAATATATAATTGTATATATTAAGTATATATTTTCTGTGACTGCTATGAGATATGTATATTCAGAGGGTCCCTCTCCCAATGTCATATACATATCTCATAGCAGTCACAGAAAATAGAAGTACATAGTGCAGTATTGCCCTTTAGGTTTTGGACTTTTTTTTTACATATTATTTTCTTCCATTTTTTATAATAAATTTACTTGGTTATGAGGAGAAAACACAAAACGAAATATTAAAGATTTACATATATATTACCTACTTAGTCCAAACCTTTAAGAAATAAAAGATTTGTGCATGTACACTGAAATATAGAATATTTCTCTGAATCACTATGTAAACAACCTGAAAGAGGGTTTATCTCACATTCACGGAAAGATAAAAGTTTTCTGAAAATAGTCAAAACTTCATTTTTGAAAGGGTCAGAGATTAAGGCTCGTTCACATGAGCGAGTAACACGGACGAGCGCTATCCGATGTGTTATTGAATAGCTCTCGGCTCAATTTTATACTATGGACAAGCGCTGGCCATTAGAAGAAAAGAGCTGCATGCTACAATTGGCAACGTATATTGCATGGCGGGCACCCATTCAAGTCTATGAGTTTGTGCAAACTATCGAACTTCACTGTCATCATTTATGTTCCAATAGACAATCGACAATCACCTGTGCTACGATTCTCACATATGACAAAATTGGGGCACAGTAATCTAACCCTCAGCTCAAACTCTGATCAGAGATTAACATATTAATTAATATTAATTAATTAACCTATTTGGTGCAATTCTAGAAGCCCTTAAAGCTAAAGACCCCACCTCCCCCCAATAATATCATTTGTAAATGGATAGATTGATAGGTGGGTAGGTAGGGAGATAGACAGACAGACAAGTAGATAGATAATATAAATGTAAAATAAAATTATTGAATTAAATTGCTAAAGACTTAATTACTGACAATGCTACAGGGAGGCAGCACTGGAAAGAAATGGCTACACAATAGTGTTTATCTGTCAGGCAGAGGTAATGGAAGAAAAGTGAATCCACTCACCTTTTGGAGTTGTGAGACGTCACAACCACCTAAGTCACTTGTGACAACTAAAGATGTCAAGCTTTTTCATCGGTTTGCAGCAGTCCACCGACGTGTTGTCATCCAGGATCATGTATGAGGGAAAGAAGATTTGTGACCATGCTCCCGCTCCAAATGATTCAATTGAATCAGAGTTTTTAGAATTCAAGCAGTGGTTTTATTTCTACGCGTTTCAGGGCATAACCCCTTCTTCAGGAATACTACAACAAGATGTGCCTTTTTGGAATATCTTGTTGTGATACTCCTGAAGAAGAGGTTATGCCCCGAAACGCGTAGATATAAAACCACTCATTGAATTCTAAAAACTCTGATTCAATTGGATCATTTGGAGCGGGAGCGCCGTCACAAATCTCCTTTACCTCATACAAGTTCCTAATGTGGCGCACAATCGGACAGATCGCCACCAGGGGTATTGCACTCCACCATTGGCAGAAGAGTAGTGCCCCTGTTCTCTAGGTACCTGGATGGTGGAGTTGAGTTGACTCAGCCTTATTCTTCAAATCGCACATCCAAACTATCGCCAGTCGCCGCCTACAACTGAAAAATATTTCCACAATCTGACCCTTCCTCAACTCTTAATCTACTAGCATGTTGGTGCCACTCTCATCATCTCTCAACTTTACTTTTCTACATTCCTCTTAACAATTAATAATGTCCCCATCCTTGGCCACATTGTCTAAGAAATATCCCCCATCCTGAACTAAATCCTACTATGATGTCTCCCATCCTTGCCCGCATACTGTAAGAAATGTCCCCAATCCTGGTCCTTTCCTATGATAATATCACTAACCTGGACCACATCATGTAAGAAACTTCCCATTGTGTTCACATTATTTTATTAATATTCCCATCCCGGACAGCATCCTATAAGAAACGTCTCAAATCCTCGACTCCTTCCTACTATAATGTCCCCCAACCTGGCCCACATGCTGCAATCACGTTCCCATGATAATGTCTTCATCCTGGGCCACAGGAGCTGATCCCGATCCATACCAGGCAGATGTTGGCTGTGCTACATAGATGCCATCTGCATGTAAGTGTACGCAAATTGTTATAGTATAGCCACATCAATGCCGCTGTTAATCACGTCCTAAAGGGTTTCCAATGGCTTCCTGCCACACTATCTCTGGGAACCATTGCATTATCATGGTAGCCTGCTGAACACCCTCGTAGCCGCTATCTTGGTCCTCCAGAGTGGCTCAGTAAGGGGCTGAGCAACATTTGAAAACTACAATTTCCCTGTATACTGCAATGCTTTGTTATTGCAATATGTTGCACAGGTTTCTCTATGGAGCTTGTTTTGCAAAAACAATATAAAGTAATATAAAAGTTTTACCTATAGGAACAAACGGAGGAATAATAAAATAATTGTGGAAATGAAAATACTATAGTGAACCCCAGAGACACCCCAATGTTTGAGCTTATGTTTCATTTGGATGGAAAGCTCCAACATGGAACTGCTACTACACACAAAGAAAAGAAAGATACTGACTACTGCCCGGTACGACCACAACATGTGTGAGATAGACGGTGATTAGTGATGAGCGAGTGGTAAGATATTCGAGTTCCGATAGCTATAAACCGAATACTTTGAACTGTTTCAGTATTCGGATCCGTGAGTTCCCCATTGATTCGAATAGGACTTTGTAAAGGATTCAACCTACTCGGATCAATGATCATTCAAGGTGCAGCAACAACACCGGCAATCAATAGGAGAAAAGCTATGGGCAAATCAGCAATGAAGTCACTGGACGAGGTCTTCACATCAAGGAACATTTCACTGGTGATGAAGACACGGCTCATACATAGTCTGGTCTATTCTGTAGTAACATTTCACTGGTGATGAAGACACGGCTCGTACATAGTCTGGTCTATTCTGTAGGAACATACGGAAGTGACACCTGGACAATAAAGGAACAAGACAGAAGAAGAATCAATGCCTTCAAAATATGGAGCTGGAGAAGGATCTTATCAACACCAGGGATGGCAAGAAGAACAAACACATCAATACTGGAACAAATCAAGCCAGACATGTCACTGGAAGGAAGGATCACCCAGCTATGACTTGTCTACACATCATACGAAGAGAGGAATCACTGTAGAAGGACATCATGGTCAGAAGAATAGAAGGAACAAGTTAAGAAGCCATCAACCCAATACATAGTAACATAGTAACATAGTAACATAGTTTTTAAGGTTGAAGGAAGACTTTAAGTCCATCTAGTTCAACCCATAGCCTAACATGTTGATCCAGAGGAAGGCTTGCTTGATACTATCAAGATAACAATGGGGAAGATCCTGGTAGACTTATCAAGGCTTGGAGATGACCCTGGTAAACTTATCTAGGCTTGGAGAAGACCCTGGTAGACTTATCTAGGCTTGGAGAAGACCCTGGTAGACTTATCTAGGCTTGGAGAAGACCCTGGTAGACTTATCTAGGCTTGGAGAAGACCCTGGTAGACTTATCTAGGCTTGGAGAAGACCTCGGTGGATATATCTAGGCTCGCACAAGATCGATTTTCCTTCAGAACATTCATCCATCAAGTTACAATGGCACGAGATTGAGCTGAAGGCCAGTAAATATTAATAATACACTTTCTATAGTTTAGTTGAGTGGTCAGCTCCTCCTGGTGTGGACCCTTAGAGCTGGACTGGTTCTGGACAATCATCTGCTTCTTTTTTTTGTTTCCTCCTCCATCTCATATAATGAATCATACACAAAAATATTGAAACATTATTCTGATGTTTGACTTTGATATCTGACCAGGACCAGGATATAGGACACTGTGCATCTCCTCTCCTCCCCTTTCCTCTCATACAGGCTGCTGGTTGGTGAAGAAATAGAAAAAGTTTTATGCATTTACATGTTAAGCAAAAGTAATTAGGATGGACTTGGTTTACAGGCTAGTTATTTAAAGGGTTGACTCAACACCAACCATTCTCCATGCATCTTATCGAGGGCTATGGATCTCAAAGTCCTCAGTCTGCATGATCAGTTGTGGAGCAGAACAGACTGATGAAATGAATGCAGAGAGGTGGATAGACTCAAGCAATGAAGGCTACAACAGCTGGACGTCAACTGGAGGAGTGAAATAGTAGACTTCAGAGAAGCTGCAACTTAACATAGGGAAAGCAGAAGAAAGGTTGACACAATGACATGGTAGAGTAGGCTAGGGTCACACTTGCGCTAAACTGATGCGTTTTTTACATGTGCATGTTACATGTTAACGCACCCATAGACTTCAATGCAAAAAACGCAATGCGAAAGTGCAATGCGTTTGACACAATGCGTTTTTGCTAGTTGCGTTAAAAACATGCTCTGCAACGTTTTTGGTGATTTTTCAAAAACACATGCGTTTTTTTAACATGGAAGTCTATGGGAGATGCATGTGTTAACGCTTGCGCTAAAAATGAAAAAACATGCCATAAAAATGTCAAGGCAAAAACTGCATCCATTAATGTATCCTGTAAACGGATGCAACCTCCCAAGTGTGACCCTAGCCTAAGCCAGAAAATTCACAAGCAGAAACATAGCAGAGTCTAGCAAATACATTAGAGCCTTGTATGTCAGAAACTCATACGTAACAAGTTAGCAGAGCCCAGTGATATAGCAGAGGTGGGTATATCTGAAAATTAACAAGTGTCAATGTAGAGCAAAACTTTGTATGTCAGAACGCAAACACACACTGTGATATAGCAAAACCCAGTAATACAGTAGAGTTGGGTATGTCAGGAAACTCACAATTAGCAATATAACAGGACTCAGCGACACAGCAGAGCATTGTATGTTACTAAACTCACAGGTAATGATGTAGCAGAGCCCAGCAGCACAGTGAAGCTTTGCATGCTAGAAACCTCAAAAGAATTGGTGTAGCAGAGAAAAGCAACACAGCACAGCTTTCTATGATAGGAAACTCACAAGTAGCAATGTAGCTGGGCCTAGCAGCACAGCAGAGCTGAGTACGTCAGAAAACTCACAAGTAACGATGTAGCAGAGCATAGCAACACAGCAAAGCTGGGTATGTCAGAGAACTGACAAATAGTGATGTAGCAGAATGTAACAGCACAGCATAGCTGGATATGTCAGGAAACTGACAAACAGCAATGTAGCAGAGCCTAGTGATACAGCAGAGCTGGGTATGTCAGAAAACTCACCAGTATCGATGTAGCAGAGCGTAACAGTACAGCAGAGCTGAGTATTTCAGGAAACTCACAAGCCTAGCGGCACAGCAGAGCTAACAATGTGAGGAAACTCATAAGTAGCGATATAGCAGAGCCTAGCAGCACTGCGGAGCTGGGTATGCCAGGAAACTCACAAGTAATGATATAGCAGAGCCTAGCAGCACAGCAGAGCTGGGAATGTGAGTAAACTCATAAGTAGTGATATAGCAGAGCCTAGCAGCACTGCAGAGCTGGGGATCTCAGGAGACTCACAAGTAATGATGTAGCAGAGCCTAGCAGCACAGCAGAGCTGGGAATGTGAGGAAACTCATAAGTAGTGATATAGCAGAGCCTAGCAGCACTGCAGAGCTGGGGATCTCAGGAGACTCACAAGTAATGATGTAGCAGAGCCTAGCAGCACAGCAGAGCTGGGAATGTGAGGAAACTCATAAGTAATGATGTAGCAGAGCCTAGCAGCACAGCAGAGCTGAGAGTGTCAGAAAACTGATAAGTAGCGATGTAGCAGAGTGCAGCAGCACAGCAGAGCTGGGGATGTCAGGAAACTCACAACTTGTACTTGTCTTAGTGGTTGTAACTGATGTCATAGCTCACAATAGTTTAGTCACATCTATTCATCTAGGATGATCTGGTTACGGAGCCGTCATGGTATGGCTATGCTTCAATGTTTCGCCTAGGCTTTTCTGAAATTCAATCTGTTTATCACAGAATATTTGTCAGTGATTCTCAATTATTTTTCTCTTCATTCCCACGTTTCACCAACATAATAATGGGCTCACGCTCGCTGTCCAGTCTTGGGGAATTTATCTGATTCCCGATCTTGTATTGCGTCTTCCCAGTCTTCGCTCCATTGTTGGTTGCTCGGATCACCTTGTGAATATTAAGGACAGAATCTGATCATCTGCTGATATGGTAAAGAGTGAGTGGAGCTGTTTATTATTCATAAGACTTGGACTCGTTATGGATGATTCTGCGAGGAGCCCTGGCAGATTGAACCCTGTTCTCCTCGAGAGTCTATGACTCAGCCGGCTAATGCCTCGGATGCATGGAATAACACACCACGCTCACCAACTTTCTTTATTTTTCCATTTCTACATTATAACCAGAGATAAAATTAATTCTTAGCACTCGCCAACGTAAAATGTGTGTGCAAACCTGGGGACAAGAAGCAGACGTTACATCAACTTGAAACATTCTAAAAATTACACTTAAAGGAACACTAACTAGATTATTAAATTAGTCATTAAGTATTCATAAATAATTAAAGAGGACTTATCATCCCCTGCTGCATGGCAGTCTAAATGCACACTGAATGCAGCATTCAGGGAAGAGGTCCCCCATGTGTCTGTGTGCTGTGTACCCTGAGCCATAGGAAAACTCACTGTTAGAAGCCATGAAGGCATTCCCTGTGGCTGGAGTGAGCTTGATTGATGGGGGCCATTCCCTCCCCCTCTGCCTCTCTGTGCTGCTTCTGCTGTGCAGGCTTTGCCCTCCTCCTCTCTGTCACTCATCGTGCCCTGCTGTCTGAACAAAGCCTAAACAGCACAGCAGGAGGCGGCACAGCAAGGCAGAGGGGGAAGGAATGGCCCCGTCAATCGAGCTCACTCCAGCCACAGGGAATGCCTTCATGGCTTCAAACTGTAAGTTTTCTTAAGGCTATATCTTGGGTTGCACAGCACACAGACACATGGGGGACCCCTTCCCTGAATGCAGCAAACATGCTGCATTCAGTGCTGTATTTAGATTGCTATGCAGCATGAGGGTGACAGGTCCTCTTTAATTTTTATTTTTCTATAGCCCCAACATATTCCGTAGCACTTTACAACTAATCAGGGACATGCTGTGTTATCAATTTTTTAACATTAAGGTTCAGATATGACTTTAAAGAATGCAACCACACAATTTAATAATAATGGTTAATATAAATTACTACATTAAAAGAACAGTATGATATTATTTTTAGTTTTGTGCATTCAGAATATAAAGGTTAAGTACTCACATCACCAACTCATTTTTATTTGATGTTGAAGGGGTTAAGAGTTCCTTTTTGATTCTGCTGAGATTCCATATAGGGCTAATCTCTGCTGCTGCACTTTGCTGCCACTCCCTTTCATTATTTAAACTCACTCCTACACCAGTTCCTCTATGCTGACCTCCTAGGACAAGTTGTACTTGCAGTAGCTATGGAGTTTCATTTGTATTTTATTCTCACTTGTTTGTCACCATCTGTATTGACAAGTTTTTAAGTCTAAGGTTCAGATATGACTTTAAAGAAGGCAACCACACAATTTATTTCTAATGGTACCTTTACACGCCGCTACAGAAGGTTAGAAACAACCGGGTGTCTCACGTGCACGAGCACGTTCCAACGGTTGCTAACGGTACCCGATACCGCCTTTACACGCCGCTACAAGGTGCGCTACAGAAGGTTTAATCTATCCCTGGAGGCACCGCCGGGTGCCACAAGTTACCTTCTGTAGAGCACCTTTCCTCATTTACACGTCGCTACAGAAGGTAATATGGGAGGACCTGGGGCAGCAGGGACAAAACATAGGCGTGCCAGAGTTCTGGATTACAAGATGCTCGTACGATGATTGGATAAAGCAGTAACATCATGATTGGCCAGGCAGTGCAGGAGGCTGACTAATACATGACGCTATAGCAATTGTGTAGTGTGACTGGTCATCTCCTTAAATATGCCACCCTATGCAGCGACAACCAATCGTAACGCAGGAGCTTCCACCAATGATCGCTGAAGGGGGCGGTTTCCCAGAGGCTGTGTCACGCCCCAGGGAGTTAACTAGGTGGCGAAAAAACCTTCCTGTACCTCATTTAGACGCCGCTACCATCGGGTTGAAACCAACTTGTTTTTGAGCACTGCTCTGAAA
Organism: Allobates femoralis; assembly: GCA_033576535.1. Classification (NCBI taxonomy): domain Eukaryota; kingdom Metazoa; phylum Chordata; class Amphibia; order Anura; family Aromobatidae; genus Allobates; species Allobates femoralis. Next base: position 30,317,416 of record JARQOC010000003.1, read on the forward strand.
CAGGTGCCGACAGTGACGGGTGGCAACAACCTGATTTACACGCCGCTACCTCGCGGTGTTTTGACGGTGCAAGATACATTTGTCTCCGACACCCGGTTGTTTCTAACCTTCAGTAGCGGCGTGTAAAGGTACTATTAAGGTTAATATAAAATACATAATTAAAAGAACAGTATGATATTATGTTCACTTTTGTATATTCAAAATACAAAGGTTAAGTACTGACATCACCAAGGAGCATTTGAACCTCATCTGTCAGGAACATCAGTCGAAGAAGTACAACGAAGACAGAGAACTCCTGTTTCTCCATATAGTGATTTACATCAAATTGCACAAGTCTAAGTAAACGTTTTATAACTCTAAATCACCTTTACTCTCGAGTGGCCAGTTTCTGGGATTAGATGAATCAGAGACAAAGCAAACATCAATAATCACACACAATTCAAGGTTCTTAAGAATCACATACGTCAACAGCAGATAATTGAGTTAAATAAATCAAAAGAACAAAAGAAGAAGAAAATGTCTGTATCAGTACGAGGTTTGTCATAGTTTAGCATAATGTATGGTCTCGTTATGTTTACTTCATTTATAGATGCAGTACTTATTCCTACCAGTGTTAGTGCACTTAAACACAATTTGGAAACATTAATATAAGTAGCACTATTTAGTGACAAAATATCAAAAAAGAAAATTGCAGCTAAGCTAAAAGGAGAAAAAGAAGACACTTAGGCCCATTCCCCAAGATAAGAGAAATAACTGAAGGATGAACTGATGAAAGTTTCCTTTACCACTACTTGATGTTCGATGGTGCAAATCGGGGTACTGGTAGTGGAGATCCGGGCAGCCGGGAAGTCATTGGGGATCCACCTAGCCAGGTGGGTTTAGAGGCCTTCCTTCTGTGCGGTGCTGTTTCGACCTCGCTGCCTAAAGCTGTGCTGCGGTTCTCTTCTTGCATGTCTAACTTTTGCCCGTATGGCAGGCAGCTCGAGCCTATTACAGGTGTCGCTCCTCTGTGGCAGCTCCAGGCTCTGGTATGCTGTGGCACCTATGTAGTGGGATACAACTATCCATATTCTCCAGTTATTTTGCAATTAGCTCCATGTGAATTCAGCAAATTGTCATCCAAAACGTTAAACTGATAATACCATCAATATCATCCATGGTCTAGATCATGGGTAGGGGACCTCCAGGCCTCGATGGTCGCCAACATTGCAGATTTTCAGGAATTCCTTAGTATTGCACAGGTGAGCTAAGGAAATCCTGAAAACCTGCACTGTCGGCGGCCCTTCAAGCTTGAAGTTCCCCACCCCTGGCCTAGATTGAAGAGAATGTGAGTAGTGATGAGTGAGTATGCTCGTTACTATTCGCTCCTTGCACGTATAGCACGGTATTCTGGATACTCGCTCCTCTATGAGTGTTTTGGATTTTACTTGTGATATTCGAGTGAGCTGCCCACGATGGGGAACATATATATTTGGAAGGGGCCAGCGCAGGGGGACATATTCACCAGGATAGGGGACATACAGTATATACTTACAAGGGGCAAAGGATAGGGGACATTAGTACAGGATGGAGACATATATATATCATGATGGGGGGTTGGGAGTAACACATATGTCTATATAGGATTTAAAGCACCAAACACTGGAAAATATGCATGAATGGGGGGAGAGGAGCAGATCCATATTTTGCATTGGGGCCCATCATGCTCTAGTTACGCCACTGTTGTATAGCAATGTAAAAATGAGAAAACAGCAGATGAATCACACTCAATTATAAAGAAAAGTCATTTTTTTTCTAGATTTCTACATTTTCTGTACAATGGCGGCTGCAAAGAAATGAGAGCTGTAAAACCAGCCCCAAACTAATGTCACATCTCCCAGATCAAATCAACGTTTCCTGCTGAAACGACCGGTGCGATGTGATGAATGAGGCGCCGTGTCATCTCTTATTCAATCACATCCCCATTAGCAGGTTAGATACATGATAACCCACGGCCTTCATCGTGACAGGTGTAGGCGTAAGAAGTGTGAAATCAGGTGAAGGAGAAGCCGGAGATGGCGGCGGATCACCTCCGACTGACCACAGTTATGAGTAACCCTTCACCAGCTGTGTTTCACATGCAATAAATGCTCCGTTGAATTTTATTATTCTTATGTAAAGAAGGCTTAAAGGGGTTGTCCATTTTGGAAGACTATATATATTTTTACTTAAATTTATGTGTTTGAAGCTTAAATAAAACATTTTTGCTAATGGGTTTCATTATACATTTTGCACTATTTTGCTTCTTCAGGCTGTGTCTTGCTGCACAATCAACCTTGATATGGTTTAAGGTCAAAAATCAGCAAAGAGCAGATTAGGAAAAGAAAAGAGGGACAAAACAGTTACCAACTCCCCGTCAGACTATCATAGCGAGCTCACTGACCTGTTCCCAGTTAGCTCTTTCTGCATTCAGCAACACAGGAGTCTACAGCGGGCTAAAGATGAAACATTTTCAATGAAACCAAATAGCAAAAATAGTTTTTAGTCCAAAATGCATGCTTTTAAGTAAAAAATAAATGTCCACCAGAATAGACAACCCCTTTAAATACGATGAAACTCTTCAAATCTCACTTATACTATGTGTTTCAGTTCATAACCATATGTTGTTAGTGAATGGGAACATTCCCTCATATGTCAGAAGATTTATCCAAGGGTAGTGCCTGGGTGTCTATGGTGAGAAACCTTGAATGCCTATTAGTTGTTCACAACCCTTCATTATAGGGATTGTCCACTATTAGGAAAACCCCTTCTTAAATGCTAGAATTACCCTTGTAAAAAAAAACAAGAGATACTCACTTCCAACATTGCTGCCGTTCAAACAACAGGTCTCCCAATAGGCTGCAGTGATTATCTGCCGTTCTCACTACCATAGTGATGAGGCAGCACTACCATGCTCTGGCCTCCACGATGCTCAAGGCTCTATGATGCTCAGGGCACTACCATGATCAAGATACTACCTTGCTCCAGGCACTACCATGATCAAGATACTACCATGCTCAGGGTACTACCATGCTCGGGGCACTACAATGCTCGGGGTACTACCATGCTCAGTGCACTACCATGCTTGGGAAACTACCATGCTCAGAGCACTACCATGCTCAGGGCACTACAGTGCTCAGGGTACAACTGTGCTCTGGGCACTACTATGCTCAGGGCACTACCATGCTTGGGGCACTACAATGCTCGGGGTACTACCATGCTCAGTGCACTACCATGCTTGGGAAACTACCATGCTCACAGCACTACCATGCTCAGGGCACTACAGTGCTCAGGGTACAACTGTGCTCTGGGCACTACCATGCTCAGGGCACTACCATGCTCAGGGCACTACTGTGCTCAGGGTACTACCATGCTCAGGGCACTATCATGCTCGGGAACTACAATGCTCGAGGTACTACTATGCTAGGACACTACCATGCTCATAGCACTACTGTGCTCAGGTTACTACCATGCTCGGTGCACTACCATGCTCGGGGCACTACAATGCTCGGGGTACTACCATGCTCAGTGCACTACCATGCTTGGGAAACTACCTTGCTCAGAGCACTACCATGCTCAGGGCACTACCGTGCTCAGGGTACTACTGTGCTCTGGGCACTACCATGCTCAGGGCACTAGTGTGCTCAGGGTGCTTCCATGCTCAGGGCACTATCATGATCAAGATACTACCATGCTCCGGGCACTACCATGATCAAGATACTACCATGCTCAGGGTACTACCATGCTCAGGGTACTACCGCGCTCAGGACACTCTACCATGCTCCGGAAACTACCATGCTCAGGGCACTACTGTGCTCAGGGTACTACTGTGCTCTGGACAGTACCATGCTCAGGGCACTACCATGCATATAGCATTACTGTGCTCAGGTTACTACCATGCTCAGGGCACTATCATGCTCGGGGCACTACAATGCTCGGGGTACTACCATGCTCAGTGCATTACCATGCTTGGGAAACTACCATGCTCAGAGCACTACCATGCTCAGGGCACTACAGTGCTCAGGGTACAACTGTGCTCTGGGCACTACCATGCTCAGGGCACTACCATGCTCAGGGCACTACTGTGCTCAGGGTACTACCATGCTCAGTGCACTACCATGCTTGGGGAAACTACCATGCTCAGAGCACCACAATGCTCAGGGAACTAACATGCTCAGGTGTTCAGTACTTGTAATGAGTAGTTGGACGCTTGGATTGGAGCAACTCGAGTACCTAAGTATAATGGAAGTCAATGTGAAACTCGAGTAATTTGATGGAAGATTGTTTGGAAAAATGCTTGCATTCCCCATTAACTTCCATTATACTCAGTACTCAAGTCGCGCCCATCCAAGTGGATGGATTATCTACTATATAATCTCCTAATCGTGTCTGTCTGACGCCGAAATCATGCGCCAGGGCGCTCATTGGTGGCCGCTGGAGGCATTAGCCGATCATGCCACGGCTGCTCGCAGCGGTAGTGCCCCGCACGTCATTCAAACTGCGTGCCAAGCCGCGGTACTTTTCTTATTGTTCGCCACGGGGAGAAGTAGCGGGGCTTGGCGTTCGGTTTGAATGCCGCGTCTCTCATTGGTCGCCGCAGCCAACCAATCAGAGGAGCGGCACGCGCCAAGGCGCCATATCTAAAGTACTTTTAAAATAATTTCAAATATGGCGCCATGGTGCGTGCCGCTATTCTGATTGGTCAACGCTAGGGATAAGCGAGTACCGTACTATTTGGAATCGCTATACCCACAACGAGTAGGTCTCAGTACTCGCTACTCATTGCGAGTATAGCGATTCCGAGTACTTTTGCAGTGTATCAATTGATACACTGCAAAAGTCCTGTAAAAGAGATGAAAAGTGGTTAGAAAATAAAAAAAACGGATACTCACCTTAACCGACGGCTGCACCGGGAACGGCCGATGGACATCTATTCATGTTAAAGGACCTTTCACTCTCCCAGCCAATCAGATGGCTGGGAGAGATCTGGCCAATCATATGACGCCTCCATCCCTCAGCCTCCTCCATCCCTCAGCCTCCTCCACCCTCACAGCCTACTCCATCCTCACAGCCTCCTCCATCCTCACAGCCTCCTCCATCCCCTCAACCTCCTTCATCCCCTCAGCCTCCCCATCCTCACAACCTCCCCATCCTCACAGCCTCCCCATCCTCACAGCCTCCTCCATCCCTTCAGTCTCCTCCATCCTCACAGCCTCCTCCAGCCCCTCAGCCTCCCCATCCTCACAGCCTTCTCCATCCTCACAGTCTCCCCATCCTCACAGCCTCCTCCATCCTCACAGCCTCCCCATCTTCACAGCCTCCCCATCCCCTCAGCCTCCTCCATCCCTCAGCCTCCTCCATCCTCACAGCCTCCTCCAACCCCTCAGCCTCCCCATCCTTGCAGCCTGCTCCATTCTCTCAGCCTCCTCAGTCCTCACAGCCTCCTCCATCCCCTCAGCTTCCCCATCCTCACAGCCTCCTCCATCCTCACAGCCTACTCCATCCCTTCAGCCTCCCCATCCTCACATCCTCCTCCATCCCCTCCAGGAAGACAGTGGAATGGAGCGGCGGTGAGTGTCCCCACAGCGTGCGGGCTCCTCACAGCCTCCTCCATCCTCACAGCCTCCCCTATCCTCACAGCCTCCCCATCCTCACAGCCTCCCCATTCCTTCAGCCTCCTCCATCCTGACAGCCTACTCTATCACTTCACCCTCCCCATCCTCACAGCCTCCTCCATCCTCACAGCCTCCTCCATCCTCACAGCCTCCCCATCCTCACAGCCATCTCCATCCCCTCAGCATCCTCCATCCCCTCAGCCTCCTCCACCCGCTCAGTCTCCTCCATCCCCTCAGCCTCCTCCATCCTCACAGCCTCCCCATCCTCACAGTCTCCTCCATCCCCTCAGCCTCCTCCATCCTTGCAGCCTCTCCTATCCTCACATCCTCTCCCATCTTCACAGCATCCTCGCAGCCTCCCCATCCTCACAGTCTCCTCCATCCTCACAGCCTCCTGCATCCTCACAGCCTCCTCCATCCTCACAGCCGCATCATCCACACTTCTTAATCCTGTCTATAAGGTCTGTCAGTCAGTGTGACACAGTTTACTCCTGTCTACAAGGTCTGTCAGTCAGTATGACACAGTTTACTCCTGTCTACAAGGTCTGTCAGTCAGTGTGACGCACTTCACTCCTGTCTACAAGGCTGTCAGTCAGTGTGACACAGTTAACTCCTGTTTATAAGGCTGTCAGTCAGTGCCACAAACTTTACTCCTGTTTACAAGGCTGTCAGTCAATGTGACGAACTTCACTCCTGTCTACAAGGCTGTCAGTCAGTGTGACGCACTTCACTCCTGTCTATAAGGCTGTCAGTCAGTGTGATGCAGTTCACTCCTGTTTACAAGGTATTCTAGAATACCTGATGCATTAGAATCGGGCTACCATCTAGTATGAATATAAATGAATATATGTAATATCCAAAGACTTACCATTATGCTTATGCTGTCTATCACATACATATATATTGCTATTATCAGATTAATAACATAATAGAACAATGCAATAGGAAAAGCTTGCATTTGTAGACAGATAATCTATTTTGCTTACAACTTGCATAGTTAACGGTTATTTTTCAGGTTGGGACATCAGAGGATATGGCCAACCATAAACTGTACAAGGCATTGCGATACCATCTTGAGTAAATGTTGCTGAGCTTGCAGTATGTATTTTATTACAAAAACAATATGTTAATATTGTATGGCTAATAATCTGAAAATATGCAACTCAATAATATGTTAGACATGTAACAGGAAGATGAGGCAATAGATATTTCATAACTTGTCTAGAGTACATCCGTGAGAAAAGAGGAAGGTAGCTGACCACAGAGTTGATAAAGTGAAGAATGGGGATTTTTACAGTGTTTCCTTAAACCAATGATATGATTTCTAGACCCCCAATCCAATCATGAGTGACACCTGGGGGCAGAGCCCTCCCTGATTTTGTGATGTATTTTTTGGTATAAAAGAACGAAGTGTTAAACAATAAACAGGAACTTGCTTTGACCATCACCTGTGTCAGAGTCCTTCGTCCTCCATGCACGTGACATACTATTATAATTGCAGAAATCAGACAGTGACTTACCGTGGGCAAGGGAACTCAGTTCTCAGGCGCAGTCTGTAGGTCACGGTTCCGGTGCCTGAGGCTGTGGGCCCGGTGGTCAATAAAATGGGGAAAAAGTAAAGTAATAAAAGAAATAAAAGTTTTGTTTGTGACGCCACCTGTAGGTTCCGGTGATGGCACCGGCGCTGCTTGATCCTCCGGTGTGATGGGCGGCAGCAAGATGGAGTCGCTCCCTACAGGACGAGCGGTTTCCCCGGAGCCGTGAGCTGGTGATGGTTGAATAGGGCAGCTCGGTTGTTTCTGAAAAGCAATGCAAATCAATGGCGGTTCTGGAATAAGGCTCGGACACGCTGCTCACTCTGAACGGGTATTTACTCGGGTATTCTACAGCATACAGAGTAAACGCAGTTCTTAATGCCGGGTAGTGGACCGGGTGGTTCCTGCAATGAGTAGTGTCCCTCTGAAGCTCCACAGGTGTCTTTCTCTATCTCTTACTGTCCCTTCACTTCGCTGCTCTGTCATACCCCATCAGGAACACTGAGGGCCTTCGGTTGGGTAGCCGCTTCACGTCTCACGGCCCCTGGCATTTAATGGTGGGTGCTCCCGAGATAGCGGCGGTGGTTGGTGGCTTGTGAGTCGGGCTCCTATGAAGCATACGACCACTCCGGGTTCTGTGGTGCAGGGGTGAACCAACTGGACCACGTCGGAGCCGATACTCCAGGTTCTGTGGACTGGGCCAGGATAGTCAATTATCCTCTCTATTCTTTGGCCTCTCTCTGTCTCTTCTGGGTTACAAGGTTGAGGTGCCCACCCTGTTAGCTGTCTCTCCTGTCACGACTTGACTCTACTGTTCTGTTCTTGTCTGATCTAACTCCTTGCCGCTTTCCCCACTGTTATATATCCTAGCTCGCCTCCCACCAGGACCGGTTACCCTAGGAACGGGTGCCTAATTGGTCCTCTAGCACTAGGTGTTGCATGTGGTCGATGGAACATCAGAATTATCCTACTCATCACTGGAACAGAGAATACGACACCTTCAGTCAGGGGTGTAGTACCCTCCTGTAACGCACTCTTAGTGGGGCGCCACAACAGGTAAGAGCAAGAGCACATTTTAGGTGCTCACCCAAATTGATAGCTTTATCACGAGCATCCAACGGTTTGTTACAAGCATTGAGCATCTGAGCATTGTAGTCCTCACTCATCACTAATTCTCACAGTTCTCCCAGATAACCGAGGTCTGACATAATGCAAAACACAACTATAATTCTCAGATTTGGGTTATGGATTTTTATTTATCTAAATATTCCTTTGAAATAATTTGTTCCGATTCATCAAAACAGGTGTAAAGAACTCGGGGGCATGGTGGAGTCAGAGGCACCTGAATGATTAACAGCCTCTTAAATAATCAGAGCGATCTAAAATGTGAGAGCGACTTTGTGCGCCTCGTTAGAAACCTTACACTACCCATGGACCGGAGTGGGTAGGACACAACTTGACATGAATTAGAAGACCAAGCGTCACCATGCTCCATATTCCCACCCCCAATCCACCCATGTTGGTGAAGTGCGATGGACAGGAAATAGCAGACTGACTGCTACCAATCACAGTAGATACGAAGAAGGCGTGCACACGGAGGCTTGTTTCGTAGATAGAGGTGCTAATTGAGGGCTCTTTTTCGTCCATTATATCTCTATGGGAAGTGAGGCGCTATTATGATTGGTCGCTGTGTGCTGGCGGCGACCAGTCAGAATAGCGCCTCACTTTAAGCGGTAAATTTGAAACTCAAGGTCGTCCATTATATGTCTATGGGAAGTGAGGCGCTATTCTGATTGGTCGGCGTCAGCACACAGCGACCAATCAGAAAAGCGCCTCACTTCCCATAGAGTTACATAGCGGTGTTTCGGCGAATTTATGGCCGGGCGACTGGTTCTATTGTCGGCCACGGGGCTCGGCTCTGGTCGGTCGTTCCACGGGGCCGGAGACTCGCTTCGCGGCCATTGCTCGCGCCTTAGCAATGGCTCGCAATCATTGCGATCCGTTGCTGATGCGCGAGCAATCGCCGCGAAGCGGCCATTGCGAGTCTCCGGCCCCGTGGAACGACCGACCAGATCTGAACTCCGTGGCCGAAAATAGAACCAGGGGCCCGGCCATAAATTCGCCGAAACACCGCTATGTATCTCTATGGGAAGTGAGGCGCTGTTCTGATTGGTCGCTGTGTTCTGACGGCGACCAATCAGAATAGCGCCTCACTTCCCATAGACATATAATGGACGACTTTGAGTTTCAAATTTACCGCTTAAAGTGAGGCGCTTTTCTGATTGGTCGCCGCCAGCACACAGCGACCAATCAGAATAGCGCCTCACTTCCCATAGAGATATAATGGACGATTTTTCGTCCATTATATCTCTATGGGAAGTGAGGCGCTATTCTGATTGGTCGCTGTGTGGTGACGGCGACCAATCAGAATAGCGCCTCACTTCCCATAGAGAATAGAGAAGACAGAAGACCCCCGGGGCCGGACGAAGAGGACGCCTGGGCCGGACGGAGGACTCCTGGGCCGGACGGAGGACTCCTGGATCGGACGGAGGACTCCTGGATCGGACGGATGATCAGATGAAGAAGAAGGCATGTAAGTGATCGACGGCGGCGGGGGCTTAGGGGGCGGCGGGGGCTTAGGGGGTGGAGGAGGGTAGTAGGTGGCGGGGTAGTTGGTAGCGGCGGGGGGAGTAGGGGTGGCTCCGGAGCAGTGGCTCCGGAGCAGTGTACGGTGGGGTGGTGGGGCGGCGAGGGGAGGCAGACAGGGCAGAAGAGAGGGGTTGCTCCGGAGCCGCTGCTGTCACCGCCTGGTGACACAGTGCTCCGGAGCAACTCCTCTCTTCTGCCCCATCTGCCTCCCCTCGCCGCCGCGGAGTTCAGGCGGGCAGGTGATCGGCGGCGGGGGCTTAGGGGGCAGCGGGGGCATAGGGGGTGGCGGAGGGTAGTAGGTGGCGGGGTAGTTGGTAGCGGCGGGGGGGGTTGGGGTGGCTCCAGAGCAGTGGCACCGGAGCAGTGTACGGTGGGGTGGCGGGGCGGCGAGGGGAGGCAGACGGGGCAGAAGAGAGGGGTTGCTCCGGAGCCGCTGCTGTCACTGCCTGGTGACACAGTGCTCCGGAGCAACCCCTCTCTTCTGCCCTGTCTGCCTACCCTCGCCGCCGAGTGGAGCGGGGCGGACAGGGGGCTGGGCCTGGGGCTGCAGTACACTACAGCCCAATGCTCGGCGGTGTAGCGGGGCGGACAGGCGGCTGGGCATGGGGCTGTAGTGTACCATAGCGGGTACACTACAGCCCCATGCTCGGGATGGCGGGGCGGACAGGCGGCTGGGCATGGGGCTGCAGTATACCATAGCGGTGTACACTACAGCCCCATGCTCGGGATGGCGGGGTAAAGGTGGGGGCATGTTGGTGGGCTGTGTTGGTGGCTTTGTTCGCGGGGCAAGGGCTCGCAATTCCCGCTTCACGGGCAATGCTTCGCGGGGGGCGTGGCCGCTAAGCGGCCACGAACAGAGCCCCAGAGAAAGTGCCGAGCCACGCAAACAAAGCCAAGGAAGTAGCGCCGGACACGACGGAAGTCGCTACGGCAATTATATAATAGATAGTGTTAGTCAGTTGTTATTCTATGTATTGTAGGAATACATAAGGGATCCTTGGATCAACAGAAATTGGTGAGATGCCTATAGTCATAGAGGATAAAAAGAGGTGCATCAGCGGGGTTAAGGAAAATGCAGTAATAACAGTAGTTTATGCTAGTTGATTATATCTATGTAGATTCAATATTTGATATGTAGTAACCTATAGACCTAGTACTTAGTACAGGTTAATCCTTTCTATGTAGATTTAGTTCCTGATGTATAGTCATAGCTACTAATCTCACATTTAACAAGTGTAATTTTTTTAGCGTCTGCTTTTGGGTGGTAGCCCATTGGTCACTAAGTCGCCCTTTAGATTCTACTGGTGTCATAATGCGTGGTGTCATCAGGTGGTAGGTGACCTTATGACACCTGTCTAGGTTGGTGTAATCGTGAACTGTAAATATGTATATTTCTGTAAATGCATTGTATATATTTATTTTTTATGTTTTTTTCTTAAATTTCAGCAACTGTCATGAACAAGGTCCAATGTGGACCGAAACGCGTTGACACCTGAGTTATTCCTAAATAAAAATTACTTTTTTTGCAACTCAAAACTAAGAGTGTGCAATTGTGAAACTTCTTTAGCGCTACCAATCGCAGCACAGAGGGAGGGGGCATGTTTAGCAATGTGACTCAACCAATCACAGATGCTGACACAGAGGGTTTACTGAGCGGACCTGAAACAGTCAGTGGTCTTATTTGCCAGGGAAACATGGTATGTATGATTGTCCTACTTTAATCCCCATTTTGCTTCATTTTGTGGCTACCTAGCTTTTCTGGTTTAGCTATTATGGAAACACGGAAGGCAGACATCCTTTCAGCAAGCTTTGTGTGTCGACCCTGAACAGTAACATGTATGTACAGTTAGAAATCTGTGTTCTAGGTTCAGCACCAGACACCAGGTGGCCAGTGTGAGGAGCTATCAGACTTTTTCAACATGGATAATTAGTAAGATCAATTTTATTGTTCACAAATTAACGGGGAAGGTGATGTACCAGAATGTCTCTTCAAGCCTGTTTACCGGCTACATTACAAGTGAATGTCCCGGATGGTTAAGGAGGTTGGGTGTTTTTGCCTTTGCTCAACTAGAGGGATGGAAGGAGAATAGAAGAAGACACATGTTTGGAGGGAGGTCAGTTGGTGTAGTGATTTGGAAGCCAGAGGATCAGAGCTAAGGCCCATCCTGAAACCCATGGATGGACTATAAGACATGCAGCTTAATTCACATGCTATGGTCTTCTGGATTTTAGGAATAATCCTATGGAATATTTTGGTGGCTGGTTTCTGATTTTGTGGACTGGGGGCATTCCATTGTGATCATTTACATAGTAACATAGTAACATAGTTTTTAAGGTTGAAGGAAGACTTTAAGTCCATCTAGTTCAACTCATAGGGTACCTTTACACGCGGCTACATTTCTAGGGTGGCTACAGGTAACTTACTGGTTGCAGTGAAATCATGGAGAGATAATTCCATTTGTACACAGCAACAAGATAGAACCTTGTCTCCATGATTTCACTGCAACCAGTAAGTTACCTGTAGCCACCCTAGAAATGTAGCCGCGTGTAAAGGTACCCATAGCCTAACATGTTGATCCAGAGGAAGGCAAAAAACCCATGTGGCAACACTAAGCTCCACATTGGGGGAAAAATTCCTTCCTGACTCCAGATACGGCAATCAGACTAATTCCCTGGATCAACGCCCTATCAAAGAATCTAGTATATATAACTGGTAATATTATAGTTTTCTAGAAAGGCATCCAGGCCCTTCTTAAATGTTAGTAGTGACTCCCTCATTACACCATCATGTGGCAGAGAGTTCCATAGTCTCACTGCTCTTACAGTAAAGAATCCGCGTCTGTGATTATGATTAAACCTTCTTTCCTCCAGACGTAGAGGAGGCCCCTTTACGGTACTTGGATTTGCTGAAATACCCTGTAGGGATACAAATAAATCTTGTTTCATTGTTAACCTGCCCGGGTGATTATTACCACTCACAACTTCAGATCTTCAGCGCCGGTATGAACTCTGAACTTTGCAGTTCGGGTTTGCTCATCCCTTCTTATGAGACCATTATTGTGTAAAGCCCTCAACCCTCTGGAATATCCGCATATAGATAGTCTTGGTTCTGGCTGAAAACTAGTTGTCCAGAATCAAAAATGATTGATGAGTTTCTGGATCCTTCTCTTTTACTACAGACCGGTAATCAGTGCCAGACTACTGTGCCTGACGCCCACTAAGGGAAATTATTATGAGGGCTATCCTTCTTCCATAGAGCACATGTTCACGTCAAACTTTAAGTGCATGTTAACCTTTGTTGTCATCATTGAACACACAAGACGTATCATCAATAAGACCTGAAAGGTTACTTGTGAATCATCCGATAAGAAATAGACCCAAGGGGCTCCAAATGGACTTGTCTTCTATTGGACATTTGGAATGTATTAATTTGTAGGTGCTCTCATGGGACAATTAGCAAAATTCCTTTCTTCTATCTTATTGGGTACCTGAGACTATTCTTAAAGGTTCTGCAGAGAATACGGAACTTTCCCATTGCCGGCCAATGAGTGACATTATGAAGTTGCTTCCACAATTCTGCTCCAAAGGTCACAATTATAGAGTCTGCTTTATAAACTGTTTTCTGTCCGGAGAAAGGCTTGTCCTTTTCGAGGCTGACATTTATTATACAATCTGCGTCTTTACTGCACGTTCTACTTTTTCGCGGAACAGCACAACACGCCTCATCGTCCTTGTAGACTTTGCCAAGAAAAGAAAGCAGTGATTAGTCATCTCTAATACGAGTCTTTACAAATTGTGCTAAGATTTATTTATTCTTTCACTTTGTTCTCACATCGGGGACAAAAGAATCCAAAAAAGAGCACCAAGCTCAGTAAAAGGAGAGCGATGAAACTATCATCTTATGGCATAGCTCCCAATGGAGAAAGCCTTATTATGAGTATGCACAGCTAACCTTGGAACCAAAGTGGCACTTCTCATATAAAAAAACAAAGCAAACCTTTTATCTACCGTAATTATAAACCAACGTTAACATGCCGTAAAACAGAACAGGATTGATTGATAGAATAGTGAAGACCTTGGTGACTGTGACATAATAGTGAGTCCCAGGGGCGGATCTACCGTGGCACAGCTGGTTCAGCTGCACCAGGGCCTCGACCGGCTAGGGGGCCCCGCACCTCCTTGTGTGTCAGAGAAGAGGAGGTGAAGTGACGGAAGCTCCCTGATCCCACCCCTCCTCTACTTTCATCTTCTGCCCCGCTCCCTGGCCTGTAATGTGCGCACCAGCTCGCACACCCCCCCATCCCCGCTCCTCACCTAGGGCAGCACGCACCCCCCCCCCCCGCTTCTCACCTAGGACTTGGGGGATGAATACACTCCCAAGTGGGGCCCCGGGGCCCGCCAGGCTCAAGTTCCGCCACTGGTGAATCCCTTTCTATGGAGGCAGCAAGCTAAACATCCGACTCCGAACTTCTTTGTTTCCCTGAATCCGACTCCGATTCCAACAAAATGAACACCGACTGCACGACTCTGACTCCACAGCCCTACATTCTACGACATCATCATGATCAATAGGGATCACTCCAGGGGACCTTTGTGGAGTCCTGGGTAGTGATGAGCGAATTTACTAAGATTCAACTTGCAAATTCATTGTGCCGTATTATGGTTTAAGGGTCTTTTTAGACCCCAGAACATAGTGAACCTAGGGTTAAAAAAAAAAAAACTTGGTTCTCCCCAACCCATTTTGGCTTGAAATTGGTGAAGACAGTGTCAAGCCTTTTTTATGGTGGCTTACTTTAGATCTGTCTTATGAGCATGTACGGTGCTTCCATTAAAGGCAGCTGAGGAGAGGTAGGGTAAGATCCAGGGAGAGGTAAATTCTATATTTTAACCCCTTTTTGGTCCTTTAAAATATAGCAAAATGGTGCCTGAAGAGAATCAAAACATTTGGAATCACACTGAATCTAAATATCTTGTAAAATTTTACACAATTTTACTAACCCCAAATGATTTCACTCATCTCTATGCATTGCTTGTTTCCCTTGTGTTGCAAACAGCCTTTACCAGGTAAAGATTTGTGCACTTCCCATATGATCACATTGACATAAAAGTTACCGCCCTTCCCATGGCTCTTGCCTATTACTTTACGGATGAGGTAGGAGATAGATACTATACGGAGAGTGAGGAAACGCCCAGCTTGCGGTTTACAAGAAGGAAATAACAGGGAGAAGGTAAAAGGGGACCCTGATTATAGGGTATTGGGAGAGGAAAGACCCCCTACACACTCATCTATCATCCCTAGACGTGTCCTTTACCTCATGCAGAATCACGTGCTAATGAGTAAGGTAGCAAGATGCTAGTCTTACTACTGCAGTAAGGCAACACTGGGAGAGTGTAATGAAATAATAATAATAGATATTTTGAAAATCAATTTTAAAAACTATAAAAAAACAGCATTGTTGATCAAACTGGTACAGACAGACAATGTGTTCATTGTGGCAAAATCTTGTGTTTTATTTAACCCAATTATTTGCTGTTGATTTATGTGATTCTTGAGAACCTTGAATGGTTTGCACATATTGCCCCATTGTTTGATGTTTGCCTTGTACCCCTGATTCATCCAATCCCAAAGCCTGTCCACTGGAGGGTAGAGGTGAACTACACTAACAACATGTTTACACAGACTTGGGGAATGTTGTGTAAATCACTATATAAGGCTGGAGAAACTTGATAAAGACAGAAGCTGTGTACCTGGAACTGTGAGACTAGGGATGGGCGAATCTACTCGCTAGGGCTCGTTACTCTGCGAGTAATAGTGGAATCGCAGGACTCGGTACTCTGCGAGTTTCCAACCTATTACTCGCACAGTAGCGAGTCCACCATCCCTCCGTCCCCCCCGCAGCCTCCCCACCCGGTCCTAAGTTAGGACCGGGCGGGGGGAGCAGGAGCAGGTACTCAGGACTCTGGCGGGGAAGCCGGCGGTGAAATTTGCTCACTACCGCTTCCCCCACTGTGTCCTGACCAGGGGTGGGCTTGGGGGGAAGATGGTGTTGAGTGTGCCGGACCGGCCGGCTACTTACCCCTGCCTCCGCCGCCGCCGCAGACTCGCTCCCCGAGTCTCTCTGCTTCTGTTTCTGGAGATTCCTGAACGGTGACCGAAGCAGTGAATAAATTAACTTCCGTCACCGCTCGGGAATCTCCGGAGCAGAGCGAGTCTGGCTGCCAGCAGGGTTCACCTCAGGTCATAATGACCTGAGCTGAACCCTGACTGTTTAGTCAGTTCTCAGCTCTGCTACATCCATGTGTGTCTATGCACAGACAGGGATGTAGCAGAGCTGAGATTGCGTTTTGGACTACGTCGGACGGAAGAGGATTTTTAAAATAAAGATGGAGTCCCTAATTGTCTTCTGTTTTATTTCTAATAAAATTATTTTTCTCTGTGTTGTGTTTTTTTTATATTGATTACTGGAAATTCATGGCGGTCATGTCTAATATTGGCGTGACCGCCATAAATTTCGGGCTTAGGGCCAGCTGATAATACAAAGCTGGCCCTAACCCCTTTATTACCCAGTGAGTAATAATATTACTCACTGGGTAATAAAGGGGTTAATAATATTGAAGCGCCATCTTCTGGCGCTGAACCCCGCTCTTTCAGTGGCCCTGGTGGCGGGTGGCTCACTGGGTAATAAAGGGGTTAGGGCCAGCTTTGTATTATCAGCTAAGCCCGAAATTTATGGCGGTCATGCCAATATTAGACATGACTGCCATGAATTTCCAGTAATCAATATAAAAAAAAAACACAACACAGAGAAAAATAATTTTATTAGAAATAAAACAGAAGACAATTAGGGACTCCATCTTTATTTAAAAAACCCTCTTCCGTCTGACGTAGTCCAAAACGCAATCTCAGCTCTGCTACATCCCTGTCTGTGCATAGACACACAGGGATGTAGCAGAGCTGAGAACTGACCTGAGCTGAACCCTGCTGGCAGCCAGACTTGCTCTGCTCCGGAGATTCCCGAGCGGTGACGGAAGTTAATTTATTCACTGCTTCTGTCACTGACTCACCGTAGCCAGGGTGTTCACGTCGCAGGCGTTGACTCTCCTCTTGTCACGGAACCGCGCCTGCGGCTGTGAGGCCCAGTGGTCCAGATCAATAGGGGGGATGGCTGAACAGTAGGGGATAAATTGTCTTCGTGACGCCACCTGCGGGTGTTTCGGTAACTGTACCGACGCTGCGGGGCCTCCGGGGGATTGAATGCAGCAAGATGGGACGCTCCCCACAGGATGAGCGGGAGTCCCCGGGGCCAGGAGCTGCACAAGATGTTGTGAGGCAGCTGCGGTAGCCCTGCTGTAGGTCCAGGAGTCAGACACAGACACGCCAAAGTCTTTTAAGTACCTTTACTGGTGGTTTTCAGGTACGCCAGACCGGGTTAGTGAAGTTAGCACTCCTGGAGGTTCACAGCAAGCAGTTGTAGTAGGCTTCCTTTCTCTATTTCTCTTATTAAGGTCGGGTGGATGTGGAATCCGCCGGACCGGGAAGTGTGTTCAATGGAACTTGCTTCACCTGGTTAGCAGCACTGAGGGCACTGTAAAAGGGTTTGAGCAGGATCAGTACTCTTCCCTGGGCTCTCGCTGGTAGGTGCTTCAGGTGGAACAGGGGGCTAGACTCCTTGTGGCTGTATGCTGGTTCTCTGTGGTGGCTGGTAGCTCTCACAGCTTTGGTTCCAGTAACCGGATGATGAGGGAGAGTTAAGGTAACTCTGATGTCCCTGAGAGGTGCTTCTCCTTTTCCTCTAACCCCAATTGCAAGGGTTTCCTCACTGGTAGCTAGGCTGATTAGGCCTGGTGTGTGTCTCATGAGCTTGAGATCATCCACAACCTGCAGCTCTCCTAGCGTCTGCACACTCTGACGTTTCTCCCTCCAAGACTCTATTTATAGGGGGAACTGGCTCAATGTGACCAATGGAGCTCCCCCTAGAGGCTCGGGGTGAAACCAGTGTGTTTTAAGGTGTTGTTAGTGTATTGTGAGTTTTGCTTTGCTGTTAGCTCCATTCATGCCCTATGGAGTTCTGTGGTGCCCAACAAGGTGCCAGGGTGCCACATTCCCCCTTAGTTAACCTCAGTTCTCCCGGCTGAGCAAAAAGTTTATTTTACAACTTAACACTAAGCATTTTATAACAGAGTCTTAAAGAAAAATACAAAAATCACTAAAAAGGAAGGGAAAAATATGAAAAAGGTGAAAAGCAGTCCATACGGCACTAGTCCATCTGCCGCAGGCTGGAAAAAGGTAATTTTGAGGTCACACAAGTCCTGTGACAATTGTCCAAAGTTTATGAAAAAGGGAAAAAGGGGTAAAGTCCACACACATTTTAAACTTTATACATTCCCTACGGGTGTCTCTGCTTGGGAGGCCGGTACTAACCTACTTTACCTTACCAGGCGCTTTCTGTCCCCAACTTAATATACTTGGGACAGAGCCCAGTTCCTCCACCCTTCTGTACACTACTTTTTACAGGTTTTGAAAACATTTACTATTTACAAGCACTTACAGGTACTATATTCCACTACATTTTAAACCCATTCTCCAAATTTGTTTGGGGCTTGTCCTAATGTACTACGTGTGGATCTGCGTAGTGTGGGTGTTTCCAAAGCTGTTGGTGTAGTGTACGAAGTGGTTCTTAGTTCTCTACTTCTGCTTTGTGGTAGGCCATAGTAAGAACGTAGTCTTTCTACTGGACTATCCTCTGTAGGTAGTTGTGTAGGAGTTTGTTCTCTTACTGTGGGACAAGCAGGTTCACCGATTACAGGAATCTCAAGTTCCAATATAACAGGCTGCATATCTTGCACTTGAACTTGTTCTTGTTGAACTGGAATTGGTTGATTTTCTACAGGCTGGTAGAAATGCATAGCTGGTATGATGTATGCTCCATCGTATTGTGGCCAGTCAGCTGGTAAGTATCCAATGTCTGCAAGGAATAGGTTTTCTTTAGTTTCTTCATCTATAGTTACAGTAGGGTAACTGGTTGCTTGTGGGATTAACTGTGCTGGACATTTCTTCAAATGGTCCCTTGAAACAGTTGCAATAGTATTCCCATTATCTTTACTAATAACACAAGTTTTTGAGTTGTCATAGTGTGACGGCATAACGGTGTAGGGTACAGATTCCCAACTGTTATCCAATTTGTTGTTTTTTCTTTTTCTTTTTAGCACTAAGTCTCCTGTAGCTAAAGGTTCAGCTGAGGTATGCTTGTTAAAGTCTTTTCCTTGTTTGTTTCTGCTGATTTCTAGGTTTCTTTCTACGCTTTCTTGGACATTTCCTGTACTGTTCTTGGCGTTGGCTGACCCAGTCGTCATCAGAAAAGTCTTCTGTGGGTTCGATGGTTCCCATCTGTAAATCAATAGGCAATTTACCTGGTCTTGCTCGCATCAAGTAGGCAGGTGTATAGTTAGTTGAACTGACAGGTATGTGGTTGTAGATGTCCACGAGATCTGGAAGTTTCTCCGGCCATTGATTTCTCTCATCAACTGGTAAGGTTTTGAGCATGTCAATGACTATGTGGTTCATCTTCCCACATAAACCGTTCGTCTGGGGATGATAAGGTGTTGTGTGTATCTTTTTACACCTATATAGCCCTAAGAATTCTTGGAACAGAGCTGATTCGAAGGCTGGCCCTTGGTCAGTCAAGACTTGGTCTGGATACCCATGTGGGCGACAGAAGTAACTCTGGAACGCTTTGGCTGCTACCTCTGCAGTTAAGTCCTTAACTGGAACTACTACCAGGAATCTTGAATAGTGGTCAACAATGGTGAGAGCGTAAGTGTACCCGGTTCGACTTGGGGTAAGCTTCACGTGGTCGAGAGCAACTATTTCAAGAGATTTGGTGGTAACAATTGGCTACAAGAGGCGCTTTCTGAGTTAGATGGTCTTTCCTTCGTAGGTGACATGGTCCACAGTTCTTACACCACTTGTCAATTGAGCCTCTCATACCGACCCAGTAGAACCGATCCTTCAGGAGTCTCTCCAGCTTCTTCCATCCAAAGTGTCCGGCATCGTCATGGTATGCTTCAAGGATCATTTGGACTTCAGTCTTGGGAACTACAATCTGCCAGATTAGTTCGTGGGTTCTTGGATTGAGGTATCTTCTGCATAGTTTACCTTGGTAGACGAACAACCTTCCCTTCTCTTTCCATAGGCGTTTAGCAGTTTGTGAGGCATCAGGGTCCATGTTGGCGTGTTCTTGAGTAATCAACTCTCTTACTAGGCTGACATCTGGATCGTTGGCTTGAACCTTCCAGTCATGGTGAGGTAAAGGGTTCACGGTCCTCTCTACACGTTTCTGGTCTCTCTGATGACACGTTGCTGTACTCGTACGGTGGAAAGCAGGTAGTTCAATCTCCTCCAGGTCATCTATGTCTTCTCCCTCTTCAGGAAGGTTAGGCATTCTGGACAGGGCATCAGCATTGCCGTTCTTGTGACCTGCCCAGTACTTTACAGTGAAATCATAGTTTGAAAGTCTTGCTACCCAATGCTGTTCTAGGGCTCCCAGCTTTGCAGTCTCTAGATGTGTTAGAGAGTTGTTATCTGTGAAAGCTGTGAACGGGGCAGATGCCAGGTAATGCTTGAAACGCTCTGTGATTGCCCAGACCAGGACCAGGAACTCTAGCTTGAAGGAGCTGTAGTTCTCCGGGTTCCTTTCCGTGGGACGGAGCTTTCTGCTGGCGTAGACTATCACCTTCTCCTTGCCCTGCTGGCGTTGAGCTAGGACGGCTCCTAGGCCTTCATTGCTTGCATCAGTGTACAGTAAAAACGGGAGATTGTAATCAGGATAGGTCAGGATTTCTTCCCCAGTTGACGCATCTTTCAGCTTCTGAAAGGATTGTTCCTGTTCTGAGCCCAGTGGAACGGGGGTCCCCTGATTTTGCCGTTTTTGGATTGACCTACTAAGAGATCTTGCATAGGTGCTGCTATCTTGGTATAGCCTTTGATGAATCGTCGGTAGTACCCGACCAGTCCTAGAAATTGACGTACCTCTTTGTGAGTAGTTGGTGCTGGCCAGTCCTTGATGACGGTTACTTTATCCGGATCCGGTGCTACGCCTTCAGCGCTTACCACGTGTCCTAGGTATTGGACCTTGGGTTTCAGCAGGTGGCACTTGGACGGTTTTAGTTTCATCCCGTACTTGGACAGTGACTCGAACACTTCACTCAGGTGCTGTAGGTGGTCTTCATAGGTCTGAGAGTATACAATGACATCATCAAGGTTATAACAACACAGTCTCAAAGTTCTTGTGGCCCAAACAACACTCCATCAGCCTCTGAAATGTTCCTGGGGCATTGCACAAACCGAATGGCATACTGTTGAACTCGCATAAGCCCATAGGTGTCGTGAAGGCTGTCTTCTCACGATCCTCCTCTGCAACGGCAACCTGCCAGTACCCACTAGTAAGATCTAATGTGGAGAAGTAGTTGGCAGATTTGAGTGCAGCTAGTGACTCTTCTATGCGGGGCAATGGGTATGCATCCTTGTGTGTGACTTTATTGTTTTGTCTGTAGTCTACGCACATCCTCATACTAACATCCTTCTTTTTAACCAGGACTAGTGGTGCTGCCCAGGGACTACAGCTATCCCTAATGACCCCAGCATTTTTCATGTCCTGAAGCATCTCTTTTGCTTTTTGGTAGTGTGTGGGTGGTATAGGCCTGTACCTTTCTTTGATAGGTGCATGGTTGCCTGTGGGGATATGATGTTGTACCCCTTTAATCCTCCCAAAGTCAAGTGGGTGTTTGCTGAACACTTGCTCATACTCCCGAACTACCCGGTATACTCCATTTTTCTGGTGAGTAGGTGTATTGTCAGTTCCTACACTGAGATCCTGACACCATTTCTCTAACTGATATTTGGAGTGAGGGGGTTCATCAATGACTGTTTGTGCTGAGGATTTTACATCAATGATTGCATCTATTGATGAGCGAGCATGCTCGCCACTACTCGGTACTCACACGAGTATCACTGTACTCGGGCTACTCGGCGAGCACCGAGTAATCTCGCGATACTCGTGCTGTGCTCGTGGTCGTCATCTCTGCATGTTGGCGCTCTTTTGAGAGCCAGCCCACATGCAGGGATTGGCTGGCAGACCACTGCAATGCCACAGCCCTGTTAGTTGTGGCATTGCAGTGATTGGCCGGCCTGCACAGCGTGACCGAGCCTTTATAAGACCCGGCCGCGCTGTGCTCTGCACACAGGCATCCAGACAGTGAGTGTAGGGAGAGTGTCTGCTGCTGCTTAGGGACAGATTTGCGGCCCTCATAGGTAGATCCGGAGCAGGGCTGAAAACTGCTGCTGACCACAACAGTCCTTCTCAGGACTAATCTAGGAGGATATAGGCAGGGTGATACAGATCAGAATCCAAGCTTTTCTGTGACCATTACAGTCACCAGACTGGTGTACTTACTACCTTGATACAGGTTAGGGACTAAAATCCTAATAATCTGTGACCATTACAGGCACCAGACTGGTGTACTTACTACCTTAATACAGGTTAGGGACTAAAATCCTACTCTCCTGTGACTATTACAGTCACCAGACTGGTGTACTTACTACCTTAATACAGGTTAGGGACTAAAATCCTAATCCCCTGTGACCATTACAGTCACCAGACTGGTGTACTTACTACCTTAATACAGGTTAGGGACTAAAATCCTACTCTCCTGTGACTATTACAGTCACCAGACTGGTGTACTTACTACCTTAATACAGGTTAGGGACTAAAATCCTACTCTCCTGTGACCATTACAGTCACCAGACTGGTGTACTTACTACCTTGATACAGGTTAGGGACTAAAATCCTACTCTTCTGTGACCATTACAGTCACCAGACTGGTTTACTTACTACCTTGATACAGGTTAGGGACTAAAATCCTAATAATCTGTGACCATTACAGTCACCAGACTGGTGTACTTACTACCTTAATACAGGTTAGGGACTAAAATCCTAATCTCCTGTGACCATTACAGTCACCAGACTGGTGTACTTACTACCTTAATACAGGTTAGGGACTAAAATCCTACTCTCCTGTGACCATTAGATTCACCAGACTGGTGTCGCTGTATACAAGCAAAATGCGCAAGGGCGTTGGCAAGGAACAAGGAAGTGAACGTGATGGTGGTGCAGGCAGAGGCCGAGGTCGTGTGCAAGCACTAATTTCGTAACAAGAAAGGGGCAAATCTACTCGCTCACACGTCCTGTCCCAAATTCTTGGGGCCCGCTCCAGTACACCTCTCTTGAACCAACACCACTGTCAACAGGTTGTTACTTGGATAGCGGATAATGCTTCAAGTCAGATTGGCACCTCCCAAACACCCTGTCTTCCACACGGTCAAGTGTCAGTAGCCGTGATACTGCACCGCACATTTCCCAACCTGATCCTCCTTCCTACCACCAGACCGAGTACACGTCCACGGACATTACTGATCCCACACTTGGACACTCGGAAGTCCAGAAGTGTGTACCCATGGGTGAGTGGAGGTACATGGCAAATTCCCATAACAAAATTTAAATTCAGTTGTCATTTGTTGGTGGTGTGGTGAAGTCTGGCCCAATCCAACCCTTGTTCATCTTGAGTAGAGTCAGCCTGTCAGCATTTTCAGTTGACAGGCGGGTGCGTTTATCAGTAATGATTCCACCTGCGGCTCTGAAAACACGCTCTGACAAAATGCTAGCGGCAGGGCAGGCCAGGACTTCCAAGGCGTAGAGAGCCAATTCATGCCACGTGTCCATCTTGGAGACACAATAATTGTAAGGCACGGAGGAATCTAGCAGTACAGTTGTTTGATCTGCAAGGTACTCCTTCAGCATCTGGCCAAACTTAGCATTTCTTGTGGCACTACCCAGCCCCTCAGGGGCTGTGGTACGTGAGGGGCTGAGAAAACTGTCCCACATCGTAAAGACTGTTCCCCTACCTCTGGCGGATTGGACTTGTGCCCCTCTCGGCCGTACGCCTTGGTTGTCCACAGATTCCTGACCTATGCCGCTAGCGTTTTGTGAGGGGAATGATTTGCCTACTTCCGTGACTATAGCCTTCTGGAAATGCTGCATTTTGGCTGACCTCTCCGCCTCAGGAATGGGAGACATAAAGTTCTCCTTGTAGCGTGGGTCTAAGAGTGTTGCCAACCAGTACTGATTGTCGGCCAAGATGTTGTGAACGCGAGGGTCACGAGCCAGGCAGCTTACCATAAAGTCAGGCATGTGCGCCAGACTCTTAACAGCCATCACTTCAGTATGACACGATGACTGAACATGCTGTCCTCCTCCTCATCCTCATCTCCACTGTCGTCTGGCCAGCCACGCAGAATCGAGGATATGACTGGTGTGCATGTCATATCCTCAATTTGGCCAGAGAGTTGCTCCATATCTTCATCCTCCTCCTCCTCGTCATAGTCCTCCACTGCACGTGTGATGAGATGAGGCTGGGCTGTGTGTTTTCACCCACACCCACTACTGTTTCTTGCTCCAAGTCATCGCGCTCGGCCTGCAATGCATCCTCTTTGATTTTCAGCAGAGACCATTTTAGAAGGCAGAGTAGTGGTATGGTGACGCTAATAATGGCGTCATCGCCGCTCACCATCTTGGTGGAGTCCTCAAAGTTTTGGAGGACGGTACATAGGTCGGACATCCATCTCCACTCCTCAGGTGTTATGTGTGGAGTTTGACCCATTTCCCGACGGCTTAGGTGATGCAGGTAGTCCATAACTGCCCTCTTCTGCTCACATATCCTGACCAACATGTGCAGAGTTGAATTCCAACGCGTGGGGACATCACACACCAGTCTGTGGGCCGGAAGACGCAAACGGCGCTGAAAGCCGGCAAGGCCGGCTGAAGCAGCAGGTGACTTGCGAAAATGTGCAGACAGACGGCGAACTTTTACCAGCTGTTCAGACAGCTCAGGGTATGACTTTAGAAACCTCTGAACCACCAGGTTGAGCACATGGCCCACGCATGGAACATGCGTCAGCTGGCCTCGCCTCAAAGCTGCCACCAGGTTCCGGACATTGTCACACACAACCTTTCCTGGCTTTAGGTTCAGAGGTGTGAGCCAGTGATCTGCCTGCTGTTTCAGAGCTGTCCACACCTCTTCTGCATTGTGGGGTTTGTCACCTATGCAGACTAGCTTCAGCACAGCCTGTTGCCGCTTTGCAGAGGCAGTGCTGCAGTGCTTCCAGCTTGGGACTGGTGTGGAGGGTACAGTGGATGAGGATGCGCAGGAGGAGGAGGAGGCTGAAGAGCATGACATTCCGGAGCTGTAGAGTGTCGGTGAAACCCTGACAGAGGTAGGGCCTGCTATCCTTGCTGTGGGAAGGACGTGTTCCGTCCCTCTCTCAGACTGTGTCCCAGCCTCCACAATATTAACCCAGTGTTTTGTCAAGGAGATGTAGCGGCCTTGCCCACAAGCACTTGTCCACGTGTCTGTGGTTAGGTGGACTTTGGCTGAAACAGCGTTGTTCAGGGCACGTGTGATGCTGTTGGACACGTGGTTATGCAATGCGGGGACGGCACATCTGGAGAAATAGTGGCGGCTGGGGACCGAGTAACGTGGGACAGCAGCCGCCATCAGGTCGCGGAATGCTTCTGTCTCCACCAGCCGGAAAGGCAACATTTCTAGCGCTATGAGTCACGAAATGTGATAATTCAGGACTGTGGCATGTGGGGCGTTGGCAGCGTATTGCGCCTGCGTTCAAAGGTTTGCTGAATGGATAATTGAACGCTGCGCTGGGACAAGGACGTGCTTGATGGTGGGGTTATTTGTGCGTGGGCAACTTCAGGTGCAGGGCCGGAGGCTTGTTCGCGGCCAGCATGTACAGGGGATTGGCTCGCACGCACAACACGCGAAGACGTAGCAGTGAGATCAGCTAGCACCGCACCTCGACTCTGTTGTACTTCCCACAAAGTCGGGTGCTTGGCTGACATGTGCCTGAACATGCTGGTGGTGGTCAGGCTGCTAGTTTTCGTACCCCTGCTGCTGCTAGCATGGCAGGTGTTGCAAATGGCCTTTTTAGAGTCATCTGGAGCCAACTTGAAAAACTGCCAGACTCGGGAAGACCTAACATTTGCACAGGCACCTTGTGTCGTGTTGTTGTTTCGGGGAACGGTTGCCTGCCTTCTGCCTGCGGACCCGACCCTGCTTCGTACTGCCTGTTGGGATGCTACGCCTCCCTCCCACTTTGCACTGCTGTCCTCGCTCTGCATATCCTCCTGCCAGGTTGGGTCAGCTACTGGATCATCCACCACGTCGTCTTCCTCTTCCTTGGCTAATCGCTGGACTGCTCCTCCTTCTCCTCATGTGCCACCATGATGACCGTTACAATAGTTAGGCTGTTGTTTCAGGTATACCCACAGTGGTAAATTTTTATGCCCATTCTTTTTGAATGGGCATTACAACGACAGGATACCCGCTCCTTTTCAATGGGAAAAATGTTTTGAGGCCCTCCTGCACGTCTCTATCCTGGGACAATGTGGAGCCTCCCAATTTTTAGCTGCCCTGGCCAAAGGGCTATACTTCAATACACCCACTTGAGGTTTACAGGCCCTCCTGCACGTCTCTATCCTGGGACAATGTGGAGCCTCCCAATTTTTG
Source organism: Allobates femoralis (assembly GCA_033576535.1). NCBI lineage: Eukaryota > Metazoa > Chordata > Amphibia > Anura > Aromobatidae > Allobates > Allobates femoralis. Next base: position 30,343,865 of record JARQOC010000003.1, read on the forward strand.
GTTGCCCTGGCCAAAGGGCTATACTACAATACACCCACTTGAGGTTTACAGGCCCTCCTGCATGTCTGTATGCATGGGTCATTGTTGAACCTCCCAATTTTTGGCTGCCCTGCCAAAGGGCTATACTATAATACACCCACTTGAGGTTTACAGGCCCTCCTGCATGTCTGTATGTATGGGTCATTGTTGAACCTCCCAATTTTTGGCTTCCCTGGCCAAAGGGCTATACTACAATACACCCACTTGAGGTTTACAGGCCCTCCTGCACGTCTCTATCCTGGGACAATGTGGAGCCTCCCAATTTTTGGCAGCCCTGGCCAAAGGGCTATACTACTATACACCCACTTGAGGTTTACAGGCCCTCCTGCACGTCTCTATCCTGGTACAATGTGGAGCCTCCCAATTTTTGGCTGCCCTGGCCAAAGGGCTATACTACAATACACCCACTTGAGGTTTACAGGCCCTCCTGCACGTCTCTATCCTGGTACAATGTGGAGCCTCCCAATTTTTGGCTGCCCTGGCCAAAGGGCTATACTACAATACACCCACTTCAGGTTTGCAGGCCCTCATGCACGTCTCTATCCAGGGGCATTGGTGAACCTCCAAATTTTGGACTGCCCTGGCAAAGGAAAATACTACAATAGACCCAGTTCCTCAAAATGGGCACATTATGTCAAGAGGCCTTCATGTACATCTCTTCTCAGGGACATCGGAGTGCCGCACAATGTTTTCACGTAAAATCTTTCATGTAATCACAAAAAGTAACATACACCAGCTGTATCTCACTATTGGGTATGTGCCCTTAACATTTCCACCCTAAATATTCATTTTGGTATCATTTTGGAAGGTTTTCTGGAGACTCCGTAAAATTGGCGTGAAACTCGGGCAAGATTGTTCACAGCTGTGACTTTTGAGTGAGAAATGGTTCCAGGGGTCTTCCCCATGGTGTTGCCATGTCATTTCAGCACTCTTCTGAGACTTTTGTGACATTTTTATAGTTCCTACATGCTGCCGGCAGTCATTTCATAAAAATACTCGGGTCTCCCATAGGATAACATTGGGCTCAGTACTCGGGCCGAGTACACGAGTATCTCGGGATGCTCGGCCCGAGCTTCGAGCACCCGAGCATTTTAGTACTCGCTCATCACTAATAGCATCATCTTTAACTTGGTACAATTTTGCGACAGTTGCATATCTTGGCATTCTGACTTCGTCATCACCATAATTCAATATGCGTACGGGGACTCTCCCTTTTCTCACATCGACCAACCCTCTGGCTGTCAAGAGCGTAGGACTACTATCGGACATTACAGGTTCTACTACAGCTTGGTAGTCCTGCCCTCTGAGGCCTATGGCTGCTCGACACCAGATCATCATTTCACTTCTGGGTGGTACCACAAATGTTACCTGCTGTTGATAAACCAGAGCTCGGATCTGCTTTTGAATAGCTCTCTTCTCTCTGGGTCTACAAGCTTCAACACTCTGTTGGAGTAAGAACAACACTTCATCGATGCATTTAACCATAACATTAGTACCCAGTATTACGTAGGGATCTTTGTTGTTTGGTTTATCCTGGACCACTAGAATACCGTATATCAGTGGCGTAACTAGAGTCTGGTGGGCCCCGGTGCGAAATTTAGACCTGGGGCCCCCCCTCACCAGGGCCGGACTGGTACCAAGAAGCAGCCCTGGAAAACAAGCTCCACCAGCCCATATACTATAACACCCATCAGCCCCAATACGTAAATTTTGCTTTTACCCTGTTGTGGCCCTCACCACTTTCTTAAAGAAGTTATTTGAAGAGCCACATGTGAATGGTGCAGCAGAGGGAAGAATCAACCACAGCTCCATTTACATGGTGTTCTACAAATCTCTGTTTCTCAGGATTGTGGGGTCCAAGTGCTCAGACACACAGAGCCACAGCCAGCCACACACAGAGCCACAGCCAGCCACACATAGAGCCACAGCCAGCCACACAGACACAGCCAGCCACACACACATACACACACAGCCAGCCACAGCTAGACAGCCGCACACAGCTAGCCACATAGACAGCCACCAGCCACACAGACAACCACACGCAGACACAGCCAGACACACATACAGCCACACACTAACAGCCAGCCACATAGACAGCCACCAGCCAGGCACACACTGATGCAGCCAGCCAAACACATACACAGCCACACACACACAGCCACAGACAGCCAGTCACACAGACAGCCAGTCACACAGACAGCCAGTCACACAGACAGCCACACACAGACAGCCACACAGACAGCCACCAGCCACACACAAACAGCCACACACAGATGCAGCCAGCCAAACACATAAGGTAGGGTCACATTGCAAACCTAAATTGCATTCACCGCATCCGGATCCGGATGCGGTGAACGCAATGCCGGTCGCACACAGTTTTTTTCAAAACTGTGTGCAGAATACCGCACTGCGGTAACCGGATGGCTCAGGATGTGTAATCCTGAGCCATCCGGTAACTGCATAGGTTGCGGATCCCGGCTATTGCCGGGATCAGCAAACTTAATAAAGAGTTAAATAGCTGAGCTAAATGACTGTTTGAGGTCTGTAGGGGGGCTTAGACCCCCCTACAGACCGCCCGCCGACTTCTATAGTGTTCTTCACCAATTTCTCACTGTGCACGGGCTCCTCTGAGCCCGTGCATGTCATCCAAAGTTGCCCCTACCCCCCGTATCACTATAGAGGGGTGTTTACACCCCTCTATTACAATTATGCTTTAATTATGTGATATACACAATGAATTATCCAAATCGCAAAGTAAGTATATATTTACATGTGTCCGGAGGCAGAGTGAAGGGATTTCCATGGGCGGGGCTGTGTGCAGTAGCCTCCGCCCGCTCCTTCTTGATGGCCGCCCCCTCTGGCCGTAATCCAGTCTTGTGAGGGCGGGCACGTCGTTAAAGGGGCGTGGCTAACTAAGTGCCGCGGTTAGCCACGCCCCTTTAACGACGTGCCCGCCCTCACAAGACTGGATTACGGCCAGAGGGGGCGGCCATCAAGAAGGAGCGGGCGGAGGCTACTGCACACAGCCCCGCCCATGGAAATCCCTTCACTCTGCCTCCGGACACATGTAAATATATACTTACTTTGCGATTTGGATAATTCATTCTGTATATCACATAATTAAAGCATAATTGTAATAGAGGGGTGTAAACACCCCTCTATAGTGATACGGGGGGTAGGGGCAACTTTGGATGACATGCACGGGCTCAGAGGAGCCCGTGCACAGTGAGAAATTGGTGAAGAACACTATAGAAGTCGGCGGCCGGTCTGTAGGGGGGTCTAAGCCCCCCTACAGACCTCAAACAGTCATTTAGCTCAGCTATTTAACTCTTTATTAAGTTTGCTGATCCCGGCAATAGCCGGGATCCGCAACCTATGCAGTTACCGGATGGCTCAGGATTACACATCCTGAGCCATCCGGTGACCGCAGTGCGGTCCCGGCAAACGCTGCGAAAACTGCTGCCTGCATGATTTTAAACGCAGGCAGCAGTGCCGGATCCGGCCACCGGATGGCTTGTGAAGCCATCCGGTGTTTTGCATAGGCTCCTATCAGGAGCGTTTCCTGGTCCGGTTTTGAGCTTTTTTAAAGTTCAAAACCGGATCAGGATTTTGCAAACAAAACGGAAATGTGACCCTAGCCATACACAGCCACACACATACACAGCCACAGCCAGCCACACAGCCAGTCACACAGCGACACACAGACAGCCACACACAGCCACATAGACAGCCACCAGCCACACACAAACAGCCACACACAGGTGCAGCCAGCCACATAGACAGCCACAGCTAGCCACACATCCAACCAGCCACACACACACAGCCATACAGTCAGCCACACACAGCCAAGCAGCCCCAGCCACACAAAGACACAGTCAGCCACACACAGCCAGCCACACAGCCATGCAACATCAGCCACACACAGCCATGCAGCTCCAGCCACAGCCAACCCAAGCCAGCCACGTGGCACCAGCCACACACAGCCAAGCAGCCCCAGTCACACCCAGACACAGTCAGCCACACACAGCCAAACAGCTCCAGCCACACACAGGACACAGTCAGCCACACAGTCACAGCCACACACAGCAAACCACACAGCCATTGAACATCAGCCACACACAGCTAGACACACACAGCCATCCACAGTCATGCAGCTCCAGCCACAGCCAACCCCAGCCAGCCACGTGGCACCAGCCACAGACACACAGCCCCAGCCACACACATACACAGTCAGACACACACAGCCAGCCACATAGCCATGCAGCCCCAGCCATATACAGACACAGCCACACAGACAGCCACACACAGCCAGCCACAGCCACACACAGTCAGCCACACAGACAGCTTGCCACACACAGCCAGCCACGCAGCCTCAGCCACACAGACATATAGTCAGCCACTCAACACAGCCACGCAGCACAGTATAAGGGGTGGGCGTGCACACACAGTATGGGTAGGTGGGCACAGTATATGGGGCACACAGTATAACAAGGGGGCACAGTATATGGGGTGGCACATTATATGGGAGGGCATTAGTAGATGGGGAGGCACAGTATGGGAAGGGGGCACACAGTATATGAGGCACACAATATAGGGGGGTACAGTATATGGGGAGGGCACGCACAGTACATGTGGTGGGCACGCAAAGTATGGGGAGGGCACAGTATGGGGGAACACAGTATAGTGGGAGGGGGCACACAGTATATAGGGCAGTAGGGCACACAATATAAGGGGTACAGTATATGGGGTGGGCACACACAGTATATGGAGAGGGCACACAGTATATGGGGCACACAATACAGTGTCTGACCTGGCACAGTCCTCAATGTCTCTCCTGGTGATCAGCTTGCTGTGGTTGATCCCCGGCTGGATGGCCCCCGGCCCCCAGCCCCCACAGCACCCGCAGACAGATGAGCTCCAACCTCCTGAACATCCGGCACTCACTGCTGCCCCCGGGAACCGGGAGCCGGGCTGTATGCAACCAGCAGCAGAGATTCCGGCGGGCTCAGCATTACAGGAGGAGGGGCGGACATGGCCATTCTCGGGCTCCCGGCCTGACAGAACAAGTAGTCACTCACCGCTGCCTCAGAGTGAGTCAGATTGCCGGAGCCCGGGACGCGGAGTGGCCACACACACTGCCGACACCAGCCTGCTTGAACGCAGGCCGGCACCGCTGCCTCCTTTCCCCTTCCTGACACACTGGCCATGAAGTCACATGGATGTGCGTCCTTGGAGACGCACATCCATGTGAAGCGGGGGCCCGGCGCTGGGATCGGCGGTCGCAGGGGGGTACGGGCTGCGGGCGGCCCGGGCCCCTTATGGTCCCGGGCCCGGTCGCACCCGCGACCCCTGCGACCGCGATTGTTACGCCACTGCCGTATATACTCGTGTATAAGCCGACCCGTGTATAAGCCGACCCCCTACTTTTGCCCCCAAAACCTGGGAAAATCTATTGACTCGTGTATAAGCTGAGGGTGGACCCTAGCACAAGTATACAGCCCCCAGCAGTGCTGTATACACCAGTCCCAGAGGTAGATACAGCAGCCCCAGTGGTAGTATACACGCAGCCCCAGTAGTATATACAGCCCCAGTGGTATATACAGCCCCAGTGGTAGTATAGACGCAGCCCTAGTAGTATATACAGCCCCAGTGGTAGTATATACAGCCCCAGTGGTAGTATACAGGGCCCCAGAGGTATATACAGCCCCAGTGGTAGTATATACAGCCCCAGTGGTAGTATATACAGCCCCAGTGGTAGTATACAGGGCCCCAGAGGTATATACAGCCCCAGTGGTAGTATATACAGCCCCAGTGTTAGTATACAGGGCCCCAGAGGTATATAGCAGCCCCAGTGGTAGTATACAGGGCCCCAGAGGTATATACAGCCCCAGTGGTAGTATATACAGCCCCAGTGTTAGTATACAGGGCCCCAGAGGTATATAGCAGCCCCAGTGGTAGTATACAGGGCCCCAGAGGTATATACAGCCCCAGTGGTAGTATATACAGCCCCAGTGTTAGTATACAGGGCCCCAGAGGTATATAGCAGCCCCAGTGGTAGTATACAGGGCCCCAGATGTATATACAGCCCCAGTGGTAGTATATACAGCCCCAGTGTTAGTATACAGGGCCCCAGAGGTATATAGCAGCCCCAGTGGTAGTATACAGGGCCCCAGAGGTATATACAGCCCCAGTGGTAGTATATACAGCCCCAGTGTTAGTATACAGGGCCCCAGAGGTATATAGCAGCCCCAGTGGTAGTATACAGGGCCCCAGAGGTATATACAGCCCCAGTGGTAGTATATACAGCCCCAGTGTTAGTATACAGGGCCCCAAAGGTATATAGCAGCCCCAGTGGTAGTATACAGGGCCCCAGAGGTATATACAGCCCTAGTGGTAGTATATACAGCCCCAGTGTTCGTATACAGGGCCCCAGAGGTATATAGCAGCCCCAGTGGTAGTATACAGGGCCCCAGAGGTATATACAGCCCCAGTGGTAGTATATACAGCCCCAGTGTTAGTATACAGGGCCCCAGAGGTATATAGCAGCCCCAGTGGTAGTATACAGGGCCCCAGAGGTATATACAGCCCCATGTGGTAGTATATACAGCCCCAGTGTTTAGTATACAGGGCCCCAGAGGTATATAGCAAGTCCCCAGTGTAGTATACAGGGCCCCAGAGGTATATACAGCCCCAGTGGTAGAATATATACAGCCCCAGTGTTAGTATACAGGGCCCCAGAGGTATATAGCAGCCCCAGCGGTAGTATACATGCAGCCCCAGTAATGCAGGGCCCCCCCAGCCTGACTCTGGTCACCTGTAAAGCAAACTATACTTATCAGTGTCCCGCTGTCCGCGCCCGCCGCTGCCGACATCGCGATCCTCCATCTTCATGCGACTTCTTCCTGTTTCCTGTGCTCGTCGCAGGGAATGACGTCATTGCCGGCGACGAGCACAGAAACAGGAAGAAGACGCATGAAGATGGAGGATCGCGTACGGCAGCTGCGAGCGGGTGCGAGCGGGACACTGATAAGTATAGTTTGCTTTACAGGTGACCGGAGAGACGCTGGGGGGGCCTTGCATTACTGGGGATGCGGGGGCTGCTGTATATCGATGTATACATCGGTATGTACCGATGTATACATCGGTATACAGCACTGACTAGCGTATAAGCCGAGGGGGGTACTTTTCAGCCCAATTTTTGGGCTGAAAAACTCGGCTTATACGCGAGTATATACGGTACCCTGGTTCTTCAACTGCACACTCCCCACCCTTACGGTAGCTTCCCATTGCCCCTCTATTGTAACTAGAATACCATTAGTGGCTTCAATGTTCAAATCAGGGTTAGGGGGTTCCAGCTTAACATCTGGCTAGAACCGCTTGTAAAGGATACTCGGGATGGTTGTCACCTGGGATCCAGTGTCTATCAAGGCGGATATAGCGATGCCATCGATGACGATTGGTAGATATGGACAGTCTCCTACATACTTGTGTTCCCAGCTGGTCGTAGGGCCTGGACAGTCTACTCCTGGGGTTGGCCCTTCTCGCCCAGGGGTTGCCCGTTTAAAGGACGGGACTGTTGAGTACGTCCTCCTAAGTCATTCTGCTGACTGGTGCGGCGTCTGTCAAGACTGCGGCGGTCTGCAGGTTTTCCTCGCGGCGGCTGTGTCTTTCTCTTCATCCACGGGACGTCATCAGGGCTGTCGGCGAGCTGAATCTTGTCCGATGACCTTGCATCTGTCTTGGGTCTTCTCCCAGCTTGTAGCTTGGCCACGTCCTTCATTAGCTGCTCGACATTAGCACACAGTTGTTCAAACTGGTCAGGTGTTACAGTCTGTGCACTGGACTGAACCGCGGGGATTGGAGATGCTGCTGCCGGCACGGAAGGGGTGTCAAAATACTGCTGCTGCGAAGCGGGGCCAGGCACTGCGGCGAGCCGTTGTCCCCAAACTGTTAAGTCTCTCAAGGTGTCAAACTCTGCGCCAGGATTTTGTATGGACCACCAGCTCGCTTGCTTTCTATCCTCAGATAGTCTAAGGCCCACAATAAATTGTCCAATTAACGCTTTGTTTTCGTCTCTGACACCATCAGGATCAACTTGTTTTAACAGTCTTAATGCTTCTTGCAAGCGCAGTGAATAATCTAGGACACTTTCTTGTGCCCCTTGGTTACAACGATAGAATGACAGTCTTAGTTCAGCTTCGGTATGACGTTCAAAAACCCGGGTTAATTTAGCGAATATCTGCTCCACAGATTCCTGAGTTTCTACAGGCCAGCTGCGGCTCTGCAGCTCGGCTGCGCCCGTTAACTGTCCCATAACAATTGAAGCTCTCTGCTTACCGGTCATCGGGTACATGTCCATCGTTTGGCATATCTTCCTCTGGAAGGTCTCAAAGGTGCTGGGTGTACCGCTGTACTTAGGTAACCAGGTCGCACTCGGAACGTAAGGCAGAGATAACGGCATAATCGGAGCCGGTTGCTGTGGTATACCGCCGGCTTGTTGCTGTCCATCGGGAGGTATGTTTTGTTGCGGGGGTACCGCGTTGTTGGGAACCGGATTACTCATGGTCGCTCCCCCTTAGTTAAGCGCGGCCAGTCCGTCGGTTTCAAACGGAAGTGTCGACCTCGCGGTGAGGAGTGAGGCACCACGGGAGTTTCCGGTTCCTGCTGCGTTCAGGGGAAGTCGTCAGAGTGAAGGGGGCGGGGCCTATCTTCACGCCCTTTGCCTAGGAACGCCCCTTCTTTTCCCGCCTTTCGCGCAGCAATGGCGGATCAAATGTACAGTTCGATATTTACAGTCATTAAATAGCACACAATACCCGTGATAACGGGCCTGCTCGTATCCTGTTCGTGACGCCAAATTCTGACTCATCGTAGCCGGGGTATTCACGTCGCAGGCGTTGACTCTCCTCTTGTCACGGAAACGTGCCTGCGGCTGTGAGGCCCGGTGGTCCAGATCAATAGGGGGGATGGCTGAACAGTAGGAGATAAATTGTCTTTGTGACGCCACCTGCGGGTGTTTCGGTAACTGTACCGACGCTGCGGGGCCTCCGGGGGATGGAAAGCAGCAAGATGGGACGCTCCCCACAGGATGAGCGGGAGTCCCCGGGGCCAGGAGCTGCACAAGATGTTGTGAGGCAGCTGCGGTAGCCCTGCTGTAGGTCCAGGAGTCAGACACAGACACGCCAAAGTCTTTTAAGTACCTTTACTGATGGTTTTCAGGTACGCCAGACCGGGTTAGTGAAGTTAGCACTCCTGGAGGTTCACAGCAAGCAGTTGTAGTAGGCTTCCTTTCTCTATTTCTCTTATTAAGGTCAGGTGGGTGTGGAATCCGCCGGACCTGGCAGTGTGTTCAATGGAACTTGCTTCACCTGGTTAACAGCACTGAGGGCACTGTAAAAGGGTTTGAGCAGGATCAGTACTCTTCCCTGGGCTCTCGCTGGTAGGTGCTTCAGGTGGAACAGGGGGCTAGACTCCCTGTGGTTGTAAGCTGGTTCTCTGTGATGGCTGGGTAGCTCTCACAGCTTCGGTTCCAGTAACCGGATGATGAGGGAGAGTTAAGGTAACTCTGATGTCCCTGAGAGGTGTCTTCTCCTTTTCCTCTAACCCCAATTGCAAGGGTTTCCTCACTGGTAGCTAGGCTGATTAGGCCTGGTGTGTGTCTCATGAGCTTGAGATCATCCACAACCTGCAGCTCTCCTAGCGTCTGCACACTCTGAAGTTTCTCCCTCCAAGACTCTATTTATAGGGGGAACTGGCTCAAAGTGACCAGTGGAGCTCCCCCTAGAGGCTCGGGGTGAAACCAGGTGCTCTAAGGTGTTGTTAGTGTATTGTGAGTTTTGCTTTGCTGTTAGGGCCATTCATGCCCTAAGGAGTTTTGTGGTGCCCAACTAGGTGCCAGGGTGCCACATCACCGTTCGGGAATCTCCGGAAACAGAAGCAGAGTGACTCGGGGAGCGAGTCTGCGGCGGAGGTAGAGGCAGGGGTAAGTAGCCGGCCGGTCTGGTGCACCCCCCCCCTTTCTCCACCCTATCCCTGAATATACAAAAATGTAAGCAATATCATACTGTCCCTTTAATTTAATATTTTATATTAACCTTTATAATAAAATTGCATGGTTGCCTTCTCTAAAGTCATATGTGAACCTGAGCCTTAAAAAGCTTGGCATTACAGATTGTGAAAAAGAAATAGGAATAAAACAACAAATGGAACTCCACGGCTTCCTTAAGGACAACTTCTCCTGGGACGTCAGCATAGAGGAACTATAACCGGCATAGGAGTGAGTTTAAATAGTGAAAGGGGATGGCAGCAAGGTGCAGCAGCTGAGATTAGAGCTATATGAAATCTCAGCAGGATCAAAAAGGAACTCTTAACCCCTTAAACACCAAATAAAAATGAGTACGCTCCACTCATATTAATTAGCGAGCGGATCCAAAGAGAACCTGCAATCTGCTAATCATCGAGATCTTCTAATCACAAACACCGCAAAGGTCTCAGCTGTACGCAACACACTCGTGACGTGAGGTTTGTGATTAATTGCTTCACTCGGCATGACGTTTCAAACAAGGACCATTTTGTACAACATAATATCTCATACTCACAGCATCCTGAAATAGCAATATTAGCAAATGGTTTATCTTTGAAGGCCACCCCAGGGTGTCTCAATCGGCAGGCAGCAAAGTAGGGCAGGCAGCCATAAAAGATAATCATAGAAAATGAGTGATATTTATGGTTCTGCAGAATTTAGTCACTTTTGTATCTCTGATAGTCATTAGAGTCTGATGAGAATTTCTAATTCACTATCATGAGGACTGTCACAGCATTAACCTCTCAATTAGTATCTTGGTTACATGACTTACGAGCAGCCAGACATCCTCACCGGATAAAGATATGACAAACCTACACACTGAAAGGCTATAGGCCGCTATTACAGCTTCTATATACATTAGAAAATGCAAGGGAGGTACTGTAAGAAGATCAGTGCAAATACATGAAGTAAAATGTGGCACACAATTAGGAGCAATATTGGACAAATAATATAATACAGGAGGTAACTCAGGATCAGTAATGTAATGTATGTACACAGTGACTGCACCAGCAGAATAGTGAGTGCAGCTCTGGAGTATAATACAGGAGGTAACTCAGGATCAGTAATGTAATGTATGTACACAGTGACTGCACCAGCAGAATAGTGAGTGCAGCTCTGGAGTATAATACAGGAGGTAACTCAGGATCAGTAATGTAATGTATGTACACAGTGACTGCACCAGCAGAATAGTGAGTGCAGCTCTGGAGTATAATACAGGAGGTAACTCAGGATCAGTAATGTAATGTATGTACACAGTGACTGCACCAGCAGAATAGTGACTGCAGCTCAGGAGTATAATACAGGAGATAACTCAGGATCAGTAATGTAATGTATGTACACAGTGACTGCACCAGCAGAATAGTGAGTGCAGCTCTGGAGTATAATACAGGAGGTAACTCAGGATCACTAATGTAATGTATGTACACAGTGACTGCACCAGCAGAATAGTGAGTGCAGCTCTGGAGTATAATACAGGAGGTAACTCAGGATCAGTAATGTAATGTATGTACACAGTGACTGCACCAGCAGAATAGTGAGTGCAGCTCTGGATTATAATACAGAAGGTAAATCAGGATCAGTAATGTAATGTATGTGCACAGTGACTGCACCAGCAGAATAGTGAGTGCAGCTCTGGAGGATAATACAGGAAGTAACTCAGGATCAGTAATGTAATGTATGTACACAGTGACTGCACCAGCAGAATACTGAGTGCAGCTCTGGAGTATAATCCAGATGTAGGCCAGGTATAGTATAAAATGATCCCCTAGCTTGCAATGTGTAATATATATCACAGAATGTGACCTTACATCTATATTCTGTATTTTAGTCTTGGCTCTGGATGATTAGTCATGATGAGCCACTAATACATTGCCTGTGACATCAGCATGTGCACAAGTCATAGCTCATTCACCGTGAACCATGTCGGACACAATGAAGGGAGATCAGATGATGAGAATTGATGCCTCTATTCCTCTACTTTGTCTTATTTCTATTTATAACAATCTGATCTAATTTATTATTTCTTGTTTTCTCTGCGGCTGCCAGGTCTCAGTGTTCATGAATGAATTACAGAGCTGTGAAGCGCCAGCGCGGGGCATCACCCGGCTCCAGGTCTGGGTCTACTTCTGTGTCACTTATTATTTTCCTGCTCGGTCAATAATAGTATAACTCCTAGAATACTTGTGTCTTTTTTGACATAAAAGTAATTACTCCAAAAATAGTCAAGTAAAATTTAAAGACCAAACATTCACAGTTGCAAGATGAGATACAATTTTAGTATTCAAAGATTCATAAAGAAGTGAATAAAGAAAGGCGGCACTCACCATGTAGGCTGGTGGAAGAGTGTTTTAATCCAGGTGGCTTAATCCATTAAAACATTGTTGGTGCGGTGGGGAGAGGGAGTGAGAGGCCGTCGGAACGACGGTACCGTTTCGTATTGTATAGTGATACTTCTGTGGGTTCCAGTATACTGGAATTTAGGAAATAGTGTCAGATGTGGCAGCAGCTGGGAAGTCCAAGAAGCTCACAATGTCCTTTAAATATCCGTTTAAGAAAGCTTTATATTTTTAAGGAATTTTTTTGTGAATATTTTTTTCTTACTTGGAGAGCCAACCTTTATTATTGCAGAGGGTCACCAGCATGTAAGGCCTTCTGTTCAACACTTATACGATAGCAATTCATATAGAAATATCCCATGGTCATTATATGCTTCACATCCATGATCGTATAGGACTGTTCACACTGATGAAACACCATAGCATGGTTATTGCTTCTTAAAAATGTGCAATCACTATTTCATGTCATAATAATACTACTACTAATAATATGTATTCATTTATATAGTGCTATTAATTCCATAGCGTTTTACATACATTTGCAACACTGTCCCCATTAGAGCATGTATAATTCATATTACAGTTCTCCTGACATTCCTGCAGTGGCCGGTACCTAGTAACCTCATTCAGCATTCCAGATGAATTGGTCGCAAATGATGATCTGAATTAACTTATTTATTTTCATTAGTACGTTTTCTACAAAGATGTCATGCTTCAATAATGACTGCAACTACGGTAGGTAACAAACACAGTTGTTATACCTTGGGGCATCACATAGAAGGGTTAATTAGCAGCTAGGCATTAGTCAACAACAAAAATAGTGTGCAAACATTCAACTCTAGTACTGATTGCTCAGGTCTGAATCATGTCACTCAAAGGAAGAGGCTTTCCCTTGGGGAAATAAAACACACCCAAACCAGCGGAACTTTGTCAGTGTCTCCTGCCATCTTACCTGTTCATTGCCAGTGGCACGCAAATATACTGTCTACTTTCCCCAGAGAGAAAACAGGGGGAGCCAGCGCAGCCAAAAATTGCTGAAAAAATAAATGTGTAAGTACACCTGTCACTACCATACTGCATACAAATAGAGATATTTTGCAAGAGATTACCGAAATAATCTCTTGAGCCACTCTTCCACGCCAAGGAATGTCTCAGATAGAGTGGTCCTACTCTACATATTTTTACATTTCTGTGTCCGTAGACAGCATAATACAATATAAAGAGGACCATATACACCTAACACTCACCTATTCATGTCAGACAATGCTTCCCAAGGTGCCAGGTGTGTCAGTGAATGAAGAGCAACTGAGGCCCCCACACCTATGGCCTCCACCACAAGTGTTTGGGCTATTTCACAGTTAACCCTCACCGACCCAACCAGCTCTTAAGGGTAAAAGCAAGTCAGGTTCAGGTGAGTTCAGGTGAGTGTAGCTGCGATAAACTAGCCTGAGAGCAGGAAGAGGTAACTGTGTGTGAACAGTTACTAAAAATAATGAGGTCAATGCTGATGGTAAACAGACAATATTTGGCTTTTACCCATAAGAGATGGTTGGGTCAGTTAGATGCACCCAAACCCAAACCTGTGAAATAGGTCTGGCTTGTATAGGTGAGTGTTAGCTTTATATGGTCCTCTTTATTTTATATTATATTATGTTGTCTACAGACACATCAAAAATGTAAATATATGTAGAGTAGGACCACTCTCCCTGAGACATTCCTTGACGTGGGAGAGTGGCTCAAAAGATTATTTCAGTAATCTTTTGCGAAATGTCTTTATTTGTATGCAGTATGGTAGTGACAGGTGTACTTACACATTTATTTTTTCAGCAATTTTTGGCTGTGCTGGCTCCCCCTGTTTTCTGTCTAATTTCCCCAGTTCTTCACTGATGGATCCTCTGCAATGCATGATTGACCTGGACTCAGAAGATGTCATCTTCCTAACCCCCCAGGGTCGGAAGATGGATTGGCAGAACCAGACCCAGAGTGGCATCATTGAGAGGAGGTGGAGACATATGCCACCAGGTACTCCAGCACAATTCCCAGTTTGGGCCTCATCTGCAATGAGGTACGGATCCAATCCTGTGCCCTGATGCAAAATGCAGACCTGAGGAGCGAGTCCCAATAGTCAGGTGCCTCTTACCCTATGGCATCCAGAACCGGGAGCACCACATGTCAGACTGCAGATGACTTGGCAGCATGTCTGGCTAGATTCCAGTTGCAGCCAGTGTCATAGTGACTGGATCCCATTCCCCAATACCACCCGGACCAGGACCAAGACTTTTATTGTGAGCTCAAGAAAGAGGAGCACCCAGAAGGTACTCTTTCTCAGCTGTGTGGATCACCCTCACCACCTCCAGAGGCATTCAATTAGGCAATGTCATGTGGGGACCCCTACCCCCTCCAAGCAACTATCCAATAAGGAATCAACCAACCCTCTCGTGTCCTTTGTTGAGGATATTCGACGTGTAGATGCCAACACCCGGGACTAGCTTCATGGGCCTAAGGCTCATGACTTCCTTGACCAATGCACCTAAGGCAAAGTAGTGTCATTGTGGCAGGATAAGGGGTATAGTTTCCTAGTGGAACATGGCACTAAACAGCATGACAGTCTTCCCCAAAGACTGTGTGCCATCTTTTTTTAAGGTCACTTTCATGAAGTTGTGGGGCATGAAGGGGTGGTTTGCGGATGGCGTATGTCAGGTTAACACCACCGACAAATTTGAGAAGTGGCAAGAGGAGGCCGAAGTGGAGAGAAGTTTGCATTGGGTGTAACCAATGTGCTTGTTGGTTGGCCAGCTAGATGCACCCAAACCCAAAGGGCATGTCGATGTTCCCCAAGATGGTCCTGGTCCTGTCTGTTCTAGAGGACCTGGTCATCCTCTAGTTCCTTTATCATCCTCTCCAGCGGTGGCCATGATAGAGTGTGCTGGGTGGCAGGTGGTGGCAGAGAATGCGCCTTAAAGAGTAGCCCCTGCAACCTCCCATCACCATCTGGAAGCAGAGTACAATGATAAAGTGCAACAAGTATCCAGGACATGGCTGAAAATGGCAAAAGACAATGTCACTGGACCTTCCTAAAGGCATGTTGGTGGGTCTGAGAGACAGTGACCTGTTCCTTAGTTAGCATTTTTGCCAGAAAATGACTTTTGGAACTTGTTTTTTTTTTCAGGTTTTCGTTGTCCTTGACCAAGGCATGTGTTTTTGTTAAAGTTATAGTTAAACCTGCAAATATTTTGCGCCATTTGTGCTTCCCCCTACTGGGCATTCATGTAGCCTTTGGGGTCCAACTGAAAGACCTTAATGGACTCTCCCCTTCATTGCCTTTACACCACTTCAACAGTCTGTGTGCTGCTGCTGATCCCTGTGGGACTTTTGTTTATATGTATACTAGTAAAAAGGCCCGATGCAATTGCATCGGGAGCAGGGTGAAATGAATTGTGTGTATACAGGCGGGCCAGTGGGTAGCAGAGTATACAGGGGGCTCTGTGGGTAGCAGAGTATACAGACGGCTCTGAGGGTAGGAGATTATACAGGTGACTCTGTGGGTAGTAAAGTATACAGGCGGCTCTGTGGGTAGCAGAGTATACAGGTGGGTCTGTGGGTAGTGGAGTATACAGGCGTGTGTGGTGGTGGTGGCAGAGTATACAGGTGTGTGTGGTGGTGGTGGCAGAGTATATAGGTGTCTGTGGTGGCATAGTATACAGGCATCTGTGTGGTGGCAGAGTATACAGGTGTCTGTGGTGGTGGCGGCAGAGTATACAGGCGTGTGTGGTGGTGGCAGAGTGTACAGGCGTGTGTGGTGGTGGCGGCACAGTATACAGGCGGGTGTGTGGTGGTGGCGCAGAGTGTACAGGCGTGTGTGGTGGTGGCGGAAGAGTGTACAGGGTGTGTGGTGGTGGCGGCAGAGTGTACAGGCGTGTGTGGTGGTGGCAGAGTGTACAGGCGTGTGTGGTGGTGGCAGAGTGTACAGGCGTGTGTGGTGGTGGCAGAGTATACAGGCAGGTGTGGTGGTGGCGGCAGAGTATACAGGCGTCTGTGGTGGTGGCAGAGTGTACAGGTGTGTGTGGTGGTGGCAGAGTATACAGGCGTGTGTGGTGGTGGCAGAGTGTACAGGCGTGTGTGGTGGTGGCAGAGTGTACAGGCGTGTGTGGTGGTGGCAGAGTATACAGGCAGGTGTGGTGGTGGCGGCAGAGTATACAGGCGTCTGTGGTGGGGGCAGAGTGTACAGGTGTGTGTGGTGGTGGCAGAGTATACAGGCGTGTGTGGTGGTGGCGGCAGAGTATACAGGCGTGTGTGGTGGTGGCGGCAGAGTATACAGGCGTGTGTGGTGGTGGCGGCAGAGTATACAGGCGGGTGTGGTGGTGGCGGCAGAGTATACAGGCGTCTGTGGTGGTGGCAGAGTATACAGGCATGTTGGTGGTGGCAGAGTATACAGGCGTCTGTGCTGGTGGCGGCAGAGTATACAGCGCGTGTGTGGTGGTGGCAGAGTATACAGGCGTGTGTGGTGGTTGCGGCAGAGTATACAGGCGTGTGTGGTGGTGGCGGCAGAGTATACAGGCGTGTGTGGTGGTGGCGGCACAGTATACAGGCGGGTGTGGTGGTGGCGGCAGAGTGTACAGGCGGTGGGTGCAGGTGTAGGGTGGTGGTGGGGCAGAGTGTACAGGCGTGTGTGGTGGTGGGGCAGAGTGTAGAGGCGTGTGTGGTGGTGGCAGAGTGTACAGGCGTGTGTGGTGGTGGCAGAGTGTACAGGCGTGTGTGGTGGTGGCAGAGTGTACAGGCGTGTGTGGTGGCGGCAGAGTGTAGAGGCGTGTGTGGTGGCGGCAGAGTGTAGAGGCGTGTGTGGTGGCGGCAGAGTGTACAGGCGTGTGTGGTGGTGGCAGAGTGTACAGGCGTGTGTGGTGGTGGCGGCAGAGTGTACAGGCGTGTGTGGTGGAGTGTACAGGCGTGTGTGGTGGCGGCAGAGTGTACAGGCGTGTGTGGTGGCGGCAGAGTGTACAGGCGTGTGTGGTGGTGGCGGCAGAGTGTACAGGCGTGTGTGGTGGCGGCAGAGTGTACAGGCGTGTGTGGTGGTGGCAGAGTGTACAGGCGTGTGTGGTGGTGGCGGCAGAGTGTACAGGCGTGTGTGGTGGAGTGTACAGGCGTGTGTGGTGGCGGCAGAGTGTACAGGTGTGTGTGGTGGCGGCAGAGTGTACAGGCGTGTGTGGTGGTGGCGGCAGAGTGTACAGGCGTGTGTGGTGGTGGCGGCAGAGTGTACAGGCGTGTGTGGTGGCAGAGTGTACAGGCGTGTGTGGTGGCAGAGTATACAGGCGTGTGTGGTGGTGGAGTATACAGGCGTGTGTGGTGGTGGCAGAGTGTAGAGGCGTGTGTGGTGGTGGAGTATACAGGTGTCTGTGGTGCGCTCGTGCAAGGCAGGGGTTAAAAAAAATAAAAAAAGATTATGCTCACCTCACTCCGAGCCCCCGCCGTCTTCTGCCGTGTTCCGCCGTCTTCTGCCGTGTTCCGCTAGGCTCCCGGTGGCTGTGCAGGCTCCCGGTGGCTGGAGTGATCTTCTATCTACTGAGACTGAAGGACCTGTGGTGATGTAAGAGTCACGTGACCCGCGATTTGCCTGGAGTAAGCTGGTGTCACGTGACTCTGACATCACCACAGGTCCTTCAGTCTCAGTAGATAGAAGATCACTGGAGGCACCGGGAGCCTGCACAGCCACCGGGAGCCTAGCGGAACACGGCAGAAGACGGCGGGAGAGGGCGGGAGACAGCGCGGGCTCGGGTAGAGGTGAGGATTTTTTTTTTTTTAGAGTAGTGCGGGTCTGCGGCTCGTGATGACGCTGCGCGTCATCACTCGCAGTCCCGCGCAAAGCATGTTGGGATTGGGCTACAGTGCCCAACTCCCGATTATATAAGTAGATAATATGTATGTAGTTATTTCTTTTGTTTTTTGACTTATAGTCTGTGTGTTATAGTAAAGTTTTTTGAGTTCACTCCTTGTTTGCTGGACTGTTTCTGCAAACAGGTGCTTTGGTAATGGCCCTACAGAGACTGGTGAACAAGCCACAGGCCTCTGACTTGACGGTCTGAGGTATGGAACTGCAAAACACTACACCCACTCCAGTAGAACAGGGCTGGCCAAGTGCAGTTTTTAAAGGCTGCAAAGAGTGCATGTTTTCAGGATTTCCCTAGCATTGCACAAGGTGCTGGAACATCCATCACCTCTGCAGGTGATGAAATTAGCACTTGTACAATGCTAAGGAAACCAGAAAACTTGCACTATTTTCAAACATTGACGACTGTAGTTTTTCCACCCCTGCTCTAGAAGTATCTGTGGAAGTAGACAGGGGGCAAGAGGAATCATTAAGGCCTTTCACCACAACTACAGCTCTCCCTGGACTTTCTTAGGCCCTGTGCCCATGGTGCATTGTTTGATGTTTTTTTTACGCAGATTGATAATCTGCATCGAAATCTGCATGTCTATCCCGAGACCAGCAAAGTGTGGGACAGGTCAGAAGAGCTGTGCCTATGTTGATTTTTTGTTCCCTTGCACATGTGGTTAAGATGTCTTTTTTCTACCCCAAAATTTGCACCAAATCTGCAATAAAATAAATAAAACAAGTTGGCACAACAATTCAGAACTCTCATAGACTTTGCTGGCTTCAGAATAGACATGCAGATTCTTAAAATCTGCTTCCAAAAAAGCATCAAACAACATGACGAAGCCACAGTGGGATTCCCTGCTGCTTGTTGCCAGCTGAGTAACCTGACATAAAATAAATAAAACATGGGAAAAAAAAGTATTGGGTTCCGCCCTATTTTTAATTGCCAACGAAGGTAAAAGTAGGCAGCTGCAGGTTGACATTCTCAGCGAGCTGAGAGTCTATTGGGCCCCCCACACTATAGAAAAGCATCCTGCAGTCACCCCAGAAATTGGGACATTCATAGGAAGCACCAATTCCTGGCATTTTACATGGCTCCTTTAGTTGCCATGTAGCAGTAGCAAACTGGTAATAAGGGATTAATGCCAGTTTTTTATTGCCAGCTGACATTAAGTCTGAGATTCTTGATGGCAGGCCAATTACGCCGTTAGGAATTTCAAGTAAATGGTAAAGAAGACACAACACAGAGAGAAAACATTTTATTAGAAATAAAAACACAAACACTTGTCTGGACTCCATCTTTATTACTCCCTCATACCCATCCTCGATCTTCTGCGATATCTTCTTTATTGTAGGCTGTGCTGTCACCACAGCCTCCAAACATTGCATGAATGAGCCGCCAGCTCCGGTCCAGAAGGGGTGAATCAGTAAGGTCACCTAAGGTCACCTGATGTCAACGTTCAGGTAAGCATGGTGGCTGCTAACCATTTCATGTAACATGCTTACCTGACCTGTCCTCGGGTGACCTCATGAGTCACTGTACATCCGGCAGCAGCTGGAAACTCATTCATTCAGTAATTGGAGGCTGCAGTAACTGGATGCTACAGTATGTTCATCACCACAGCCACCAATCAAGAAGTCGTCGCAGAGGATCGTGGAGAGTATGAGGGTCAAGGAGTTAGTAAAGATTGAGTTCCTAAAATGTCTTTGTGTTTTTATTTCTAATAAAATGTTTTCTCTCTGTGTTGTGTCTTCTTTACTATTTACTTGAAATTCTTAATAACTGGGTCTAACATTGGTTGCTATAGCGTGGGGGGACCCAATACAGATGAACCCTCACCCCTCTGAGAATACCAGCACCCAGCTGCTTAGTTTTACCTTAGCTGGCAATTAAAAAAAATGTTGGAGCCCTATGTATCTTATTTTGCCAGTCAAGGTAAAACTAGGCAGCTGAGGGTGGTAGCTCACAGATGTCTGCTTTATCTGTGCTGAGACAGAAAAATACAGCACAGCCCTACAAATTTTTTTTCCATTATTTTATTTTTTAACATACAATGATGGCAGGTTGGTTGCCATACACTAATGTATCTGACGACCAAGCACAGACATCATCCAGATTGTGGAAATACAGTCTGATTGCAACAGCCTATCACAGATGCTGTCACAGAGCATTAGTTTCAGTGATTGGCTGTTCAGTGAACAATTCGGCAAGCACCCAGCATTCGGTGAACCGCAACGAATACAAACAATCAGGGTCATCTTTATTCATAAGCTACTGTATGTCCTATTTTAGGTCCATGAGGCAGAAATTCTGATAATACAGATGAAAGTGTTGAGCCAGAAAATTGTCACCTGCACATTAGAAACATTTCCAAAATCTCCTACTAATCTCCTGTGCAGTGATGTGATGTGAATATGTGACATGAATATTCATCCTATGGGGAGTGGACAGCAGAAAAGTAAGTGGATCACTCACTGTGATTAACAGATGAATTAATCTTTTTATTTGAAGTTTACAGAGAATAGGAGGGAATTAATAGAAATACATCAATAGAGAGAGCTTAGAGAAATGACTTAGAAAAGCATTTTATTCTCTGGCTACAGGACACTTCTCAGTAGGTCGACATCATCAAAAAATTGTGTCTATTCATCTGGGATTCTTGTATGAGGCATCCTGTAAGAGAATCACAGGTGATGATTAAAGTCAATGCTTCAGCAGGTAGCAGTTCTGTTTTTCCGTCATCCGTGCACAGAACATTTTGTTCCTCTGAATTTGGCAAATATGGCTTTTCTCTAATAGTCACGCCTGTAGATTTCCCTCAATGTCACATTGTAAATAGGATGTTTTCACAGCACAAGCCAATGGACCTCAATCAGACCTGTAACGAATGTAAGAACATTGATTTCATCAGATCTGGGAAATCACAAGAACATTTCACAATGGGTCAATAAGAGGAATCACAAAAGTTAGTAGGCGGAACATCACATGGCGGTGGCCGCTAAATTCTTACTGGTAGATAATGAATTGACATCTAAAAGGGAAGAGCTCTTTATATTAGTTTATATTTTTAAAATTATAACACATATTATGTAAAACTTTTACAATTTATTAATAATGTATGTGCATTGCTTAGGTTAGGACTACAAAACTCTTATGCCTCAGAGTTTATTCCATTGACCTACTGTTCCATTGTCTGTTTTGTCACTGCTTGTCAATATCTGTGCAAGTGCGGGGTCTCTATCTTCCTTTACATTCACTTCTTTTCTTCTGGTGTGCTGTCATCAGATGTTTTCCATTACTTGTTGCCTCTGTCCAGTCACATTGTGGATGTTGCTATTTATTCTCTTTTAGTGCTAGTCATTGCTGGTTATATTATTTTCAGGTGGATTCTTCTGAAGAGTATCAGCCCCTCTGGTAAGGATTAACTGTTGGACGGAAACCTGTCTGAATTTGTATTGAACTGCATCTCTTGTCTTACCTGCACCTATCTTCAGCTTATTGGCTAGGTTTGTCAGAGGTCTCATTTATTTGAATCATAGAATAGAATCATAGAATGGAGGAGTTGGATGGGATCTCCTGGGTCATCATGTGAAGGAACCTCCTGGGTCATCATGTGAAGGGACCTCCTGGGTTATCATGTGAAGGAATCTCCTGGGTCAATGTGTGAAGGGACCTCCTGGGTCATCGTGTGAAGGGACCTCCTGGGTCATCGTGTGAAGGAACCTCCTAGGTCATCTTGTGAAGGGACCTCCTGGGTAATCATGTGAAAGGACCTCCTGGGTCATCATGTGAAGGGACCTCCTGGGTCATCGTGTGAAGGGACCTCCTGGGTCATTGTGTGAATGGACCTCCTGGGTCATCGTGTGAAGGGACCTCCTGGGTCATCGTGTGAAGGAACCTCCTAGGTCATCTTGTGAAGGGACCTCCTGGGTAATCATGTGAAAGGACCTCCTGGGTCATCATGTGAAGGGACCTCCTGGGTCATCGTGTGAAGGAACCTCCTAGGTAATCGTGTGAAGGAACCTCCTAGGTCATCTTGTGAAGGGACCTACTGGGTAATCATGTGAAAGGACCTCCTGTGTCATCATGTGAAGGGACCCTGCCAGGTCATCGTGTGAAGGGACCTTCTGGATCATCGTGTGAAGGGACCTCCAGGGTCATCATATGAATGGAATTCTTGGGTCATCGTGTAAAGTGACCTCCTTCTTATCTGGTCCATCCCCCTGCTCAAAAGAGGATTCACTAACTCATCCACAGATGTCTGTCCAGCCTGTATTTGAAGACTTCCATTGAAAAGGAACTCACAACCTCTGTCTGCATATATTATTTCTCCTTATTCCACTTGTGATCGTATTGTGTGTCACCTCACTCTTGAGTTTGGTCTTTCTCTGTATGCTTACCCCATTGTGATTGTTGTACTTAGCAACCTCTCCCCTGGTTCTTTAGGAAGTACGTGAAACTCTCAACAATCGATCAAGTAGCAAGGCCCAAGCTGTCAACTTCTAGTATAGTTGGAGTGCTAGTCTGTACAGGAACAAGTAGGGTATAGGTGTGGCAGCAGAAATATTGTTGTTTCCTTTTCCCATGTAAGTTGCTACATGAGCATAATAGTAATAACATGTCATGCAACTTTGAAATGGCTGCAACACATTACCATATTGATGTAATGATTTCCTATGGTGCTGTGTTGTGACCTGCGGCCTGCTCGCAAATGTTTCCAAACTATTTATGCCTGCATCGTTTTCATTGAGAGACTAGGAGGCAGCACTGTAAAAGAGCATCATTAAAACAGCTATCACAAGGTCTCAATCCTCTTTTTACAATATACTAACACCTTCATGATATCCGCTATACATGTACGGCGTACGTCTGAGTGGCTAAAAGGGTGAGATTGCCTTATATTCAGCGAGTAATGGCTGTAAATTGCAGCCAAGATCTGCTCTAACAATCGTGGGTGAAGCTCTACCTGCAATTGTTAATATGTTAAATTCCACTGTCAAACTCTGACAGCGGCATTTAACACACTTCAGCATTGGGACGCCCCATGTTTAGTTTGCATTGTGGTGTGATCGCCGGTCGCCGATTGGTTGCTACAACAGAAGGGGGTCTGCTGGAGATCTCCGTGCTTTTCATTACAGCGCTCCTTTGTAACCAAGGAGATTATGATTTTTCATTAGATGCACAAATACTGTGACATTACTGTATACACAGTAGCACAAGGGAGCAGATGATCGCAGCTTCAAAGCCCTAAAGGGACAATTAAAATCAGTGAAAAAAAAAAAAAATATGAAAAAATTTAAAAAAGGTTCATATAACCCCCTTTACTCCATTAAAAAAATTAAAAAATGAAAGAAAAACACATATTTGATATGACTGCATTCAGAAATGTCCAATCTATCAAAGTATAAAAATAATTGATTTCTTAGTAAACATTATAATCAAAAAAATTTCAAGAATGCCAAAAATTTTTTTTCATTTCATTATCACAAAAAATACTGCAACAAGCAGTGAAAACATCACATGGATCCCAAACTAGTATTAATAAAATAAACGATAAAAAAAATTAAACAAACCATAAAATAAATGACTCAACGTAGCCGGGTTCTCAGGTCTCAGGCGCTGTCTGCGGTCACGTTTTGGTGCCTGAGGCTGTAGGGGCCCGGTGGTCAATGCACGGTTAAATAAGAATCAAGTATCACTTCGTGACGCCACCTGTAGGGGTTCCGGTGATGGCACCGGCGCTGCTTGGACCTCCGGGGATGGGCGGCAGAAAGATGGATTTGCTCCCTACAAGATGAGCGGGAATCCCCGGGGTCAGGAGCCGCGATGATGGAATACGGCAGCTCGGTTGGTTCTGCAGATGAATTAGTTAATAACAGTTCTGAAAGAAGGCTCGGACACGATGCTCCTCTGCACAAGTCTTTACTAAAGTTACACACGGTACACTGGATAATGGTTTCACTCGTAGGTAACGGACCGGGTGGTCCCTGTGATGAACAGTGTCCCTCCAAGGCTCCACAATGTCTCTCTTAAACTCACTGTCCCTTGTTACTCTTCGCTGCTTTCATGCACCGGGTCAGGATATTGAGGAACATCTATTGAGGACCTGAGCCATGGCCTATCGACTCCCGATGGGTCCTCTGAACCCCAATGGTGGGTACCCCTCCCGGTACAGCTGATGGTGGCTGGTGTGATGCGCTCCTATGAAGCCGTCTTTCACCCCGGTTTATAGCACAGCGGTGGACGTCTGTGCTACCTCGGAGCCGGTACTCCGGGTGGACTGGGCTCGGGTATTCCCCACTGCTATGCATCTCAATCTCCTCCCACCAGGACCTAATTGGTCCTCTGCCTCTAGATGTTGCATGTGGTACATGGAGCCTTGGGATTAACCTATTCACCACCAGGACGGAGAATATAGCACCTTCGGTCAGGGGTGCAGTACCCTCCTGTGACGCACTCGTTGCGGGGCGCCACACTCCCCCTTGGGAAACTACACTTGTCCACAAGTGTCACGCTACCCAACCCAGTACAGAGTAAAATATTTTTATATATGCATAACAACAATATAACACTTTTAATAACGACAGTATTCATGTGTTCTTCCCGTCCGGGAGGCTTTTTATCTTTTAACGTTACGGGACGGCTACCAGTTCAATGGAACCGGGTTAACTCTTGCGGACCCAGCGGTCACTATTACTGTCCTGTCCGGGTTACCACAGGGCCGCGACACATATCATCACATCACGCAATAAAAAAAGCAAATGTCCTCATCAAAGTCTATGGGTTTTGCACAAAGAAAATGTACTTCACATTTATCAACTATCTACAGGACCAAGGTGCTGCAATTTACTTATAAAATCTGTATACACGCAGGGCGCACCATTCAGGGGGCCCCACACGTCTCTCGTAGCTCGTACAGTCATTCAGATACAAGTCCCGGTCTGGGTGCTCTGGAGCTGGTGCATGGATCCGCTCACTTGTGATTACGGCTACACCGACCCGTCTAGCTGGTCCGTGCGGCTGGGGCTCCTCCTGCACTGTGCGGGGCCCGGATGCCCCGACTTCCTCGACGTCGCCTTTCCAGTTATCATCCTCCTCGGAGCTAGGCTGGCTGGACGGCTTCTCGGCTTCCTCGGACACCGCTCTGGTCTGGCTGCCGCTGTCATCAGGTAGGGCCTCAGGGTCATCTCGCTCTGCCCCGCTTCTGTACTGGTGATGATGGGCTGCATCTCGGCTGGCAGGTTCTCACTGGTTACCGGACGTCCGTTGCGTTGCTCCGTCCCTGCCGCCATTTTCAGTTTTCGGCAGGAGTGGTTTAGTCTTTGGCCCGCCCCCTTGGTTGGTTGTTGGCACTCGGGCGGGGCAAACAGTTTTGCGCCTCTAGTATGGCCCTCCCATGGTAGGGGCCGAGGCATGCCCCTGGGCCAGCACATTGTCTCTCACATGGTGGGCCCCGCCATTTTAATTCAGTAAAAATGGCGCGCAAAGTTCTTTTGGCCGATAAAGTTCTGTAAAGCACACGGTACCCGTTGGAAACGGGTCTGTTCGAATCCTGTTCATGACGCCAAATTGACTCACCATAGCCGGGTTCTCAGGTCTCAGGCGCAGTCTGCGGTCACGGTTTGGTGCCTGAGGCTGTAGAGGCCCGGTGGTCAATGCACGGTTAAATAAGAATCAAGTATTACTTCGTGACACCACCTGTAGGGGTTCCGGTGATGGCACCGGCGCTGCTTGGACCTCCGGGGGATGGGCAGCAGCAAGATGGATTTGCTCCCTACAGGAATCCCCGGGGTCAGGAGCCGCGATGATGGAATACAGCAGCTCAGTTGGTTCTGCAGATTAATTAGTTAATAACAGTTCTGAAAGAAGGCTCGGACGCGATGCTCCTCGTTTCACTCGTAGGTAACGGACCGGGTGGTCCCTGTGATGAACAGTGTCCCTCCAAGGCTCCACAATGTCTCTCTTAAACTTGCTGTCCCTTGTTACTCTTCCCTGCTTTCATGCACTGGGTCAGGATACTGAGGAACCTCTATTGAGGACCCGAGCCGTGGCCTCTCGACTCCCGATGGGTCCTCTGAACCCCAATGGTGAGTACCCCTCCTGGTACAGCTGCGGTGATGGTGGTTGGTGTGATGCGCTCCTATGAAGCCATCTTTCACCCCGGTTTATAGCACAGCGGTGGATGTCTGTGTTACCTCGGAGCCGGGTGGACTGGACTCGGATATTGTCTTACCCGTTCTTCTCTTGGTCCCCTTCTCTTCTGGGTCACCAGTGTTCGGTTCCCTCCCAGTTAGCTGTCTCAGTGCTTTTCTGCACTTCTTCCACTCTGCTCAGTCTGCAAGTTTCACTTTGCCTCTCTGAGCTGCACGGCATGTGCAGCTCCTGTTCTTTTTGCTTACTTCCTGAACTAACTCTGTTCTTCTCTTTCCCCACTGCTATGCATCTCACTCTCCTCCCACCAGGACCTAATTGGTCCTCTGCCTCTAGATGTTGCATGTGGTACATGGAGCCTTGGGATTAACCTATTCACCACCAGGACGGAGAATACAGCACCTTCGGTCAGGGGTGCAGTACCCTCCTGTGACGCACTTGTTGCGGGGCGCCACATAAGTCATCAAAAATAAAATCTAATATATAAAGCTGAGTGTGTGTGCGTGTACGTATAAAACCTGCCCACTCCACATAGCCACACCCACTTGACAAAGCTAAGTGTATGTATCAGTCCCAACCCACTCTATATAACTCTGTAAATTTAATGCAAAGTCTCGCGTGCTCTCTTGTGGTTTCTGCCTGCACCCAAAAAATCTCATTTTCAATCACGCATCGTACACACTATAGTAACTGTTCAGTCTTTCTCTGAAGTCGGTCAGGGTATTAGGTTCCCCTGCATATTGCGGCAGCCACGTCGCTCCGGGCGTATACGGCATTAGGAACAGCATGTTTGGGGACATGGCATGCCTGACAGCCCCAGCGGGTACTTCATCTGCTCCTGGGGCTGCATCTAGTACTGCGGGACTGGCTGCACATACAACCTGTGCTAGCTCTCTTGGCTCAGACATCCTTCCGCCCCCTTAGTGAATCCTGACCCTTCCGGTCTTTCACTTCCGTAGGGATGTACAACTTTATTTCCGCCGGTGGGACAGGGTTTCTCGTCCCCACGGGATGTCGTCATAGCGCTAGTTGGGCCTCACTTCACTCTCTTGGGAGGGTGTCGCCCCCTCAGCTTATCGTGCGCTTTTTGGTGCAGTAATGGCAACATTCAAAATCACATATTTAAAACAGTTCATGACATACAGCACCCAGTTTTACCAGGCCACGATATCCTGTTCGTGATGCCAGAAACTGATGCACCCCAGGGCCTTCTGGGTTCTCGGAACCAGTCTATTTCTGTCACTGGGGAGTCACAGGGACGCAGCTTCTGTGACCCTGTGTTCAGCTGAAAAAGGGGGGAGTACTTCTGCCGTGGTCTGGGAAGGGGATGATGAAAGGGAGATATTCGTGACCTTTCGGTATTGACTGCCAGGATTTGAGACCCTGCACAGTCTTTGACTCCGGTGTCTGTTCTCTGCACTTTTCTCTGGGGTGAGCATGGTGTCGCTCAGTTCCCCAGGTGTCCCCGCGACTCTCCTCAGACCCTAGCCTTAGGCCTGGCACCAAGTCAGTGATTCTGGGACAAGCTCTACAGCCTCTAGTCCACCAGGATGTCTTCCTCAGTCCTTCTAGGAACTGAACTGCTGTACCTAGAATGAGCTTAGCACAGCTCGATCCTCCAGGTACTCTTCACAGTCCTCTCGGGAATTGAACCCACTGGCTCCGCCCCAGACCAGAATTTATAGGGGAGCTCACCCTGAACTTGGATTTGGTCTCCCCCTTCTGGCCTGGAAGGAGAAGATGGTGTGTGTGGCTTACCTGCCTGATGAGATGACCCATTTGTTGCTCTCAGTGTGACACCACCACCCGGGGGCAGTGATGACACAGTGGCACTAAGATCCTGGGGTGCCACATGGCCATATCGTAAACCGCCCAGTCACCATATCGAGGCGTGTCTCCTTGACCGGGTCCCTAACTATCATTTTCAACCTCTATCTGGGCTAGAACCTCCTCTTATGTGGGCAATCTAGAAAAAAACTGATAAGAGAACAATAGCACAAAGGGCTACAAGGGCAGGGAAGCTGCAGTACATAGGGTGTGAATCCATATTACAATTTAGATAAACTAGATTGTAATATGGGTTCACACCCTATGTTTTGCACCTTTCCTGCCCTTGTAGTCCATTGTGTTATTGTTCTTTTATCAGCTTTTTCTAGTTTGCCTGTATAAGAGGAGGTTCTAACCCAGATAGAGGCTGAAAATCAAAGTTAGGGACCTGCTCAAGGAGACACGCCTCGACATGGTGACTGGGCGGTCTACGATATGGCCATATTCATAAAGCTAAGTGTCTTTATTTTTATTAGCTAAAATATTTCTGTATTTTAATGGTCTGTCTTAAAGTCCAAAAAATACAGTAATTACTTAGTAGCCTGCAAGTATTTCTTTACATACGCTTTTGTATGTATTTTTTTCAGGCTCTCTATAGCAGCCTATAGAGAAAAAATTGTATGAAAAAACGCATGGTACGACAGTGCAGTGTATGGGGTGTTATGGGGCTATAATATGGAAGGTAGGCATTATTTCTCAAACACTTTAATGTAAACTTTGTCAGAAAAAGATTAAAAAAAACCCTCATATTACAAATTGCAGAACTACTTTGTTTTCACTCCTCAGAAATGATGGATGGGTGAGCTGCGAATCGCAGATGGCAGAAAAGAAGAAAAACTCTACATTCATCTTTACACTTTTTTTTGGCTCGACAAACCAACCGGTAAATATATGCATGGAAAACATGAAAGATGGCCAAACAGAGAAAAGACAGAGAATGCCTGGAATTTAAAGAAAAAGACGTTCACTAAGTGGTACATGAGTGACAGGTCATTCTTTTCATTTTTCATGATTATCGAGACTACTCAGATCTCCATCAGGCATGACAGACAACTCAGGTCTCCATCACGCTTGGTAGACTGCTCAGGTCTCCATCAGGCATGGTAGACTGCTCAGGTCTTCATCAGGCATGACAGACAACTCAGGTCTCCATCACGCTTGGTAGACTGCTCAGGTCTCCATCAGGCATGACAGACAACTCAGGTCTCCATAACGCTTGGTAGACTGCTCAGGTCTCCATCAGGCATGGTAGACTACTCAGGTCTCCATCAGGTATAGTAGACTACTCAGGTCTCCATCAGGTATAGTAGACTACTCTGGTCTCTATCCAGCATGGTAGACTAATCAGGTCTCCATTTGGCACAGTAGACCACTCAGGTCTCCATCCGGCACAGTAGACTACTCAGGTGTTCATCAGGTATGGTAGACTACTCAGGTCTCCATCAGGCATGGTAGACTACTCAGGTCTCCAAAAGGCATGGTAGACTATTCAGATCTCCATCTGGCACAGTAGACTATTTAGGTCTCCATCAGGCATGGTAAACTACTCAGGGGTCCATCAGGCATGGTAGACTACTCAGGTCTCCATCAGGCATGGTAAACTACTCAGGGGTCCATCAGGCATGGTAGACTATTTAGTTCTCCATCAGGCATGATAAACTACTCAGGTCTCCATCAGGCATGGTAGACTATTCAGATCTCCATCTGGCACAGTAGACTATTTAGGTCTCCATCAGGCATGGTAAACTACTCAGGGGTCCATCAGGCATGGTAGACTACTCAGGTCTCCATCAGGCATGGTAAACTACTCAGGGGTCCATCAGGCATGGTAGACTATTTAGTTCTCCATCAGGCATGATAAACTACTCAGGTCTCCATCAGGCATGGTAGACTACTCAGGTCTCCATCAGGCATGGTAGACTATTTAGGTCTCCATCAGGCATGGTAAACTACTCAGGTCTCCATCAGGCATGGTAGACTACTCAGGTCTCCATCAGGTATTCTGCACTAAAGATGTATGTGATCCCTAGGATGGGAACAGCACTTATATTATTATCTTGAGTGTGGTTCAACTAGTTACGCCTAAAAAAATCATTTTCTGACCAGGTCTTTATAGCTTTGCCTGTCTAGAATGTTATTGGTCACAAAGATGTAGGCATCAATAAAATTTAAGGTGTAACCTCTGTCGTTAGATAGGTAGAGCCGGTAGGGTTCAGGCTATATCTATGTACTTTTTCCCTAGCATGCTACATTTTTGTGTCATATGTATGTGTACTGTGACTACAGGTATACCCTGTTTTATAATTTTTGACATTGAAAAGATATATTTTATATATACTGCTCAAAAAAATAAAGGGAACAGTTAACAACACAATGTAATGTTGAAGTGTTCCCTTTATGTTTTTGAGCAGCATATAATTTTGGCATCCTATACCTCTTCTTCTTTGCCTAAAAGGCCCATTAGCATTGGCTTACTATGGCTCACTTCAGATGTCTCCAGCGCTTTGTTTACTCCATTACTGAAGTGTCAGCTTTCTGAAACTGGGTTCGTCATTGCCACCCAAAATCTTTTGGGAATCTTCAAGTTTCATGATAAGTTGAATACAGTCACGTCCCCCAGTGCCAGATGCAGCAAAACAACACAGAACATCTCTGACTATATGTGACTGTAGGTCCTGTGCTGTTTTCTCTGACCTCATCCATATGTCATAGTAGGCCCTGTGCTTTTTTCTCTAATCTCCACCATATGTGACTGTAGGTCCTGTGCTCTTTTCTCTGACCTCCCCCATATGTGACTGTAGGTCCTGTGCTCTTTTCTGTGACCTCCCCCATATGTGACTGTAGGTCCTGTGCTCTTTTCTGTGACCTCCATTATATGTGACTGTAGGTCCTGTGCTCTTTTGTCTGTCCTCCCCCATATGTGACTGTAGGTCCTGTGCGCTTTTATCTGACCTCCCCGATATGTGACTGTAGTTCCTGTGTTCTTTTCTGTGACCTCCTCCATATGTGACTGTAGGTCCTGTGCTCTTTTATCTGACCTCCCCCATATGTGACTGTAGTTCCTGTGCTCTTTTCTGTGACCTCCATTATATGTGACTGTAGGTCCTGTGCTCTTTTCTCTGACCTCCCCCATATGTGACTGTAGGTCCTGTGCTCTTTTCTGTGACCTCCATTATATGTGACTGTAGGTCCTGTGCTCTTTTCTCTGACCTTCCCCATATGTGACTGTAGGTCCTGTGCTCTTTTGTCTGTCCTCCCCCATATGTGACTGTAGGTCCTGTCCTCTTTTATCTGACCTCTTCCGTATGTGACTGTAGGTCCTGTGCTTTTTTTCTCTGACCTCCCCCATATGTGACTGTAGGTCCTGAGATCTTCTCTCTGACCTTCCCTGTATGTGTCTGTAGGTCCGGTGTTCTTTTCTCTGATTTCCATCATATGTGACTGTAGGTCCTGTGAACTTTTCTCTGACCTCCAGCATATGTGACTGTAGATCCTCTGCTTTTTTTCTCTTGTCTCCTCCATATGTGACTGTAGGTCCTGTGCTCTTTTCTCTGACCTCCCCCATATGTGACTGTAAGTCATGTGCTCTTTTATCTGACCTCTTCCATATGTGACTGTAGGTCCTGTGCTTTTTTTCTCTGACATCCCCCATATATGACTGTAGGTCCTGTGCTCTTTTCTCTGATCTCCCCCATATGTGACTGCAGGTCATGTGATCTTTTCTCTGTCCTCTACCGTATGTGACTGTAGGTCCTGTGCTCTATTCTCCATCATTTGTGACTGTAGGCCCTGTGCTTTTTTCTCTAATCTCCACCATATGTGACTGTAGGTCCTGTGCTCTTTTCTCTGACCTCCCCCATATGTGACTGTAGGTCCTGTGCTCTTTTCTGTGACCTCCCCCATATGTGACTGTAGGTCCTGTGCTCTTTTCTGTGACCTCCATTATATGTGACTGTAGGTCCTGTGCTCTTTTGTCTGTCCTCCCCCATATGTGACTGTAGGTCCTGTGCGCTTTTATCTGACCTCCCCGATATGTGACTGTAGTTCCTGTGCTCTTTTCTGTGACCTCCTCCATATGTGACTGTAGGTCCTGTGCTCTTTTATCTGACCTCCCCCATATGTGACTGTAGTTCCTGTGCTCTTTTCTGTGACCTCCATTATATGTGACTGTAGGTCCTGTGCTCTTTTCTCTGACCTCGCCCATATGTGACTGTAGGTCCTGTGCTCTTTTCTGTGACCTCCATTATATGTGACTGTAGGTCCTGTGCTCTTTTCTCTGACCTTCCCCATATGTGACTGTAGGTCCTGTGCTCTTTTGTCTGTCCTCCCCCATATGTGACTGTAGGTCCTGTCCTCTTTTATCTGACCTCTTCCGTATGTGACTGTAGGTCCTGTGCTTTTTTTCTCTGACCTCCCCCATATGTGACTGTAGGTCCTGAGATCTTCTCTCTGACCTTCCCTGTATGTGTCTGTAGGTCCGGTGTTCTTTTCTCTGATTTCCATCATATGTGACTGTAGGTCCTGTGAACTTTTCTCTGACCTCCAGCATATGTGACTGTAGATCCTCTGCTTTTTTTCTCTTGTCTCCTCCATATGTGACTGTAGGTCCTGTGCTCTTTTCTCTGACCTCCCCCATATGTGACTGTAGGTCCTGTGCTTTTTTTCTCTGACATCCCCATATATGACTGTAGGTCCTGTGCTCTTTTCTCTGATCTCCCCCATATGTGACTGCAGGTCATGTGATCTTTTCTCTGTCCTCTACCGTATGTGACTGTAGGTCCTGTGTTCTTTTCTCTGACCTCCCCCATATGTGACTGTAGGTCCTGTGTTCTTTTCTCTGACCTCCCCCATATGTGACTGTAAGGTCCTGTGTTCTTTTCTCTGACCTCCCTCATATGTGACTGTAGGTCTTGTGCTCTTTTCTCTGATCTCCCCCATATGTGACTGCAGGTCATGTGATCTTTTCTCTGTCCTCTACCGTATGTGACTGTAGGTCCTGTGTTCTTTTCTCTGACCTCCCCCATATGTGACTGTAGGTCCTGTGTTCTTTTCTCTGACCTCCCCCATATGTGACTGTAAGTCCTGTGCTCTTTTCTCTGACCTCCCCCATATGTGACTGTAGGTCTTGTACTGTTTTCCTTTTGGACTCGTTTGTTTTCGGTAAACAGTAGCATGATGCGCTTTAACAAAAAGTTCTATCTTGTCTCATCTGTTCAAAAGACACTTTTCCAGAAGGATTTTGTTACACACACACATTTTGGCTTTTTCTGTCTTTGAATAAGCAGTGGGGCTTCCTGGGTCTAGTCCATAGTGTTTCATTTCATTCACATGTGGGACGGATAGTTCGCACTGACACTGATGCCCCGTGAGCCGCAGGACAGTTGAATTTATTTGCAGGTAGATTGGCTACAGCACCATGGGTTTAATTTATATTCCACACTGTGGACAAATAAACATCAAGATCAAGATGGAGATGAACTGGTAACCTTGAGATTGTTGATATTTTTCAATAATTTTCATTCTCAAGCCCTCAGACAGTTCTCTTTCTGTTCTCCATGCTTCCAAACTTGTTTTCCATCACAGAAAGAATCAGCTGTGATGCCCAGCTGTAATGTCTGTATACTCTTATATTCTGTGATCCCCTGCTGTAATGTCTGTATACTCTTATATTCAGTGATCCTTGGCTCTAATGTCTGTATACTCTTATATTCTGTGATCCCCGGCTGTAATGTCTGTATACTCTTATATTCTGTGATCCCTGGCTGTAATGTCTGTATACTCTTATATTCTGTGATCCCCACCTGTAATGTCTGTATACTCTTATATTCAGTGATCCTTGGCTCTAATGTCTGTATACTCTTATATTCTGTGATCCCTGGCTGTAATGTCTGTATACTCTTATATTCTGTGATCCCCGGCTGTAATGTCTGTATACTCTAATATTCTGTGGTCCTCGGCTGTAATGTCTGTATACTCTTATATTCTGTGATCCCCAGCAGTAATGTCTGTATACTCTTATATTCTGTGATCCTCGGCTGTAATGTCTGTATACTGTTATATTCTGTGATCCTCGGCTGTAATATCTGTATACTCTTATGTGGCACCCCAGGGGTTAAGTGTTAAGTGCCACAGTAACATCAACATGGGTTCACTCCCCACACAACACTGGACACTGCATTAGCACCTCTAGGCCAGAAGGGGGAGCTAAAGCAGCTCCCTTATATATTCTGGGTCAAGAGGAAGTAGTTTATTCAGTTCCTGGGAGAACTGAGAGAGAGACTGTAGTGTAAAGAGGCTGCCTCAGGCTTCTCTACAGTCTGCTCCTCGATTCCAGGCCTAGCCAGGGTCTGAGGGAAGGAGCACAAGAAACAGAGGAACACGTCTGGGAGACTGAGTGACTTCACAACTCGCCCTGGAGGAGCACACAGACCGGATACCGGATCCGTAACTGTGACTGACACACGCAGCACAGTAAACACCGGGATAGTGGAGGTTGTAGATCTACACTGTACCTCAGCGAAGCAACACAGCGGGGTCAGAAGCACACGGAAAGACTAAAGTTGCCTAGAAAAGGGGGTACCTGTGAGGAGAAACAGTGCCAGCAGCTCAGCCAAAGCAGCAGCAGGGCCACACACACAGCGCATCAGTTGGAGGCTGAGGACTCGGTCAGGGTGGGAGCAACCCGGCCCTATTACAGACTCTGTGGACAGTTCTCTGCTAAAGAATATCTGCAGTATAGCCTTGGACAACTTCAAAACCGTGAGTGTGTGATCCTTGTACTGAAGCCCTATTTTCCCTCACAATCAGCCATCGCCTCCACTATCATCCCTATCCTGCAGCATCTATAGCATCCATCATAGACTTTAACTATCACTGCCCTGGGGAAGCAGGCTCTACCTGCGGAGAGCCGTTACATCTCCAGCTGCCAAACATCATCCCCAGAGGTTCTGCAGCAGCGGTGGTCACCATGACCACAACCCGTGGGTGGCGTCACAACAAACTCCCCTGTAAATATCCATCCATTACTTGCGGAACCCAGGACACGGTCCAGACCAAGACCGCCATGTTATTCCCAGCAGTACCCCGATCCGGTACCAAGTACCCCGTCCCAGTGGGCTCCACACTTATATCCTGTGTGAGGTAGCGCCGGGTGTTGTCAGTACAAAAGGCAGTGACCCGGGTAATTGTTTCCACAGCACACGGGTTTATTGATACAGTTCAGGTTTATGCACAAACCTCGGGGTTCCGGGATACAGCCGGGTACGCTTCATACAACCATAAGATTGGCACACGGTCCCTTATCACGGTTCTCTCCGGTCCAGGTCTCCTGGAGATCAAGCCCTCCGGGCTAGGTCGTGTGGTATCAGCACACAGCCTCTGCCCTCTCTTGACCTGGCCGCTCACTAGCCTCATCTGACTTCCCTCAGACCGAAGCTTCACACAGAGAGCCCCACCCTGTATTCCAGCCTAGCTTTTAACCCCGTGCCTACCTCTGGGGAGTCCTCCAAGAACCCGGATTGGAGTGCTTCCTATATGTGGAGGGAGCACAACCTGGGAGACACATACCGGCCGTCACAGATCACTGTCTCACACCTGTGATCCTTGGCTGTAATGTCTGTATACTCTTATATACTGTGATCCCCAGCTGTAATGTCTGTATACTCTTATATTCTATGATCTCCGGCTGTAATGTCTGTATACTCTTATACTCTGTGATCCCTGGCTGTAATGTCTGTATACTGTTATATTCTGTGATCCCCAGCTGTAATGTCTGTATACTGTTATATTCTGTGATCCCCGGCTGTAATGTTTGTATACTCTTATATTCTATGATCCCCGGCTCTAATGTCTGTATACTCTTATATTCTGTGATCCCTGGCTGTAATGTCTGTATACTCTTATACTCTGTGATCCCGGGCTGTAATGTTTGTATGCTCTTATTTTCTGTGATTCCTGGCTGTAATGTTTGTATACTCCTATATTCTGTGATCCCCGGCTGTAATGTTTGTATACTCTTAAATTCTGTGATCCCCGGCTGTAATTGTGGCGCCTCACTATGTAGGGGCCACAGAGGGGTACTACACCCGTAAAAGAGGTGTAGTCACCCCAGCTGCAAGTGGATTTCAGGATGGTAGGCAGAACCCTAAGCTCACACCCCACACTAGATCATGCAGTGGGAGGGAACCCTGGGGGTATTTAGTCACCCCAAGGGGAAGAAAGGAGGTCTTTTGCCTTAAGGTCTTTGACTGTAGGTCGTCGCCTCCAGGGTTGGAGAGCTAGTGAAGTTCCAGGCAGGGAGCCTGAGGGAAGAAGGAGGGTCTCCTCGGCTGAGGGACCCAGGAACGAAGGACGGATCCCAGAGACGGACGGATCCCAGAGACAGAGAGTGAGAGGGGAATAGAGGAACCGGAGAGTTCGCCCCAGGAGAGAAAAACCAGGTACCGGAGCCCGCACCTGTAGGAACCTTTAAGACCTACAGAAAATCCGAGGCACATGGGTATATCAATATACGGCCCTGATTCTCGAGCGACCATTAGAGGGGACCGGACACAGCAGGCAGAGCTGGAGTGTTCAACAGAGGGTTACCCGACTGCAGCAAGAGAAGGAAAGAGAAAGTCAGCAGGAGGTCGGATCTACTACATGAGATCAGATTTCACACAAGCTACTGGGAAGCAGGGAAGAAAAGGAACAATAAAGGCATCTGGTGGTCCATCCACCAGAGATCCGCTTGCAGCCACCCGTAGCCACTTGTCATTTAACATCCAACTGCACTGAGGACTGTAATAACGCTGCTAAAAGTTCCAGTAAAGTACCCGGGTGAAGTGACTTTGACTCTGCTGCATCTTCTTTCTTATGAACTCATTCCTTTCACAGATTGCCTGCCCCGAAGGTCCCAGTCCTGCCTGTGGAGGACTAAACCATCTAAGCCACATTACCACCGACCCCAGGAGGACTGGAGCGGCACTGGCGACATCTCACCAGGAACTGCAGGTGGCGTCACAACAAGCAACTATAAACTTGTACATAATCCCTGTATATAAATCCCCCTTTTCAGGAGAATAGTCCCCAGGACACGGGGTCAGGCGCGGCCGCCATTCCCCGTGACACAGTTAACCCCTTCTGCCGCCTGATACCCGAGTACCCCACATCCTGGGGTGACACATAATGTTTGTATACTCTTATATTCTGTGATCCCTGGCTGTAATGTCTGTATACTTTTATATTCTGTGATCTCCAACTGTAATGTCTGTATAATCTTATATTCTGTCATCCCTGGCTGTAATGTATGTATTCTCTTATATTCTGTGATCCCCGTCTGTAATGTCTGTATTCTCTTATATTCTGTGATCCCTGGCTGTAATGTCTGTATACTCTTATATTCTGTGATCCCCGGCTGTAATGTCTGTATACTTTATATTCTGTGATCCCCGGCTGTAATGTCTGTACACTCTTATATTCTGTGATCCCAGGCTATAATGTCTGTACACTCTTAAATTCTGTGATCCCGGCTGTAATGTCTGTACACTCTTATATTCTGTGATCCCAGGCTGTAATGCCTGTATACTCTTATATTCTGTGATCCCTGGCTGTAATGTCTGTATACTCTTATATTCTGTGATCCCCGGCTGTAATGTCTGTATACTCTTATATTCTGTGATCCCCGGCTGTAATGTCTGTATACTCTTATATTCTGTGATTCCTGGCTGTAATGTCTGTATACTCTTATATCCTGTGATCCCCGGCTGTAATGTCTGTATACTCTTATATTATGTGATCCCCGGCTGTAATGTCTGTATACTCTTATATTCTGTGATCCCTGGCTGTAATGACTGTATACTCTTATATTCTGTGATCCCCGGCTGTAATGTCTGTATACTCTTATATTCTGTGATCCCCGGCTGTAATGTCTGTATACTCTTATATTCTGTGATCCCAGGCTGTAATATCTTGTATACTCTTATATTCTGTGATCCCCGGCTGTAATGTCTGTATACTCTTATATTCTGTGATCCCTGGCTGTAATGTCTGTATACTCTTATATTCTGTGATCCCCGGCTGTAATGTCTGTATACTCTTATATTCTGTGATCCCCGGCTGTAATGTCTGTATACTCTTATATTCTGTGATCCCAGGCTGTAATATCTTGTATACTCTTATATTCTGTGATCCCCGGCTGTAATGTCTGTATACTCTTATATTCTGTGATCCCTGGCTGTAATGTCTGTATACTCTTATATTCTGTGATCCCCGGCTGTAATGTCTGTATACTCTTATATTCTGTGATCCCCGGCTGTAATGTCTGCATACTCTTATATTCTGTGATCCTCTGCTGTAATGTATGTATACTCTTATATTCTGTGATTCTGCTTTTCTCAGTTCTTTTCTCAGCCAAATATTAAGCACAAGGTCTGATTTGATGGATCACTCTGGCAATCATTGTGTTCAGTCCCTATGAAGAATTCCACTTTACCATAGGAAGGCCAGTGACCTCCAAACATTTGGCGATCTGTGTAATTAGTATTAACCTCTTGAATCGTCACGTCCGTATGTGGAGCCATCTGATGTGCTTCCTCCTCCACCAGGACATGAAGACGTTCCCCTTAAGCATTTTCCACTTCAAATTAATATGAACCTCGCAAACTATTTCCGTGCATATGGGATATGTCTGAGAGATTAGCGAAATTAGAAAAAGCAACAACCCCTGCTTAAGACACAAATGTTTTGCGTTGTTTACTCCAGCTGTCCGTCCAAAGACACTGCTATGACAACAGAAGCGCATTACACAATTATACACTTGGCAAAGACTTTCTGCATAATTGCATTCTCCGCTATTTTGCATTTTCTATATTTATTTCTACAATCTGCTCTAATATAAAAAAATGTGTTTTCATATTATAGAAATATTATAGAAATGTAAAATAGAAAAATAAATATTTTAAAGATTCAGAACTTTTCATGATTTATTTCTCTTTAATTCAGTAAATTTAAAAAAATGACTAGAAAATTATTGGTGTCTGAGGACGGACGGACTTATAGTTAAAGGGAATCTGTCAACCGTTTTTTCTAGTTCATCTGAGAGCATCATGTCGTAGGCAAAGAAACCCTGAATCCAACGATGCATCACATGGATTACTGGCTGCAGCTGTTCTCACACAACCAAAGCATTTAGTTTTAGGCATGTAACTGAGCTGGAAGAGCTGCCCCTGCCGACATCAGGCTCTCTATAGACATTGTCCAATCACAGCAGAGCTGGGAGAGCTGCCCCGCCCACACCAGGCTCTGTATCGGGATTGTCCAATCACAGCAGAACTTAGAGAGTTGCCCCCGACCACACCAGGCTCTCTATAGAGATTGTCCAATCACAGCAGAGCTGGAGAGCTGTCCCGCCCACATCAGGCTCTCTATAGAAAATGTCCAATCACAGCAGAGCTGGGAGAGCTGCCCCGCCCACATCAGGCTCTCTATAGACATTGTCCAATCACAGCAGAGCTGAGAGAGCTGCCACCTCTCACACGAGGCTCTCTCTAGAGATTGTCCAATCACAGCAGAGCTGGAGAGCTGCCCCGCCCACATCAGGCTCTCTATAGACATTGTCCAATCACAGCAGAGCTGAGAGAGCTGCCACCGATCACATCAGGTTCTCTCTAGAGATTGTCCAATCACAGCAGAGCTTGGAGAGCTGCCCCTGTCATCACCAGGCTTTCTATAGAGATTTCACAAATAGAAATTGCTGCAACACTAAACATAATATGAATGTGGAAGAGCTAATGGCTAATGACTAAGGGATAACAATGAAACACAGGGCAATATGTACAACTAAAAGGGATATATGAAATAGGATCACAGTAAATACTGCACTAGAAAAAAGA
Source organism: Allobates femoralis (assembly GCA_033576535.1). NCBI lineage: Eukaryota > Metazoa > Chordata > Amphibia > Anura > Aromobatidae > Allobates > Allobates femoralis. Next base: position 30,384,042 of record JARQOC010000003.1, read on the forward strand.
AAAGAGAGACTTAGCTTCAACATTGCATTTATGAGCCTGTGAAAGCAGTTAAAATCAGTTGGGATGCTGTGTCCCAGGACCAGGGCTACAGCAAAATGGAGGGGCAGGTGTAGCTACAAGGCGGGGGAAGGGTGCACAGTCCTGGGACACACCATCCCAGCTGATTTTAACTGCATTCACAGGGTCATAAATTCATCCAAGCAGTAGTACACAGCATAGAATGTTAGCATAGGAACCGGCAAGATGGCGTAGTTACCGGGCTCTTCACAGTGGCGCCAGTGTAGAAGCTAAGTCTCTCTTTTCTTTTTTCTAGTACAGTATTTACTGTGATCCTATTTCATATATCCCCTTTAGCTGTACACATACCCTGTGTTTCATTGTTATCCCTTAGTCATTACCCATTAGCTCTTCCACATTCATATTATGTTTAGTGTTGCAGCAATTTCTCTTTTTGAAATATATTGTTTTTTTTGCTTGCACCTTAACGTTGGTGATGCCAGTCCTTTCCTTATATAATATTTCTATAGAGATTGTCCAATCACAGCAGAGCAGGGAGAGCTGCCTTCGCCCACACCAGTCTTTCCATAGAAATTGTCCAATCACAGCAGAGCTGGGAGAGCTGCCCCTGTCATCACCAGGCTTTCTATAGAGATTGTCCAATTACAGTAGAGCAGGGAGAGATGCCCCGCCCATACCAGGTTCTCTCTAGAGATTGTCCAATCACAGCAGAGCTTGGAGAGCTGCCCCTGTCATCACCAGGCTTTCTATAGAGATTGTATTTCAAAAGAGTGATAGGTATTTGTGTGAGCTCTGGGGAATCAACCGGCACCAAGGCTATTATGAATAGTTACCTCTCGGCTTTATTTGTGCAATACAAAGGCAGGGTCCTTTAGGCCACAACGCGTTTCTACGCTCTCCAAGCGTCTTCCTCAAGTGGAATTAAGGACCCATATAACATTTCTCTTTATATAGTGAACATACACCAATTAACAACAGGGGGAGGGGGAATGGCAAAACATGAGGGAATATCTAAAAACATGACAGGAGCATATAAAAACTGGAATGAACTGCATAAGATATTGTTTGCCACAATTTGAATGTATGTACATATGGCATATATCATACTCCTCTTTCCTCTCTTTTCTTGTATATATTAAAAACATATAAAAATACATATAAAAATGCATATAAAGATGCATAAAAGTAAATATTAGCGGAGGTATTATAAAAGTCAATTGCATTAAAAAACAATTACAATAATATTAGAAAATATATATATATATAATATAATAATTTCAGCAAGAATCTGACTTTAACACCACATGTCAATTTAAAGGATATGAACAACTTTAGGGGCATTTTTTCCTCTAAATATACTAAAGATTTTTTTTTTTTTAATAAGTTCCATATTTTTTTTACATCATTAATTTTTTTTTAGCCACTGTCTTTTACTTAACCTTAAAGACTGGACAATAGTGTACAATAGTGAAAAAAAATGCCCCTCAGGCTACAGAATAGCAGCCGACAGCCACCCCAGAAGATGGCGCAGTCATTAGAAATGTCAATTCCTGGCACTTTACTTGGCTCTTACCGAGGCCCTGGTGTGGTGGCAATATGGTTAATGGATGGGGTTAATAACAGCTGAGTATTGACAGCTGCCAAATAAAGGTAAGGTAAATGGATTCAGCACATTCCAACTGGTAAAATCTTCTTTATTAGAAAGTAATTACACAGGGAATCACATTTAAAGAGGACCTGTCACCTCCCTGGTGCATGGCAAACTAAATGCAGCACTGAATGCAGCATGTCTGCTGTATTCAGGGAAGGGATCCCCCATGTCTTTAGGTCCCCTGTAAGCTGTAAAAAAGACTTTAGAAACCTTACAGTTAAGAGGTCGCCTGGGTGGGATCTTATTAAGAGGTCCTGACCTCTGGCACAATTCTCCCTGCCCCCTCCTTATGTATTCCGCCCCCTCTATGTGTCTGCTGCTGCCTCCTCTTCTTATGAGTCTGCCCTCCACTTCTGCTCCTGATGTCACACAGAGCAGGAGAAGAGAAGGTGACCATCAACTGACCATAAACTGCAGAAGGAACCTGAAGACCTAATACTGATCACCGAGTGCTGAAGGAACCTGAAGATCGGACACCATATACTTATTACCAACTGCAGAATAATCCTGAAGATCGGATACTAAATACTGACCACCAACTGCAGAAGGAACCTGAAGACCGAATACCGACCAACGACTTCAGAAGGAACCTAAAGACCGAATACCGAATACTGCAGAAGAAACCTGAAGACTGGATACTAAATACTGACCACCAACTGCAGAAGGAACTTGAAGACCGAATACTGACCAACGACTTCATAAGGAACCTAAAGACCGAATACCGAATGCTGCAGAAGAAACCTGAAGACTGGATACCAAATACTGATCCCCGACTGCAGAAGGAACCTAAAGATCAGGTACTGAATACTGACCACTGACTGCTGAAGATACCTGAAGACTAGATACTGAATACTGACCACCAACTGCAGAAAAACCTGAAGACCAGATACAGAATACTGACCACCAACTGCAGAAAAACCTGAAGACCAGATACAGAATACTGACCACTAACTGCAGAAGGAACCTGAAGACAAAATACCAAATACTGACCACCAACTGCAGAAGGAACCTGAAGACCAAATACTGACCACCAACTGCAGAAGGAACCTGAAGACCAGATACCAAATACTGACCACTAACTGCAGAAGGAAGCTGAAAACTAAATACCGAATACTGAGTACCAACTGCAGAAAGAACCTGAAGACCGAATGTGGCGCCCCTGCGTTCAGGAGGCCACAAAGGGAACTGCAGCCAGGCAGGTAGGACGACAGTTGAACACCAACACCCTCACAGCCCACACAGCCCACGTACAGTAGAGGGCAGCACCCAACCCCAAGCCTAGGAACTCTAAGCAGGCAAGAGGTGGTGGGTTTAGAGACAGTGGGTGGGCACACACGTAGTCAGGTGACAGAAGGTAGAAATAGAGAAGGGGGAGGAGAAGTAGGCCGAGGTAGGCTGAGCAGTAAAGACTGGATCACACGTCCTGGCAAAGTGGGGTGTAAGGAACGCAGAATCTGAACAGAGCCAGTGTGAGCTGCAGAGAGAAACCACGTCCGAAGCCAGCACCTCAGGAGTGTGAGAGAAGAGAGGGACAGTGACCCTGGTCCCTAGCAACACGGCTGAGACGACCGACTGCAGGCGGAGTAGCCCTCCTATGATACCCGAAGACACAGTAGAGAGAGCCTGGTAGAGCCTCACATGGGAGGACTGCTGGAGGCTAGGCTGGAGTAGAGTGTCGGCTCTAGAGGGGACCGTAGCTTCACCCTGCATCCCCAGACAACTGACGGGGGACCACAACTACACGTTAGGGTCCCTACCCCAAAGGACAGGCAGCTCAGTGGCAACCCGGAGGGCTCACAGGAGTCCGAGCCACCGCAATACTGTCCGGAGTCACGCACACCAAAGTGAACTAAGAGAGAGAGTCAACAGCCTGGGAAGGACACGGAGTCAGAGTGAGGGGTCACAGTAGGAACGACCTGGCTGCAGAGAGTAAAGGGAACCCGGAGGGGAAAGTGTGCCCGTGTAACTGAGAACTGAACTAAGAACTGTAACTGACTGTGAACTGTGCTGAGGAGCTTTGAGAAGTAAACGCGTGAACCCTGAATCTGACTCCCTTGTATCTCTCTGCCTGAACATGACTCCCTCCATACAGGTTTGCAGCAGATTCCCACCTGGAGAGCCATAGCTTGCAGACTCCATCGCTGAAGGAGGATTCCTGCAGCATCTGGACAGTATGTGTACTACACTCAGCACCAGGCCTGCACACTACACAATAGACTTTAATCAACACTGCCCCGAGGAACACAGTTCTGTCCACGGAGAACTATTCCATCCTTGCTGCCATTACATCATCCCCGGAGGTTCTGCGGCAGCGGTGGCCCCAACACTGGCCACAGACTGTGGGTGGCGTCACGACTGAGATCCCCTGTAAATATCCCTTATTATTGCCAGGGCCCGGGACACGGTCCGGACCAGGACCACCCGTAACTTCCCTAGTAGCAGACACGGTCCGGTACCGAGTACCCCCGTCCCAGTGGGCTCGACACGAATACTGAATACTAACCATTGACTGCAGAAGGAACCTGAAGACCAGATACCAAATAATGACCTCTGACTGCAGAAGGAACCTGGAAACCGTATACTGAATACTGACCACCAACTGCAGAAGAAACCTGAAGAACAGATACCGAATACTGCCCACCAATTGTAGAAGAAACCTGAAGACCGGATACCAAATGCTGACCATCAACTGCAGAAGAAAGCTGAAAACAGGATACCGAATACTGACCACCGACTCCGAAGGAAGCCAAAAATTGAATACAGTATACTGACCATGATGCGCCCCGAGGCTATGGGATACTCGGGAATCTGGCCAGTGCTGTCTCTCTGGGGTATCATGGTTGTCGTGACCCAGTCCCATGGCCTGGGATCAGTCCAAAAAGGGGTTATTTACACAGAATTTTGTTGTGACTTCACCCGGGGTATGTGGTTAGTAGAACCACCGCTGCCGTATTCCTGCTGGGGACGGTGACTTGTGGCAGGGTGGATGGTAAGCCCTCCTCGTTCATGGCTGAGGGTCCCTAGGGCAGGAGTAGTTGTGGTGGATGAACGTAGTGAGGGTTTGTGCTGGGTACAAGACATTTACTTTGACGCTGCAGCTCTCCAGTCAGTGTGTAGGGATGACAGTCTGTAGCTCCTCAGGCGGGACTTCACTGCGATGCTGGGAGTAAATAGTCTCAGGCAGTGATGAGCTTACTGGGTTCTTTACTAGGTCTTTCACAGCACAACAGTTCACACAGTTTACAGTTCTTTCAGCTCTTTCCTTTTACAGTTCTCACAGTTTACACTACTCCAGGTAACTCAATCTGTGCAGCTCAGGTAGCGTTTCTGTGTTGCTCCCTCAAAGTCCTTTCAGGCCCCTCTTTTAGTGTTAACGTAGTACCCCACCCACGGGTTCAGTCTGGTCGTCGTGGACTCACGGGTGAATATATTTACCTTGCAGTCAGGGTCACCAGTCATGGTATGACAACTGTGTTCTTAGACCGTGGTGGAAAGTTAGGCTGCAGCACATAAAGTTTCTGCCCCCAGGGTGTGTGTCTCGTGATTAATGTCTGGAATCCCCGGTCACTTCTTCAGAGCCAGTTCTGTGGTGTTGGCCTTGCCCTCCAGTGTCCCAGGTTCAGATATTTGGGCACACCATGCTCCTTCTGTCAGTTACTGTCTTTAAGGGTGCCTCCGGTCAGCTAAGATGTGTGCGGCTGCCGAGCCCATGTCCTCCCACTCTTCCTTCTGCTGTGGGGTGTCTCTCAGTCTCTTTCCCCTTCCCGTCACCTCCAGGCTATGGAGCAGGCTTTCTCTCCTAGGGTCTGTGCCTCTCAGGATTCTGAGCCTCCAGGGAACCCGAAACTGTCTGGGAAGTCTCTCTCTACTTCTGTTGTTCTAATTTCTCCACTCTATCTCTTTCTCTTCTAACTAACTACTTACCACTGTGTGATCCTGGGTTTTTATTGTGTTGGTCTCTCCACCCACTTTGTCAGTGTCCTCCTACGTCCCACCCACTTTGCTACACCCGCCACCCCTTGCCCAACCTAGAGTCTTAGGCATAGGGTGGGTGTTTGTGCGGTGTGGGTGTGTTTTCAACCACCTTGCTTACCTGGCTGCACTTCCCTCTTGTTGCCTCCTGGTCGCAGGGGCGCCACAACCACCAAAACCAGAAGGAACCTGACGACCCAATACTGGAAACCGACTCCAGAAGGAACCCAAAGACTGAACATCGAGCACCAAGCAATGTTGCCTGGAGAAGACTGAGTGAGCTGGGAAGTTGTTTCTGTCTAGATGTACGGTACTCAGCTGCTAAGCAGGTTGTCCTATAGTCCCGTTACAGCCTTTGCGTTGATAAATTGAATTATTCAGATAAGTGGGATTTTGACTAAAGCTTGGGCGACACTGATAGAGTTACACTTTCCTGACAGAGAGTTAATCTTAGTAGAATCCATTATTTAGAGTTGCATTGCATTTAGAGCTTGTATATCTTGTGTACAATCTGTTCTTTTTGTAATGACTTTTGCTGTTTTTTGATTGTACCTTACCACCGCTAATCGTTTGTTTATGCAGCATAAATTTCTGTTGTGTCATCACTTAGTCGCCTTTACTGTGTTGTTGCATCCATGAGACCTGTTTACATTAGTATGCATCAAACAATGGTATTAAATGTCTCTCGCAAGAAATGTACCTTTCAATTGCCTTTCAGTCCCTACAACTTTAGTCGTGAAATGAAATCATTCTTGTAGTAAAACCTCTATATTGAGTACAATTGGGTACATAGCCTATTTTTTAAATATTAACATTAATCTGGAACAGAACATTGAATGAGAACACAAAGAAATGAGTATAGATATTTGACTTCATGCTTGCATTCAACCATCCGGTCCTCAGGGTCTTGTCTTTTCAGCCAGTGTTTGCCTCATTGGCCTGTTCTTCACTGGGCGTCACTGAGTGTGATAAGGGTGCGACGTTCGGAAGTTTGCCTGAGCTTCCAAATGCACAATGACCGATAGGTTTGTTCACAGCCTGAAGTCCTGGCATATGCAAAAAAACAAGCGGATGAGGCCTGCAACAGCTGAGAGACCTCAGGAATCAAAGCACCAGTCTAGATTATTGCTGTTATTTCAGTGACATAGTGGTGCTAAATGTCATTCCCCTGCCCCTGTTTTATACTCACCTGCTGCCGTCTTCATCTGTTTCCAGCGTCACTCCGGTCGTTGGTTTGTGACCTGCCTGCATCTCCAGTGTTTCACGGAGCAGGCTGGAAATCACAACTCAATAAAAGTCTATGAAAGCATTGTTCTGGCCTCGCTCTTGTTTCGTCCTCTTTCTGACTCACATAGATTTGTTGTCATGCTTATACATTGGGGAGAAGTGGCATAGCCTCACTTTTCCCGAACCAGGGGTATGACTACGTGCAAATATAATCTTCACCAGAGCCTATGATGGTGAGGTTGGACTTTGATGACGATAGACAGACAGTCGCTTGTTGTCCCCCTCAACGCTGAACAGTGCACAGCAAGATGGGAGAGGTATGACCCACTGCCTCTAGGGAAGGGTAATGTCACTATCTCCACACTGCCTTTTTCTGTTACTAGGCTGTTGTGGAGATTGTCAGTCTGGGCTTGCTCTGTGTTGCAAATCACCTGCATTCAGCTCAATTGATTAGGACAATATTTAAGCAAGTTTGCTGACCTATTCAGTGTCAATTGTACACTTGCCTTTGGATGTGTAGGACTGATCTCTCTGTGCTCTGAGCCAGACCCTGCCTGATTAGTCACCTTACTTGGACTTGACTCTCTGCTTATGACCTGATTCCTCTTTCTGTCTGTTCCTCTGTATTCTGTTTGTCCCTCTAGATTCCTGACTTCCTCTTGAATTGGACTTCGTTTCGACTACCCCTAGCTGTTACTGCGCCATTTTCTGGACCTCACCTCAGATTGTTTTGACTTCTCTTTGCTACCAGTAAGTAATAATATTATTATATTTACTTTGTGTTTTACAGTCTGATTTCTGCACCTCAGAGATTAGGTATTACTGTAGTGACTCGCGTCACTAGCCGACTCCCGTGGGCTGGAACACGACCACACTCTGCCCCGGAGGGCGAAGCCCGACAGGTGTAGAGGAAGGAAGGAGCTCTTGGAGTGCGGAAGAGACATCGATCCCCCTACGCCCGTATCTAGTGAGACAGAGGGGCTGGTGGACGACATAGGGACTGGGCCCTGAACACGGTGCAGATGCTGTATGTCTGAACCTTTCAACCAGAGATCCCAGGCTTCAAACGGGAGCTGTGGCCAAACACCCAACATAACATGGGGAAGATGGCTGAACTAGGGAGCAGTGCCCAGAAGGGGACACAACAGCACCCGTGGCTACCGATACTTGACCTCTGTGCTTCGGAGGTGCTGAGAGCCTGGGGGTTGAGTGGTGTCATGCTCGACCCAGAAGAGAGCTACCCCTTATAAAACTGGGAAGAGAAAGAGAGAGACCACCAGAGACAGAGACACCTAGAGAGGAAGGAAAGGGCACCAACTGTGACTCAACTGCACTGTCCTGGTTCTGGAAACAACACTGATCCGGACGTTGGCAAGGAACTTACCCAGTGGCCATGCTGAAATAACTGAGTAAAAGTAACAGAATTCCAGCTGTGATGTGTGAGAGTTTTATTAGCGGCGACCACCGGCCGCAGTGGCCGTATAAGAAATCGGGGTACTGATGACCCAGTGAATATCTGCCAAGGTACGAACTGACTCCTCCATCCCGCTGCCCTGGGGACTGCTCTCCACCTGCGGGGATTGGAACCATCCAAGCTGCCGGTCACCATCCCCAGAGGTTCTGAAGTAGCGGCGGCTGCCCTGGCTGCATACCGCAGGTGGGGTAATGAATATCACTTTACCTAGTGATCCCCTGTCATCTACCCCCATTTATTAAAGTGAAACCACCAGGGTCACGGGACCAGGTCTCGGCCCTCGCCTGTCCCCATGAACAGAACCGAGAAGGTGAAGAGTACAACAAGTAACTGTCCGATTCCAGACTCTTCCCCGGCCCATATATGTATATTTATTTTTAATTAACAACAGTAGCATTACTCAGCATTTTTCATCCCTTTCAGGAGGCACTTATACTTGAACTTTGAGGTAAAATCAAGAATACAAAATGTCTGTAAAACAGCGTCATGAAAAAGGTGCTCATAAAACTCAATGTCCACAGTCTCGTGACCAGTATCCCCTACTGGGGCTCAAAAACAGTTTTGGCCCAGTCCACCGCCCGACTATACGGTGATGATGGCGGGTTAACTATTTAAACACTTTACAATTTTACAGTTTTACAGCTCTACAGTTCCCGATACCTAAATAACTAGTTGCTTAAAGTATTTAGACGATTCGACATTCTAACTACTATTATAACTGAACTTTTTAGGTCTTATTTTATGGGTAAGGGCCGCTTGCCCGCAAACCGTCCTCCCCACTCGAAAGTCCAGCTGGCCCTGTGTATGGGAGTCGAGGCTGCAGGATTTTGTACACCCGCAATGCGTACCAGCCTTGCTGTCCTATGCACCAGGTGTTGCCATCCTCTTCTCCGCGCCAGAGATCGCAACCGAGGTGTCCCTTCGGGAGATACAACTCGACGTCCCTTCTGCTGACAAACACCTCCTGCTCCAAGCCGTACTCCTCCTTTATGAACCACCAGCCATCTCAAAGGTGGAAGTCCATGACTACTATGCGGCGCTGTTCCGACGCATTGGGTACCAGAGTCATTCTCACATACGTCTTTTCCTTCAAGTTAGCCTCTTCTTGCTAATACCAGTGGTCTTGGCGCTGTCATCGTTATTCCTCCTCAGCAGCTTGTCTTTGTGCCCAGTAGTCACCATTGGGCCTGCTCTCGACTCTGCTCTCTGCCAGGGTCGCAATTGGACACCCCGCTGTTAGACTTTCATAGGATATCCAATGCGCTTTTCCGTTTTTGACCTCCGGGTCTCTGCTGTTCTCCTGCTCAGCGGCTTTACCTTCTGGCTCTAGCTGCGTTGCTGGTTCAGGCGGGTCTGGTGTGACAGCCGGTGGCTCCTCTGTCAGCTTTGGTGTTACTGGCTCTGGCTTGGTGTTTCTACCACTGGTGCTGCTTGTGGTGGTTCAGGAGGCTCCGGCACCTGTGCTAGTTGTGCCGCTTTTTGTAGCTGGGACCGTTTCCAGGCGTTAACGGCCCACAACAGTGCACTGTTTAGCAATTAGCTCAGTTCTTTCATAGCTTCTTTGAAATCGTCAGAACCGGTAACCTGTACCCAGTCTATAGATTTCCCAGTAGCACTGGGAGCTTTCTCGCCTTCTTGTCTGCCCGCCAGAGTGTCCGAACCGCTGCTCGCCATGATGCCTCCTTGCACCATGCTAATCTCTCTCGTTCTCATTTTGGGGCCTCACCCTTCTGGCCCTTTCTCACTCCTCTATGCGGGGTAAGCAGCACGCGATAGTAGGCCCCCTTGGCTTTTCTTTAGTAGTTGGGGCAGGCATGCTCTTTTGCGACTTTTGTAAGGTTCTTCTCACGTTGAGGGCTTAGACATGCCCCAGACCTTCACGTTGCGCTTTGTTATTTTCTCACCTTCATTTTTGCAAGCCAGTTCTTACACAATCTTTTAACAGTTCTTTAAGGCGCGCGAGTTCCAGTGTTTCTGTGCCGCTCACAACCTGTTTGTGACGCCAGGTTGACACGCCCATTCCAGGGCTGGGAGTACTCGGTGACCGGGCAGCTGCTGTTCTTCACTCTTGGTTCTTTTCACCCTGGCAGAGTCAATGTTAATAAATGGGGGGTAAATGACGGGGGAAGACTAGGGAAAGGGGTATTCGTGATGCCACCTGCGGAATGTGGCCAGGACGGCTGCCGCTGCTTCAGAACCTCTGTGGGTGATGACCAGCAGATTGGAAGGTTCCGCTCCCCGCAGGCAGAATGCAGTCTCCAGTGCAGTAGGATGGAGGAGTCAGTTCGTACCTTGGCAGATATTCATTAGGTCATCAGCACCCCTGTGTCTCATGCGGCCTCTGTGGCCAGTGGTCACCGGTAAAGAAAGTCTCACACACCACAGATGGAGTTCTGTTGCTTTTACTTAGTTGTTTCAGCATGGCTACCGGGTACTTTCCTTGCCAACCTTCGGTTTGGCGTTGTCTCCAGAGTTGAGTCAGTGCAGTCGAGCCTTGGTTGGTGTTCCTTCCTTTCTCTCACTAGGTGTTTCCGTCTCTAGTGGTCCCTTCGCGCTATAAGCTTGTCTTGTCGCTCCTTACTTAGTGCCTCCCAGCAGCACAGAGCTCAGGTACCGACAGCCACAGGTGCTCTTGTACCCCTCCCAGGGCACTGCTCTCTAGTTTGTTTGCCTTCTCCGAATTGTGTCGGGTGTTCGGCCTCAGCTCCCTTTAGAAGCTTGGGGCTTCTGGTTCAACGGTTTTAGCATGAAGTATCTGCACCGTGTTCAGGGCTTGGTGCCTGTGTCGTCCACCAGCCCTTCTATCTCGCCAGATACAGGCGTACGGGGATCTACATCTCGTTCAGTACCCAAAGGGCTCCTTCCTCTACATCTGCCGGTCTTTCGCTCCCGGGGCGAGCGTGGTCATGCTCCAGCCCACGGGAGTCGGCACCACACTGTCCCTACACTCCCAACTTCCACTGAACTGCTCTCTCTTTTAATTCCTTACTAAGTCTGCACTCTTTCTTTCTGGCTATGCCTCAGTCCTCCCCCCTGGATCCACCTACCGGTCCTAAGTGTTGTGTGTGAAGCTCAACTGCACCATCCCAGTACCTGGAGACAAGCGGCATAACTCTCCCTCTAATGGAGGAGTGCAGTACCTCTGGCCTACTTGGTGGTGCGCCACAATTAAATTTATTGGATTTTTCAGGAAACTTCCATTGACAGCACAGTCACAGAACAATCAACATGTAGATGGCATGGCAGGAAGCAGTAGCATCAGGCAATGGCCATGTTCACACATCTTCTCTGTTAGTACATGGCCAATGCGTTTCGGACAGAAGTCCTTTGTCCAATCCAATAAATGTATTTGCATTTCACACTGGAAGCAGGACCATCCCTTTTTTCCTCTGCTGCTAGCCAAGGCGGATTCAGGACACCAGTCCATGCACACCAGGACTACGTGGTGAGCTGATTATCCTCCTTTGTTAACCCTAGCAGCGCCTGCACAAGGAAAGTCTACACAGCTAACTGGTAGGCAAAGCAGATCCAACCAATGCATTCGTGCCTGCAGCCACAAACTCTACCCTTCGGACCCTTGGAATATGGGAAACCACTCTTTGTCAGAAAATCCCCATAACACTTGTATAGAGTACTTTCAGACAATCAGAAGTTATTGGCACAAGATGGCACCACAGAACAGAAGTAGCAAAAATAGAGGAAGGAATCGCTGGTGGGTGAGTATGAGACTGGGGGCAGGGGACTTAGGTTTAAAACACCACTCTAGTGCTTAGAAAAAGGAAAACGCTGGAGGAGAGCTTTAATAAAGGAACTTTAAGGATGGCTACAAACTGGAATTTGTAAATGACTTCAACCTACTCAAATCTACACACAGTCAAGATGCAGCGACGACCGAAGAAGTCAATAGGAGAAAAGCTATGGGTAAATCCACAATGAAGTCACTGGACGAGGTCTTCACATCAAGGGACATTTCACTGGTGATGAAGACACGGCTCGTACATAGTCTGGTCTATTCTGTAGTAACATTTCACTGGTGATGAAGACACGGCTCCTACATAGTCTGGTCTATTCTGTAGTAACATTTCACTGGTGATGAAGACACGGCTCCTACATAGTCTGGTCTATTCTGTAGTAACATATGGATGTGACACCGGACGAGAAAGGAACAAGACAGAAGAAGAACCAACACCTTCAAAATGTGGATGGAGAAGGATGTTATCAATACTGTGGATGGCAAGAAGAACTAACACATCAATTACGACTTGCCTACACATTATATGAAGAGAGCAATCACTGGAGAAGGACATCATGGTAGGACGAATGGAAGAAACAAGGTGAAGAGGAAGACCAGCAACTCAATGACTTGATGCAATCAAACAAAATGGTGAAGATGACCCTGGTGGACCTATCTAGGCTTGGAGGTTACACTGTTGGACCTATCTAGACTTTGAGAAGACTCTGGTGGACCTATCTTGGTTGCAAAAGAATGATCTTCCTCCAGCCATCAAGTTGCCATGGCTCGAGATTGATAAAGGCGGAAAAAAAATAATAATAATATTTCAGCAACTTCACTGTAAATCGAATTTCCCTATAAAATCCATGTGAACTGGGAAATTTGTATTTAAATAATTCAATCATTGCTAATAAAAATGTCCTAATTGTTTTTTTTTTAATGGTGCAACAATAAAATATAAGTAAAGGGGAAAATAGATAATCTTTTATCTTTGCATAACTTAACAAAATGTATAGCAATAAAATATACGTAAATATTATAGTAATAAAAGGGTTAAGAAGCACCCATAGCTATAATGTCAGTTGTTTTCCACATATATATCTGAAACATTGATGAATTATGTATTTTTTGGGTCTGCTGTGATTGTTATGTGACCTGATGATATCATTTAGATGAAGGTCATGAGTAACTTGCTAACATAGACCAAGGTCAAAGGGTCGGAGCAGCAAATCTGACGTATAACATATGGAGCTCATTACAAAATCACTTGTTTTTCCTGTCAGGTACGGGAGCAATATTACCAGTAATGAGAAATTTTGTGGTTTGAGCTGGAGATGGAGATACGCCTTAGAATCCCTGACAAAAGTTATGTCGCTTATCCATGTTATGTAAATAAAAGCTTATAACCTGACGTTAAATTCATCCATTGGTTGTATAAATTTCTCTTTTGAAAGCTGAAACCCTCCGAAATGTGGTTTAGGTTAAGAAAATAATTGGCATCAATACTGAAATATTGATCTTTTAATGAACACAGAATGGTCAGATTTTAGCAAGACAAAAGTTTTGTCGCCTGGTCATGTAATGCACCCAATCCTAGTTTACATCCTCACCTGTGCTCAGTAAATGATCGGTTAATTAGTAGGTGTGTCTAAAAAGAAACCCAGCACCCCAGACCTTCACTTGAACTGCAACTTGAGCTCTGACAACATGCCAAAACCCTGTGACCAAAGCCTTGGTTATCAAGAGGCTGAAGACCAGATCCACTGCAGAGGTGGCTGGCACTTTTAAACGTGTCTCAGCGTCAAGTACAAAGAATTAAAAAAAGATTTGAAGAGACTGGAGATGTGTTTGACAAGCCCAGGTCCGGCAGACCCCGCCAGACTACTGCTCACGAGGAACGTTTGTTGGTTAGAAAATCCAAAGCAAGTCCCTCTTCCACTGCAGTATAGCTCCAACAGGCCTGGTCACCTCAAGTCTCTGTGTCAACTAGAACAGTTTGTAGGATTCTGTCTCGAAATGGCCTCCATGGTCGAATCAGTGCCCAGAAGCCAGCAATAAACAAAAGACAAATAAAAAACCGTATGGCATTTGCAAAGTGGGAGGGTTTCAGCTTTCAAAAGAGTAATTTATAAAACCAATGGATGAATGTAACATCAGGTTATAAGCTTTTATTTACATAACATGGATAAGCGACATAACTTTTGTCAGGGACTGTATACCTGTATGACATAGGTAGATGTTTACAGAAGTAGTAGAGCTGACTGAAATTTTACATAATTTTGTATTTGGTTTTACATAATTTCAGTCATTTTCCAATTGTATGATTGGAAAATGTGATTTTTAGATCATGTGTGGAATTGCCGGAGCACAGTATTCTATGGTGGAGTAGAGCTACATACATGCTAATACCTCCCAACTGTCCTGGATCAAGCAGGACTGTCTCAAGTTTGAGGAGCTATCCTACTGTCATGGAAGGTCAGTGGTTTGACTAAACATCAGTGGCATCTGTGTCCTCAATGCACAGATACAGCTGACTACAATGGTGGACTTCAGAGCCTACAACTTCTTCCTCCACTGTTCTGTTTATTTAAAAACTGAAGATAATGCCAGGACATTTGAGTTATGGGAGTATACAGTAGCCTGCAGCTGTCTGCTTTACCTTGCATGGTGATCAAAAATAGGGGATACCCCATGTTGCTTTGCTAATTTATTTATTTAATTATTTATTTATGAGGCTAAACCAGGCTAAACACTGTTTAAATACATAATAAAAAAAATAACCTGGAATTCCCCTATGTCTGATCACCAGCTAAGTTAAAGCAGACAGCTGTGGGCTTCCTGTGCTGAGATAATCTTATATATGTGTCCCGTCTATGTACTGTGTAATGGATGTGTCTCTCCATGCAGGGACATGGTCTGATCATACCACATCTCCTGTGCTGAGATAATCTTATATGTGTGTCCTGGCTATGTACTGTGTAATGAAAGTGTCTGACTGTACAGAGACATGGTGTGATCATACCACATCTCCTGTTCTGAGATAATCTTGTATATATGTTACTGCTATGTATTGTGTAATGGATGTGTCTGACTGTACAGGGACAAGGTCTGATCACACCACATCTCCTGTCCTGAGATAATCTTATATATGTGTCCCTGCTATGTACTGTGTAATGGATGTGTCTGACCATACAGGGACATGGTCTGATCATACCACATCTCCTGTGCTGAGATAATCTTATATATGTGTCCCTGCTATGTACTGTGTAATGGATGTGTCTGATCGTACAGGGACATGGTCTGATCACACCACATCTCCTGTGCTGAGATAATCTTATATATGTGTCCCTGCTATGTACTGTCACAAAGCACTCACTGATCTCAGGGAGACCAGTCAAGGAAAACACTGCGGGCAGCCGGCTAAAGCAATCAAACACAGTGAAATCCATGATGCATTGCCCCCTAGGAATTTGAATATGCAAATGGAGTCCATGGAGCCTCGATTAAGAGTCTCAAACACAGGACTAGCCAGTTATCCCTCCAGGGAAGGACCTAGCCCTGGGGTAGAATCCTTGCCGAGACCACCATAACCACCATATTAAGTGGCCCTTTTAGTCAAAGCCCACTCAGTTATGAGTTAAGGATATGACTAGGAATTAAGAGAGCCAGGTATCCATCCACAGACAGCTGTTTCGGGTATTGCCCCTCATCAGTGAGGAGTAGGATTCTGGCTAGGTGGGAGCAATGCCTGGTAGACCAACATCACAAAGCACTCACTGATCTCAGGGAGACCAGTCAAGGAAAACACTGCGGGCAGCCGGCTAAAGCGCTCAAACACAGTGAAATCCATGATGCATTGCCCCCTGGAAATTTGAATATGCAAATGGGTCCGTGGAACCTCGATTAAGAGTCTCAAACACGGGACTAGCCAGATACTGTGTAATGTACTGTGTAATGTACTGTGTAATGGATGTGTCTGACTGTGCAGGGACATGGTCTGATCACACAACATCTCCTGTCCTGAGATAATCTTATATATATGTGTCCCTGCTATGTACTGTGTAATGGATGTGTCTGACCATACAGAGACGAAGTCTGAAATTCCAACATCTACTTTGCTGAGATAATTTTATATATGTGTCCCTGCTATGTACTGTGTAATAAATGTGTCTGACCGTACAGGGACATGGTCTGATCATACCACATCTCCTGTGCTGAGATAATCTTATATATGTGCCCTGCTATGTACTGTGTAATTGATGTGGCTGACCGTACAGGGACATTGTCTGATCGTACCACATCTCCTGTGCTGAGATAATTTATATATGTTGTCTCTTGAAACAATCACTGCATAATTTCAAAGATGAAGCTTTGAGTGGCCAGCATGTTGGTATGGATTCAGATTTTCCAATGGGTGATACTACCCCGACCCCCTAATATTCTGAGGCAACATTGGGTGATGTGGAGGAAGATGAGGAGGAGGATCAGGAGGGAGAGGACTTGTTTTTCTGCACTTCCGAGGGGACTACTAATGTTACAGAGGCAGTGGCAGATTATAATGAGGTCAATCTGGGCGGCCGCCCAGGGCCCAAGGTTCCGGGGGGCCCAGAGTAAATTCATCTCATGATAATCCGTTAGACTTTTTACTTAAAATTTGCCGCCACTGCCGTCACCAGCCCTGCCCCTTCCTCTCCTTCCTCCCGCACGTCATGATGTGCGGGAGGACGTACGAAGAGACCATGTATGCATGCTGGAGCCTGGAGGAGATTCCCGGCTGCCTATCTCCCTGCCAAAGAGGAGCTCAGAGTCTGCTGGCCTTGCCTGCTCTGCTCTCCTCACACAGGCAATGCTGATTCACTGTTTCCTGAGCCAGGCTGAAGACGGAGCATGGAGCACAGAGGACAGAAGGTGTTTGTGTGTGCAGTGTTATTATTATTATTATTATTTATTTATATAGCGCCATTATATTCCAAGGCGCTTTACATGCTAAAAAGGGCAGACTAGGACAAGTAACATAGTAACAATACAAGTAACAATAAATGTTGACAATTCGGTCATACAGATACAAGAGGGGAGAAATGTGGTGTGTGCTATGTGATGTGTGCAGTGTAATGTGGTGTGTAGTGTGTTCAGTTTATTGTGCTGTGTAGTGTGTGCAGTGTAATGTGCTGTGTGGTGTGTAATGTGGTGTGGGCAGTGTGCAGTATAGTGTGTGCGGTGTGCTGTGTGGTGTGTGAAATATAATGCGGTGTGCAATGTGCTGTGCAGTATGTGTAGTGTAATGTGGTGTGTAGTGTGCTGTGTAATATGTGTGTGTGGCGCCCCGCTTTTCGGATTGCCACAGAGGGGAACTGCACCCACAAAAGAGTGTGTAGTATTCCTGTGACTGACGAGTTGGGATGCTGCATAAGGGACCCTCATTACACATCCACACACCCCCTAGGTGACAGACCGTGGGAGGACCCAGTCCCATGGTAGGAGTTACAGAGCAGAAAAGTGCGTGATTGGGAGGAGAGTTAGTCAGAGTTAGAGAGGGTTAGCACAGTGCTCCACTGGGGAGTTGGAAGTGTGTGACGGCAGTGAAGCCGTCGGGAAGGAAAGGGACTCTAGGGGCTACAGGTGTTGCGATGCGCCCAAATCCGCGGTATGATAACCGGACGGAAGGGTTCAGTATTTTTTTTCCACTCCTGGTTTTGGCTTAAAAAAACTGATGTGAAAAATTGAACATGTTAATGCTGCCTAAATTTTTTATTTTTTTTTAGTGATTCTCCAATGACTACCTAATTGATCGCAAAGTGACCTGTGACTGTCACGAGGGATCGTATAGAGGTGAGGAAATCTGGAAGCAGAATGGTAAGATGAGCTAAAGGCTTTAAGGAGAGGTAGTCTGATCCTTAGACTTTGGTCCTTAGATTACCCTGCACCCAGAGGTAACTCTAAAGGTGAGAAGGTCTGGGTCTCCACCTTTGTCCTATGCTCCTGAAAAATCCTAGGCTAAGAGCCCTTACCTCCACCCACCGACCAGGAAACACAGCAACTCTTACAAAATAAGGAAACAGCAGGAAGCACAGCAAGAACGTCTTCACTGCACGGAATCCTTGTAGAGAATAAACTATCAGCGACACCTAGTGAAAGGAAGTGGAACTATTTAAAGGCTGAGAGAATGGAGAACTGAATGATCCTACACAACCCCACTTGCAGAGCCACACAACTGCAACTTTAGGCTTTAACTCTGGATGTTTCAAACGAAATTTACACAGATTTAAACTACAGAAGCATCACACATGGACTGCGAAGCCGTCAACACGTGACAGTGAGATCAGGGTAAACAATCCTTCATATAGAAACTGCTCCAGTAATAATAATGATGGGGGATCCTGTATGTGGGGGGGCTTCCTATGCCTTTTATTCAGTCTCTGTACATTCTGTCTGATTCCTGTAGACTGTTATGTATTGGGGTCATGCTAAGACCTGCTGCATGGAGCGGCTCCTTTTATTGCTCTTCCATCACCGATGACTAAGGTCGACATCCGGCTGAGATGAGAGGTCTAAAATCACAAAGTGAGCTGGAGTGCAGCTCGTCTCTACTTTTAGCCAAGAGAATGGGATATTTGTTATAGGCGATCAATGATGTGTACACAATGCGGAATCCAACTCCGCAGTACTTGATATCGTCCTTTACCCTACATTGCCCTCTATTGGGCAGAAGAGAGAATACATGTGTTAAAATCTGGATTCTAACCGGTCTTACTCTATTATCATTTGCTAAAAATCCAAGTCAATAAACAGATTACACTAACATTTTCTATAAGCAGATGATGGAAATAATGAAAATGTATAAATGTATACCACCGCCATTTCGGTGAATCAAAATTAAAATACTGTAAAATAAATTAATAATTAATCCTTGATTCCAAGCAGTTGTATGCCTACCCTAGATATAGGGTGTAAATCTGCTCTCGGTCTTTTTGAGTCTTCACATGTCGTGATAGACATCTTTCATATTTAGTAGAATCCCACTGGCTGTTATGACCTGTGGTCTCTCTAGCTGTTATGACCTGTTGCACATGTGATGCACAGCCAGACATCAAGTACTGGCAGTGATCCTTAGGAATCTGAGCTGCCTACCCACGGACAGTGACCTTGAGTTGTCTACTATTCTTTGTTGTCAAGAGAGTGATGCAAAAGGTTAAGAGAGGAGATCAATGACTTGTGCACACAAGGAAAATGATATAAAAAGGTACAAATGTATGAATATTCCTATACACAGAGCTAGAGGCAGAATTGACATGTTCAAAGTTATAGGATCACTGTCTAAAATACCTGGATGTGACAGAGGTAGCTGTCACCGGCTGCCACCATGCTGTAGAGGAGGTAGGTGGTCAAAAACCCTTATGTGATTATAAGACCTGCAACAAGATTTGGTGGCAGCCAACACTGAGGTTTCAGTTTACACAGTAGGGCATATACTAAATGTTTAACATCTCCATGCCCGAGCTTCAAGACATCTCCTTTACTGACACGAAACCATAGGATACTATTCTGTGGAACCATGAAATAAAACTGGAGGTTTTTGGAGATATGGATCAGCAGTGTGTCTGAAGGGGAAAGAATGAAACATTTGTTAAAAAGATCACCTACCCTACAGTGAAGTGTGGTGGGAGCTCTGTGATGTCTACAGTGAAGTGTAAGTGAGTGTAACCAAGTCTAAGTGAAGTCTAAAAGAATGGTATTTAACAAGAAAAATTGCAAATTTTGAAATCTGGGCAAAAAATGAAAAGAACAGGGATAGGGCTAAGGAACAGCATGCGTGAAAAAGACTTGGGTACTAATAGATCACAGACTAAACATGAGTCAGCAGTGTGATGCAGCAGTAAAAAAGGCAAACACAATTCTGGGATGTAATAACACAAGCATACAGTCTTGATCACGTGAAGTTATTATAACCCTCTATTCCTCTTTGGTCAGACCTCACCTGGAATACTGTGTCCAAATCTAAGCTCCACATTTCACAAAAAAACTCAACAAACTGGAGCATATTCAGAGAAGTGCGACCAGTATAGTGACTGGTCTGCAAATCATGTCCTATGAGAAACGGTTACAGGATTTGGGAATGTTTAGCTTGCGAAAAAGAAGACTGAGAGGAGACTTAATAGCTGTTTACAAATATCTCAAGGGCTGTCACACTGTAGAGGGGGGGTCAACTTTATTCCCACTTGCACAAGGAAAAACTAGAGTCAATGGGATGAAACTAAATGGGAGAAGACAGAGATTAGGAAAAACGTTTTGACAGTGAGGGTGATCAGTGAGTGGAACAGGCGGCCACGAGAGGTGGTGAGTCCTCCTTCAATGAAAGTCTTTACATAGAGGCTGAACAGACATCTGTCTGGGATGATTTAGTGAAGCTTGCTTTGATGGGGGATGGACTAGATGACCAAGGAGAACCGTTCCAACTCGACCATACTATGATTCCATGAAGCATTTTGAGGACACAGTGATATCTACAGTTAAGCATTTGGCTCAGTGATGACTTCAAAGAAATATAGCAGGAGCTCGATGATGCCTACAATGGAACATGGTGGTTACTTGGTGATGTCAACAGGGAAGCATTTTGGTGGTTCAAAGATGTCTATCGCAAAATATAGCAATGGTTCAGTTTACAATGAAGCATGGAGGTGGCTCGGTAACACCTACATTGAAGCATGTCAGTGGTTTGCTGATGCCTGCAGTTAATCGTAGCTGAGTACAGTAATACCTGCAGCGAAGCATGACAGTGGCTCGGTAAAGTCTACAGTGAAGAATAGTGGTGGCTTGGTAATGTCTACAATGAAGCATGGTGGTGGCTGGGTAATGCGCATGGTGGTGGCTCAGTAATGTCTACAGTGAAGAATGACGGTGGCTCGGTAATGTCCATAGTGAAACTTGGTGGCTTGGTAATGTCTACAGTGAAGTATCACCAGGGCTTGGTAATGTCTACAGTGAAGCATGGTGGTGGCTCGGTAATATCTGCAGTGAAGGATGATGGTGGCTCGGTGATGTCTACAGTGAAGAATGACTGTGGGTCAGTAATGTCTACAATGAATCATGACAGTGGCTTGGATATGCCTATAGTGAACCATGGTAGCGTCTCGGTAATGCCTACAGTGAAGTATAGGTGTGGCTCAGTAATGTCTACATCGAAGCATGACTTGACTCAGCCATGTATACAGTGAAACATGATGGTGGTTTGGTAGTGTCTTCAGTAAAGCATGGTGTTGGCTCAATAATGTCTACAGTGAAGTATGGTGGTGGCTTGGTAGAGTCTTCAGTGAAGAATGGTGGTGGCTCAATAATGTCTACAGTGAAGCATGGTGGTAGCTCAATAGCGTCTTCAGTGAAGCTCGGTGGTGGCTCAGTAATGTCTACAGTGAAGCATGAAGTTGGCTCAGTAGTGTCTACAGTGAAGCATGGTGTTGGCTCAATAATGTGTACAGTGAAGCATGGTGGTGGCTCAATAGCGTCTTCAGTGAAGCATGGTGGTGGCTCAGTAATGTCTACACTGAAGCATGACGTTGGCTCAGTAATGTCTTCAGTGAAGCATAACGGTGGCTCTGCAATGTCTACAGTGAAATAGCTTAGATTCAAAAGATGCTCTGAAAGATTTTGGAGCTACCATCACTGTATCTTGAGTTGTACCCCAAAGAAAATCTGTAATGAGATTTGAAGAAAGCGATTGTAACAGCAAAATCAAGAATATAATGTCCTATTGACCATACCTTTGAACAATGGGCTAAAATTCTTCATGAACTTTGCCATGAGCCGGTGGCTATGCATCATGATTGAAGCAAGTTATAACAGCCATAGGGGCTCTGCTAAGTAGTGAAGATGCTCGTTATGAGGGGACAAATAATTCTGATACTGTAATTGTCAAAAAAGTGGCATCATGTAATGCTCTACATAAGGAGAAGCCACTTCCTATATTACCTATGTTAAGGTATATAAATTGTTTGTGTTTCATTAGCTAATTGCAAACAGCAAACAATTTGCAAATGTAGAAATAAAAAGAATTTGCAGTGGGATAGAAGGATTGTGATTGAATTATGTGATCCATCGATAACTGTAATGGGCAGTGTCAGACTGGGGTGACGGGGGCCCACCGATAACATTGACACTCGGGGCCACTGATCAGCCCACATTCACTACTTTACCTCTGCTCCTATATAATAATATACCTGATAGTTTGTAAAGTGAATGATGAGATGTTTCCTTCCTGTATATAGTGAAACAGGTGTATTTTGCCAACTACTGATTATGGCGGAAGCAAGTGATGTAATACTGCAGAATGGCCCACCAGAGGATTTCCCGGCTCTCCGGTCAGCCAGTCCGAGCCTGGTGATGGGGGATGTGTGGATTATTCTGCCATACAAGTGTTGCCTTTGTCCGGGAACTATCATCAGAACAAGTTCTATGGTTTATATCAGGATTTGTGGGCTAAATGTTCTTTTTTTTATTTTGCATAACATAGTCTGTTTTATGAATTAAAAAGTAGAAAACCTGACATTTTGACATTGGGATTTTTTTAGACTCTAACTTCTTGATATTTTAGTAAAATGCACATGCACATTAGACACAATGTTCAGATTCCCTATTTTTTATATTAAAGCATCTAATAAGCGTGTACAGAGATCATTGTGTAGAGAAGGGGAGCAGGAGAGCTGTGACATCACCTATTGTGAATGGTGGATCCTGTGTTATCTACTGTATATAGATGTGTTATCAGTCATTGTACAGGAGGAGGTGAGCTGTGATATCACCTATTGTGAATGGTGGATCCTGTGTTATCTACTGTATATAGAGGTGTTATCAGTCATTGTACAGGAGGAGGAGGTGAGCTGTGACATCACCTATTGTGAATGGTGGATCCTGTGTTATCTACTGTATATAGAGGTGTTATCAGTCATTGTACAGGAGGAGGTGAGCTGTGACATCATCTATTGTGAATGGTGGATCCTGTGTTATCTACTGTATATAGAGGTGTTATCAGTCATTGTACAGGAGGAGAAGGTGAGCTGTGATATCATCTATTGTGAATGGTGGATCCTGTGTTATCTACTGTATATAGAGATGTTATCAGTCATTGTACAGGAGGAGGAGGTGAGCTGTGATATCATCTATTGTGAATGGTGGATCCTGTGTTATCTACTGTATATAGAGCTGTTATCAGTCATTGTACAGGAGGAGGTGAGCTGTGACATCATCTATTGTGAATGGTGGATCCTGTGTTATCTACTGTATATAGAGGTGTTATCAGTCATTGTACAGGAGGAGGAGGTGAGCTGTGACATCACCTATTGTGAATGGTGGATCCTGTGTTATCTACTGTATATAGAGGTGTTATCAGTCATTGTACAGGAGGAGGTGAGCTGTGACATCATCTATTGTGAATGGTGGATCCTGTGTTATCTACTGTATATAGAGGTGTTATCAGTCATTGTACAGGAGGAGGAGGTGAGCTGTGATATCATCTATTGTGAATGGTGGATCCTGTGTTATCTACTGTATATAGAGATGTTATCAGTCATTGTACAGGAGGAGGAGGGGAGCTGTGATATCACCTATTGTGAATGGTGGATCCTGTGTTATCTACTGTATATAGAGGTGTTATCAGTCATTGTACAGGAGAGGAGGTGAGCTGTGATATCATCTATTGTGAATGGTGGATCCTGTGTTATCTACTGTATATAGAGCTGTTATCAGTCATTGTACAGGACGAGGAGGTGAGCTGTGATATCACCTATTGTGAATGGTGGATCCTGTGTTATCTACTGTATATAGAGGTGTTATCAGTCATTGTACAGGAGGAGGAGGTGAGCTGTGATATCATCTATTGTGAATGGTGGATCCTGTGCTATCTACTGTATATAGAGGTGTTATTAGTCATTGTACAGGAGGAGGTGAGCTGTGATATCACCTATTGTGAATGGTGGATCATGTGTTATCTACTGTATATAGAGGTGTTATCAGTCATTGTACAGGAGGAGGAGGTGAGCTGTGATATCACCTATTGTGAATAGTAAATACTGTACATCTGAGTGTATATTCCCTTTAGAATGCATTGAAAACTATTTACTAATTTTTCCCATATAACTTAGGACAGATATAATGTTTTTTTAACCCTTTTAGATTGATAATAATATTCAGTTACATAGCACTTTACATACATGAACATCACTGTCCCATTGATGCTCACAATCTACATTCCCTATCAGTCTTTGGAGTGTGGGAATAAACCAGAGAACCTAGAGGAAACCCACATGGAACAAGGAGGAGAGCATACAAACGACTTGCAGATGTTGTTCTAGGTGGGATTTCAATCCATTTCCCCAGTGCTAACCACTGAGCCACCATATACAGTGCTAACCACTGAGCCACCATATACAGTGCTAACCACTGAGCCACCGTATACAGTGCTAACCACTGAGCCACCATATACAGTGCTAACCACTGAGCCACCATATACAGTGCTAACCACTGAGCCACCGTATACAGTGCTAACCACTGAGCCACCGTATACAGTGCTAACCACTGAGCCACCATATACAGTGCTAACCACTGAGCCACCATATACAGTACTAACCAATGAGCCACCATATACAGTGCTAACCACTGTGCCACCATACAGTGCTAACCACTGAGCCACCATACAGTGCTAACGACTGAGCCACCGTATACAGTGCTAACCACTGAGCCACCTTATACAGTGCAAACCACTGAGCCACCATATACAGTACTAACCACTGAGTTACCATATACAGTGCTAAACACTGAGCCACCGTATACAGTGCTAACCACTGAGCCACCATATACAGTGCTAACCACTGAGCCACCATATACAGTGCCAACCACTGAGCCACCATATACAGTGCTAAACACTGAGCCACCGTATACAGTGCCAACCACTGAGCCACCATATACAGTGCTAACCACTGAGCCACCATATACAGTGCTAACCACTGAGCCACCATATACAGTGCTAAACACTGAGCCACCGTATACAGTGCTAACCACTGAGCCACCGTATACAGTGCTAACCACTGAGCCACCATATACAGTGCTAACTACTGAGCCACCATATCCAGTGCTAACCACTGAGCCACCATATACAGTGCTAACC
>JARQOC010000003.1:30409369-30455807 GCA_033576535.1 Allobates femoralis
TACATATTAATCTTTTTAGAAGCAGCTATGCCCTCCTCTTGCAGAAATGTCCTCTTCCTAATTAACACTTAACAAGCATCTGTCACTTTACTGCAGATTAACCCTTTAGAAACAGCTATGTCCTCCTCTTGCAGAGTAACCCTTTAGGAGTAGCTTTATCCTCCATTAATTGGGCCACGTAATACACATTGATATCTTATCACGTAACTGAGAATTATCACTATTCGGTACGCCGAATACTTTCACAAGGCACTGTATATATGATGAAGTGATTTGCTCTTGGCAGCTTGACTGGGTCGTCTTCTGCCCTTATTGTGGCCCTGACCAAGACCCATTTTTGCTTTTGAGGATCATCAGAGGTCCAAATCAGCCATGGGTGAGGGGTCACAAATGGGCACCAAGGCTCTTCGTGTCTTCCAGGAACTTTAAGGTGGAGTTCATATTTCAACAAAAGTAATTAATTATGTGTAGGGTTGTTATGTAATGTGTCCGCTCCTTCATTACTCCGCAGTACTGGCCGGGCTAGGACATGGGATCGGCTTTACTGCACATCGTACTTATGATATGGGTGTAGCCCCTCATCCCCTCCATGTTTGCCGTATATATCATGTTTCCTTCTCTTGTGTTATTACAGTAACAGCAGAAATAGTAACCAGGACCCAAAGGTAAAGAAAAACCGATACATTGTGTCATGTGCAAGATTCCTACATGACGTCCTCATAGCCATGAGCTCGTACTGTGCGTCCATGGCTTAGGGGCCACAGATTCTGGATATTACACACCAGGACTCCTACAATGGGGCCATGGATGGGCTTCCGGCATAGCCATCCTTTATTGTACTGAGTGCCCTTACGGTTAAACCCTTGTACCCACTAGCTTCATCCCATAGGCGGACAGCTCACTGCCGCCCACCAGCACAGCACAACCGTCTACCCCCATTGTGCTCAATACAAATCAATACGATGTTACAGTCTCATTATTTGTGAATCCTCACACCTAAGAAAACCTTAAATAAGTTAGTAAAAGGTAATTATCCAGTGACTCTGCTGGTACTTGTTAACTATGTCGGGGACATTGCTCTGGAACACCACCAAGCGGTGGCGTAACAACTAGAGTCTGATGGGTCCAGTGTGAAATTTGTACCCCTTTTACGCATGTTGTTGCGCCCCTCGCGCACGTTGATGAAGTGTACGGGCCTCGTGTTACGTTCTAAATCCTATAAAACGGACAGGTTGACCCATTTCCCCCTTCATTGTGTATTAATGTCCCCCACCCTGCTATATATGATGTCTACCCTGCTATACAGTTAGGTCCTGTGATGGTGGATATGGTGGGTTATATTTTACTGCATTGTTCCTATACTGTGTATTCACTCATCCCCACTTCCTGTGTACTCATTACATTCCAGAGGGTCTGATAATTGAATTACTGTGGACATGTCCTTACTTGGTCATTCTAGTCCTTTGTCAGTAAATATGTGTACTAGTCCCCCCAGGAGTGTGTCAATAGACCTGGTTTGGACATGGGATGTGTTTGGGGGAGGAGAAGCAGTGGGTTTTCAGTCTGTGTGTGGGATGCTGAACTGAGACCAGTACTGCTGGATTGTTTTATGGATTTTTATAATGGATTGTTTTATGGATTTTTCTGATGGATTGTTTTATGGATTTTCATGTTTTCAAGCAATAAAGGTTCTTAGGCTGTTCACGCATCTCTCGCTTTGTTGATTGTGGGATACCAGAGAGGGACTGCCCTGACAGGTCCATATATCCACGACAGAACGTCACTATTTACAGACTCTTAGACTCATTGATTATTGTTCTAGGAAAACTATTATTTAAATGATTTCTCTGTTTGTATGAATACAAGCGACTCCAGTGACCAAGACCTAAATTGGTGTAATAGTCTCCTCCATGATCACATATCCCAATGCCTGTAATCACCACCAGAAATTAAGACTTCACTTGTTTGCTAAGATTCTTAATATGCAGAGTTTCTACATTTTACTGACTGAGGGGGTCTCCGTTCACTGACCCCCCCCCCCAAAAAAAGCTAACAGTTGCTTGCTATTATATGTAATACAGGTGTGATAAAGATATTTCTCTTAGTTTGTCATACTAAGGGCGAGTGTCTCACATGCATCTCACATGAGTCACCCAGTCTAAATTGGAGCTGATTGTATTTCTCTGCAGCTCCATACTCCTGTCCAGTGAGCTGGCGGCCGGGCCGGGTGAGTCATGCGAGACGCATGAGAGACGCAGCTCGCCTAAGTGTGTCTCTACCCCTATGATCAGTGATATAACAATGGCGGTCAGAGGTGTTGTGATTGGGCTTTCTGTGCTTAGCCACCTGCCAGGACTGGATTCACCCTGTATGCAGATAATATTAGAAGTGATAATTATCATCCAGAACATGTGTCTGTCATCAGCAAAAGGAGTAAACAATGATATAGTAAAATAGTGAATGCTCAGCTACACCCGACCCAATGACTGCAAAGGTGCAAGGTGCAGAGGGCATTGTTATTGTATGGAGACACAAAGGGGCAAAAATTAATGTATGGGGCATAACTAACCCTATAGTGGTAGCTACCATGTACACACAGGTGCGCTTTATAACAAATTCACTGGATTCACCCATGACATTTTCTCTAAAACTCATTAATTTCCCCTTGTTCTCCATCCTGCCCAGACCGTCATCACATCTTCTTCCATCCAAGTTTAGTTTCTGCACAGAAATCTTCCATATTTACTGTGCCACATGTTGATGACATGCCCACTCCAGGGTCAGGGGGAACTCGGGAAACGGGCAGCAGTTGTTCTTCTCGGTTCTTTTCATGGGGACGGACAGGGGCCGAGACCCGATTCCGTGACCCTAGCCGTTTCATTAAAAAAAGGGGAAAATTGACAGGGATGACAGAGAAAAGGGGTATTCGTGACGCCACCTGTGGTGCACGGCCATGAGCGGCCTCCGCTGCTTCAGCCCTCTGGGGACAATGACCGGCAGCTTGGATGGTTTTGCTCCTCGCAGGTGGAGTGTGGTCCCCAGGGCAGCGGGAAGGAGAAGTCAGTTCCTATCTTGACAGATGTTGGTTAGGTCATCAGCACCCCGGTGTTTCATGCGGCCTTCGCGGCCAGTGGTCGACGCTAAGAAAAGTCTCACATACCACTGCTGGAGATCCGTTACTTGTACTTGGTTGTTTCAGCATGGCCACCGGGTGCTTCCCTTTACCAAGCTTCGGTTCAGCGTTGTCTCCAGAACCGGGACAGTGCAGTCGAGCCTCTTTTGGTGTTCCTGTCTCTCTCTCTCTGGTTATCTCGTTCTTTCGATTTTCTGGGTGTCTCTTTCTCTGGTGGTCTCTCAGTGCTCCTAGTTCGTCTCTCCACACACAGAGCTCAGGTACCGACAGCCACGGGCGCTCCGTTGTACAACTCCCGGGCACTGTACCCTGGTTCGGCCACAACTCCCATTAGAAACTCGGGGCCTCCGGTTTCAACTGTTCGGGCATACAGTGTCGGCGCTGTGTTCCCTGTGTCGTTCACCAGCCCCTCTGTTCTCTCGCCAGATATTGATGTACGCGGATCTATGTCTTGTTCCGTACCCCGAGGGCTCTGTTCTTCCTCCATAACCCATTGGTCGTTCCCTCCCGGGGCAAGCGTGGTCATGCTTAAGCCCAGGGGAGCCAACACCTCCTCACTCCTTCACTCTTCTCTACTCTCTGTCTACTTCTTCTATTCTTCTACCTCCTGCTCCTTGTTCCCTCCCGGCTACGCTTGGGTCCTCCCATTTTCTCCACCCACCGTCCCGGGGTCCTAAGTGTTGTGGGTGTGTGTGTGAAGCTCAACTGCACCATCCCAGCACCTAGAGAGCAGAGGCACAACTCTCCCTCAAGTGGAGGAGTGCAGTACCTCTGGTGGTGGCCTGCCCGGAGGGCGCCACATTGATCCATGTGAAATACTGCTGTGATTTAAATCGGTTAATTTCCTTTGTCACATTCAGTGTTAATGTGCAGATTCTGCTGTTGCTGTGTGTGGTTCTGCATGTGCAGGTGGAGCAGTGTGTCAGATCACTTAGGTGTCCACTCCGTCAGCCTTTAACTAGTTCCACTTCCTTCCACCAGGTGTCACTGATAGAGTTTAATCTCTGCTGTGTTTCCCGGTCTGTGCATGGAGGTGAGGGCTCTTCTTATACTAGGGCCGATCAGGAGCAAAGGGTAAGGGTGACAACCCAGATCTCCTCACCTTCACAGGTACCTCTAAGAGCTGTGTGAGCCAGGGACCCAGGCTAAGGGTCAGACTAGCTCCCCTGATCGCCTTTAACCCATCTGTCATCCTGCTTCCTGATTCCCTTATCGCTATACCATCTCTCGTGACATACTGTTTCTAAGCACACTACCCTTCATAGTAATGATTCCACCCTATGGTGCCCCCACAAGTACCAGTGCCCCCCTTGTACCTCCACAGTTATAGTGCCCCTCTGTGCCTCCACACAGTAATAGTGACACTTGTGTGCCATGGTCAAGTCAAAAATGAAAATGTCAAGTAAACTTTGCTGCATTTAGTTGATTCATCCGGCTGCTTCTGTCTTCAATCACACGAGAGTCCCAGGACCACTGGACGCCCTGCATGCCCGGCCAGCACCGACTCCGCCATGTGTCACACAGGACGTGCTGTGCTCTGGATCAGGAGCAGGGTCGCCAATTTGATGTTTTCTTTTTTCTGGACGCATTGGAAATCCTTAATAAATCGTTATGATTGTAAGTGAAACAAACCCCAACCTATAATTATGGCATGAAAACATCAGCTGCCGTCACTGTAAAGTGTGAAATGATGAGAATTAAAGTCACAATAATGTGTGGAAGCTTCTTCAGCCTCAAAAACATCAGAGATTATTGGCCACCAAATCTTCAGCCGTTCCAAGCCTTCTCCAGACTTTCTCCTTCCATCATACTGGAACAGGTTGATCTTAAGGCCGGGTTACACATAACGATGTGCCAGCGACCCGACCAACGACCGTGATCGCTGGCACATCGCTATGTGATCGCTGGTGAGCTGTCAGACAGGCAGAGTCACCAGCAATTACCCAGTGCTGCACCAACACCCGACGGTCGTTATGATCGTTCAGGGTCTCAGGCGCAGACTGGGGATCACTGGGCGTTGCCCCGTCACACATGCCGATACATGCAGGACAGCGGCAGACCAGCGACCGAAAAATGGTCCCAGCCATTCCGCAGCGATCAGCGAGCTCATCACTGAGGCACGCCAAACACAGCAACATCACAAAACCTGTGACGTTGCAACAATATCATTAGCGATATCGCTGCGTGTAACGGGGTCTTTAGTCTCATCCGTCCTCTGCTGAATTTACAGAACGGGGCGGCTTCTTTAGATGGTTTTTTAGTTGTCTAATCTGGCCTTTCTATTTTCAAGCTGATGATTGATGATTGGTTTGCACCTTGTAGTGACTCCTCTGTATTTGCACCTTGTAGTGACTCCTCTGTATTTGCTCTTTGTGGTGACTCCTCTGTATTTGCACCTTGTGGTGACTCCTCTGTATTTGCACCTTGTAGTGACTCCTCTGTATTTGCTTCTTGTGGTGACTCCTCTGTATTTGCACCTTGTAGTGACTCCTCTGTATTTGCTTCTTGTGGTGACTCCTCTGTATTTTCAGCTTGTGGTGACTCCTCTGCATTTTCAGCTTGTGGTGACTCCTCTGTATTTTCAGCTTGTGGTGGCTCCTCTGTATTTTCAGCTTGTGGTGGCTCCTCTGTATTTTCAGCTTGTGGTGACTCCTCTGTATTTTCAGCTTGTGGTGACTCCTCTGTATTTGCACCTTGTGGTGGCTCCTCTGTATTTGCCCCTTGTGATGACTCCTCTGTATTTGCCCCTTGTAGTGACTCCTCTGTATTTTCAGCTTGTGGTGACTCCTCTGTATTTGCACCTTGTGGTGGCTCCTCTGTATTTGCCCCTTGTGATGACTCCTCTGTATTTGCCCCTTGTAGTGACTCCTCTGTATTTTCAGCTTGTGGTGGCTCCTCTGTATTTGCACCTTGTCGTGACTCCTCTGTATTTTCAGCTTGTAGTGACTCCTCTGTATTTTCAGCTTGTGGTGGCTCCTCTGTATTTGCACCTTGTGGTGACTCCTCTGTATTTGCACCTTGTGGTGACTCCTCTGTATTTTCAGCTTGTGGTGGCTCCTCTGTATTTGCACCTTGTCATGACTCCTCTGTATTTTCAGCTTGTGGTGGCTCCTCTGTATTTGCACCTTGTGATGACCCCTTTTCATTGCTCCTTCTGGTGACCCCTCTGTATTTACTCCTTGTGGTGACTCCTCTGTATTTTCAGCTTGTGGTGGCTCCTCTGTATTTGCACATTGTGGTGACTCCTCTGTATTTTCAGCTTGTGGTGGCTCCTCTGTATTTGCACCTTGTAGTGACTCCTCTGTATTTTCAGCTTGTGGTGGCTCCTCTGTATTTGCACCTTGTGGTGACTCCTCTGTATTTTCAGCTTGTGGTGACTCCTCTGTATTTGCACCTTGTGGTGACTCCTCTGTATTTTCAGCTTGTGGTGGCTCCTCTGTATTTGCACCTTGTGGTGACTCCTCTGTATTTGCACCTTGTGGTGACCCCTCTGCATTTGCACCTTGTGGTGACTCCTCTGCATTTGCACCTTGTAGTTACTCCTCTATATTTGCTCCTTGTGGTGACCCCTCTGTATTTGCACCTTGTAGTTACTCCTCTATATTTGCTCCTTGTGGTGACCCCTCTGTATTTTCAGCTTGTGGTGACTCCTCTGTATTTGCACCTTGTAGTTACTCCTCTGTATTTGCACCTTGTGGTGACCCTTTGTATTTGCACCTTGTGATGATTCCTCTGTATTTACCTCTTGTGGTGACCCCTCTGTATTTGCACCTTGTAGTTACTCCTCTATATTTGCTCCTTGTGGTGACCCCTCTGTATTTTCAGCTTGTGGTGACTCCTCTGTATTTGCACCTTGTGGTGACTCCTCTGTATTTGCACCTTGTGGTGACTCCTCTGTATTTGCTCTTGGTGGTGGCTCCTCTGTATTTGCCCCTTGTGATGACTCCTCTGTATTTGCTCCTTGTGGTGACTCCTCTGTATTTTCACCTTGTGGTGACCCCTCTGTATTTGCTCCTTGTGGTGACCCCTCTGTTTTTGCACCTTTTGATGACCCCTTTTCATTGCTCCTTCTGGTGGCCCCTCTGTATTTGCCCCTTGTGGTGACTCCTCTGTATTTGCACCTTGTGGTGTACCCTCTGTATTTGCTCCTTGTAGTGACTCCGCTGTCTTTGCATCTTGTGGTGACTCCTCTGTATTTACCACTTGTGGTGACCCCTTTGTATTTGCACATTGTGGTGACTCCTCTGTATTTGCACCTTGTGGTGACCCCTCTGTATTTGCACCTTGTGTCGACTCCTCTGTATTTTCTCCTTGTGGTGACTCCTCTGTATTTGCTATTTCGTCCTTTTTTCAACCTAGTGATGGTCGGTTTCTCTTCCTTTGAGAGCTCTTTTGACTGCATGTTCTGGGTTCACAGCAACAGCTTCCAAATGCCTATGCCACAACTAGAATCAGCTCCAGACCTTTTACCTTCTTTATAGATGATGGATTAACGATGGAATTGCCTGTGCAGCTTATTCAAGAGCTTTGAGATAATTGTCCAACTACTTTTGCTCCCTTGGAAAAGAGGCAACTCCATATTTAAGAGTTGTAGTTCCTAAACACTTTTTCCCATAAGGATGGGAATCCCCTTAAGAAGTGGCCCACAAAGATGTAGACGTAGCCCAGGGGCCCCTATAACTCGCTATGCCTGTGCTAATCATTAAATGAGGTTTAAAACAACAATCTCCTTGTGTTATCCCAAAACTGAATTATAAAATCTCCTCCGCGCCTCCTTCACATGAACCATGTAAGTAAATGATGACGTTTCTTCAGAGAAGAGGGTATGGGGCGCGCTGGACGGTGATTCCCCGAAATACTTCATTTTCTACAAAGTTAAGGAAATAGTTAAAACTGAACATCGTGACTCCGCACTGAATCTCCCATCCAGAATACATTAAACCTGTGGATCATTTACTATGGGATCCCCCCAGGCGGAGAACTATTCATCACCAGTCAGCGCTCAGCAGCTTTCCCTCCCGGGATCGTTATATTGGTGATTGTATAATTAATATAAACGGCGCACCGTGACTTACAGGTCAGGGGCAAGTGACATTACCCCCGAGTGTGAAAGTTATGATGTGATAAAGGACATTTCACTGCAGCGTTAATCTTGCTCCTGGACTCAGTATTATAGTAGTTATATACTTGTATATAGGGGCAGTATTATAGTAGTTATATTCTTGTATATAGGAGCAGTATTATAGTAGTTATATTCTTATACATAGGAGCAGTATTATAGTAGTTATATTCTTATACATAGGAGCAGTATTATAGTAGTTATATTCTTGTACATAGGGGCAGTATTATAGTAGTTATATTCTTGTACATAGAGGCAGTATTATAGTAGTTATAATTCTTGTATATAGGAGCAGTATTATAGTAGTTATATTCATGTACATAGGAGCAGTATTATAGTAGTTATATTCTTGTATATAGGAGCAGTATTATAGTAGTTATAATCTTGTATATAGGAGGTTATATTCTTGTAATAGGGCAGTATTATAGTAGTTATATTCTTGTATATAGGAGCAGTATTATAGTAGTTATATTCTTGTAATAGGAGCAGTATTATAGTAGTTATATTCTTGTACATAGGAGCAGTATTATAGTAGTTATATTCTTGTAATAGGGGCAGTATTATAGTAGTTATATTCTTGTATATAGGGCAGTATTATAGTAGTTATATTCTTGTACATAGGGGCAGTATTATAGTAGTTATATTCTTGATAATAGGAGTATATTATAGTAGTATATTTGTATCATAGGGGCAGTATTATAGTAGTTATATTCTTGTACATAGGGCAGTATTATAGTAGTTATATTCTTGTATATAGGGCAGTATTATAGTAGTTATATTCTTGTACATAGGAGCAGTATTATAGTAGTTATATTCTTGTAATAAGGCAGTATTATAGTAGTTATATCTTGTATATAGGGCAGTATTATAGTAGTTATATTCTTGTACATAGGGCAGTATTATAGTAGTTATATTCTTGTATATAGGGCAGTATTATAGTAGTTATATTCTTGTACATAGGAGCAGTATTATAGTAGTTATATTCTTGTACATAGAGCAGTATTATAGTAGTTATATTCTTGTACATAGGGCAGTATTATAGTAGTTATATTCTTGTACATAGGGCAGTATTATAGTAGTTATATTCTTGTAATAGGGGCAGTATTATAGTAGTTATATTCTTGTATATAGGGCAGTATTATAGTAGTTATATTCTTGTAATAGGAGCAGTATTATAGTAGTTATATTCTTGTACATAGGGCAGTATTATAGTAGTTATATTCTTGTAATAAGGCAGTATTATAGTAGTTATATTCTTGTATATAGGAGCAGTATTATAGTAGTAGTTATAATTCTTGTAATAGGAGCAGTATTATAGTAGTTATATTCTTGTATATAGGAGCAGTATTATAGTAGTTATATTCTTGTACATAGGAGCAGTATTATAGTAGTTATATTCATGTACATAGGAGCAGTATTATAGTAGTTATATTCTTGTATATAGGAGCATATATATATTATAGAAGTATTATAGTTATATTCTTGTACATAGGGGCAGTATTATAGTAGTTATATTCTTGTATATAGGGGCAGTATTATAGTAGTTATATTCTTGTACATAGGGCAGTATTATAGTAGTTTATATTCTTGTA
Source organism: Allobates femoralis (assembly GCA_033576535.1). Taxonomy (NCBI): domain Eukaryota; kingdom Metazoa; phylum Chordata; class Amphibia; order Anura; family Aromobatidae; genus Allobates; species Allobates femoralis. The sequence continues at coordinate 30,419,214 of JARQOC010000003.1, forward strand.
CATATGCGTATTAAGTAGTTATATTCTTGTACATAGGGCAGTATTAAGTAGTTATATCTTGTACATAGGGCGTATTATAGTAGTTATATTTCTTGTATATAGGGGCAGTATTATAGTAGTTATATTCTTGTAATAGGGGCAGTATTATAGTAGTTATTATTCTTGTACATAGGAGCAGTATTATAGTAGTTATATTCTTGTACATAAGGGCAGTATTATAGTAGTTATATTCTTGTACATAAGGGCAGTATTATAGTAGTTATATTCTTGTATATAGGAGCATATTATAGTAGTTATATTCTTGTATATAGGAGCAGTATTATAGTAGTTATATTCTTGTACATAGGAGCAGTATTATAGTAGTTATATTCTTGTACATAGGGGCAGTATTATATGTAGTTATATTCTTGTACATAGGAGCAGTATTATAGTAGTTATATTCTTGTACATAGGAGCAGTATTATAGTAGTTATATTCTTGTACATAGGGGCAGTATTATAGTAGTTATATTCTTGTATATAGGAGCAGTATTATAGTAGTTATATTCTTGTATATAGGAGCAGTATTATAGTAGTTATATTCTTGTACATAGGAGCAGTATTATAGTAGTTATATTCTTGTATATAGGAGTAGTATTATAGTAGTTATATTCTTGTACATAGGGGCAGTATTATAGTAGTTATATTTTGTATATAGGAGCAGTATTATAGTAGTTATATTCTTGTACATAGGGGCAGTATTATAGTAGTTATATTCTTGTATATAGGGGCAGTATTATAGTAGTTATATTCTTGTATATAGGAGCAGTATTATAGTAGTTATATTCTTGTACATAGGGGCAGTATTATAGTAGTTATATTCTTGTATATAGGGGCAGTATTATAGTAGTTATATTCTTGTATATAGGGCAGTATTATAGTAGTTATATTCTTGTACATAGGGGAAGTATTATAGTAGTTTATATTCTTGTACATAGGGCAGTATTATAGTAGTTATATTCTTGTATATAGGGCAGTATTATAGTAGTTATATTCTTGTATATAGGGCAGTATTATAGTAGTTATATTCTTGTATATAGGAGCAGTATTATAGTAGTTATATTCTTGTACATAGGGGCAGTATTATAGTAGTTATATTCTTGTATATAGGGGCAGTATTATAGTAGTTATATTCTTGTACATAGGGAAGTATTATAGTAGTTATATTCTTGTATATGGGGAGCAGTATTATAGTAGTTATATTCTTGTACATAGGAGCAGTATTATAGTAGTTATATTCTTGTACATAGGAGCAGTATTATAGTAGTTATATTCTTGTATATAGGGGCAGTATTATAGTAGTTATATTCTTGTATATAGGGGCAGTATTATAGTAGTTATATTCTTGTATATAGGAGCAGTATTATAGTAGTTATATTCTTATACATAGGAGCAGTATTATAGTAGTTATATTCTTGTACATAGGGGCAGTATTATAGTAGTTATATTCTTGTACATAGAGGCAGTATTATAGTAGTTATATTCTTGTATATAGGAGCAGTATTATAGTAGTTATATTCTTGTATATAGGAGCAGTATTATAGTAGTTATATTCTTGTACATAGGAGCAGTATTATAGTAGTTATATTCTTGTACATAGGGGCAGTATTATAGTAGTTATATTCTTGTACATAGGAGCAGTATTATAGTAGTTATATTCTTGTACATAGGAGCAGTATTATAGTAGTTATATTCTTGTACATAGGGGCAGTATTATAGTAGTTATATTCTTGTATATAGGAGCAGTATTATAGTAGTTATATTCTTGTATATAGGAGCAGTATTATAGTAGTTATATTCTTGTACATAGGAGCAGTATTATAGTAGTTATATTCTTGTATATAGGAGTAGTATTATAGTAGTTATATTCTTGTACATAGGGGCAGTATTATAGTAGTTATATTCTTGTATATAGGAGAAGTATTATAGTAGTTATATTCTTGTACATAGGGGCAGTATTATAGTAGTTATATTCTTGTATATAGGGGCAGTATTATAGTAGTTATATTCTTGTACATAGGGGAAGTATTATAGTAGTTATATTCTTGTACATAGGGGGCAGTATTATAGTAGTTATATTCTTGTATATAGGGGCAGTATTATAGTAGTTATATTCTTGTATATAGGGGCAGTATTATAGTAGTTATATTCTTGTATATAGGAGCAGTATTATAGTAGTTATATTCTTGTACATAGGGGCAGTATTATAGTAGTTATATTCTTGTATATAGGGGCAGTATTATAGTAGTTATATTCTTGTACATAGGGGAAGTATTATAGTAGTTATATTCTTGTATATGGGGAGCAGTATTATAGTAGTTATATTCTTGTACATAGGAGCAGTATTATAGTAGTTATATTCTTGTACATAGGAGCAGTATTATAGTAGTTATATTCTTGTATATAGGGGCAGTATTATAGTAGTTATATTCTTGTACATTATGGCAGTATTATAGTAGTTATATTCTTGTATATAGGGGCAGTATTATAGTAGTTATATTCTTGTATATAGGGGCAGTATTATAATAGTTATATTCTTGTACATAGGGGCAGTATTATAGTAGTTATATTCTTGTATATGGGGAGCAGTATTATAGTAGTTATATTCTTGTATAAAAGAGCAGTATTATAGTAGTTATATTCTTGTATATAGGGGCAGTATTATAGTAGTTATAATCTTGTATATAGGGGCAGTATTATAGTAGTTATATTCTTATACATAGGAGCAGTATTATAGTAGTTATATTCTTGTATATAGGGGCAGTATTATAGTAGTTATATTCTTATACATAGGAGCAGTATTATAGTAGTTATATTCTTGTATATAGGGGCAGTATTATAGTAGTTATATTCTTGTATATAGGAGCAGTATTATAGTAGTTATATTCTTGTATATAGGGGCAGTATTATAGTAGTTATATTCTTGTACATAGGGGCAGTATTATAGTAGTTATATTCTTGTATATAGGAGCAGTATTATAGTAGTTATATTCTTATACATAGGAGCAGTATTATAGTAGTTATATTCTTGTATATAGGAGCAGTATTATAGTAGTTATATTCTTGTACATAGGAGCAGTATTATAGTAGTTATATTCTTGTATATAGGAGCAGTATTATAGTAGTTATATTCTTGTACATAGGGGCAGTATTATAGTAGTTTATATTCTTGTATATAGGGGCAGTATTATAGTAGTTATATTCCTGTATATAGGGTCAGTATTATAGTAGTTATATTCTTGTATATAGGGGCAGTATTATAGTAGTTATATTCTTGCACATAGGGCAGTATTATAGTAGTTATATTCTTGTATATAGGGACAGTATTATAGTAGTTATATTCTTGTACATAGGGGCAGTATTATAGTAGTTATATTCTTGTATATAGGGGCAGTATTAAAGTAGTTATATTCTTGTACATAGGGGAAGTATTATAGTAGTTATATTCTTGTACATAGGGGGCAGTATTATAGTAGTTATATTCTTGTATATAGGGGCAGTATTATAGTAAAAAGCAAAAAAGATCAGCTCACCTTCTCTTCAGTCCCAGCGCACGGATCCTGCAGTGCCGCAGGTGGTATAAAGGAAAAGCGAATGTCCAGCGTGGGAGATGTCCATAAAATATAACATTTATTCCATTTTTGTTAAAAGCACATAAGTCCAAAATCCATCGTTACATCCAGAGACACAAAAAAACGGGTATATTTGACCAGTGACAATCACAGGCTTATAGTGCATTAAAATCATACGCGTTTCAGCGGTCGCGCCGCCTTAATCATTGTGATAAGAATAAAATGAAAGAGGGCTGCTATAAAGGCCTGGGCCCATCAGGTTACACCCTCTATTTCCTGCAGACAACAGGAGCAGGACAACACCTACTGATAATTAATGAGTGCAGCCTGAAATTTACATATGCTGATAGAATCTCAAGAGAAAAAAAAAAAAAAAAAAAAATGTACAAGGATTATAATAACCTGTCATCATTCATAATAATTCATCAGGTCTTGCCGGATATTTATACCCAGGGGGGCTCTGGATTTTAGTTGATACATCCACCACGTTTCTCTGTTGGTCAATTTTCGTTTTATATCTCCCCCCCGAAACGGAGCCTTAACCCTTTCAATACCGCGGACCTCAAATGAACTGATATCCCCATTATGTTTGTGGATGAAGTGTTTGGATGCAGCAGAGCTCTTATGGGTGATTTTATTCACTGCATCAGACAAGTGTCTCCTAATTCTGACTTTCAGAGGGCCCCCTGTGCACCCCACATACTGCTGCTCACAGGTGGTGCAATTAATCACATACACAACATTGAGGGTGTTACAGTTGATGTAGTGGTTCATTTTGTACATCTTTTTAGTAACTGGTGAGTGAAATTCCTTGCTATTCACCATGTATTTACAGCAGGTGCAGATATTGTGCCCGCACTTGTAGGAACCTTTAGTATCAGCATATGTAAATTTCAGGCTGCACTCATTAATTATCAGTAGGTGTTGTCCTGCTCCTGTTGTCTGCAGGAAATAGAGGGTGTAACCTGATGGGCCCAGGCCTTTATAGCAGCCCTCTTTCATTTTATTCTTATCACAATGATTAAGGCGGCGCGACCGCTGAAACGCGTATGATTTTAATGCACTATAAGCCTGTGATTGTCACTGGTAAAATATACCCGTTTTTTTGTGTCTCTGGATGTAACGATGGATTTTGGACTTATGTGCTTTTAACAAAAATGGAATAAATGTTATATTTTATGGACATCTCCCACGCTGGACATTCGCTTTTCCAGTATTATAGTAGTTATATTCTTGTACATAGGGGCAGTATTATAGTAGTTATATTCTTGTACATAGGAGCAGTATTATAGTAGTTATATTCTTGTACATAGGGGCAGTATTATAGTAGTTATATTCTTGTACATAGGGGGCAGTATTATAGTAGTTATATTCTTGTATATAGGAGCAGTATTATAGTAGTTATATTCTTGTATATAGGAGCAGTATTATAGTAGTTATATTCTTGTATATAGGGGCAGTATTATAGTAGTTATATTCTTGTATATAGGGGCAGTATTATAGTAGTTATATTCTTGTATATAGGGGCAGTATTATAGTAGTTATATTCTTGTATATAGGAGCAGTATTATAGTAGTTATATTCTTGTACATAGGAGCAGTATTATAGTCGTTATATTCTTGTATATAGGAGCAGTATTATAGTCGTTATATTCTTGTACATAGGGGAAGTATTATAGTAGTTATATTCTTGTACATAGGGGGCAGTATTATAGTAGTTATATTCTTGTATATAGGGGCAGTATTATAGTAGTTATATTCTTGTACATAGGAGCAGTATTATAATAGTTATATTCTTGTACATAGGGGCAGTATTATAGTAGTTATATTCTTGTATATGGGGAGCAGTATTATAGTAGTTATATTCTTGTATAAAAGAGCAGTATTATAGTAGTTATATTCTTGTATATAGGGGCAGTATTATAGTAGTTATATTCTTGTATATAGGGGCAGTATTATAGTAGTTATATTCCTGTATATAGGGTCAGTATTATAGTAGTTATATTCTTGTATATAGGGGCAGTATTATAGTAGTTATATTCTTGCACATAGGGCAGTATTATAGTAGTTATATTCTTGTATATAGGGACAGTATTATAGTAGTTATATTCTTGTACATAGGGGCAGTATTATAGTAGTTATATTCTTGTATATAGGGGCAGTATTATAGTAGTTATATTCTTGTACATAGGGGAAGTATTATAGTAGTTATATTCTTGTACATAGGGGAAGTATTATAGTAGTTATATTCTTGTACATAGGGGGCAGTATTATAGTAGTTATATTCTTGTATATAGGGGCAGTATTATAGTAGTTATATTCTTGTACATAGGGGAAGTATTATAGTAGTTATATTCTTGTACATAGGGGGCAGTATTATAGTAGTTATATTCTTGTACATAGGGGCAGTATTATAGTAGTTATATTCTTGTATATAGGGGCAGTATTATAGTAGTTATATTCTTGTACATAGGGGAAGTATTATAGTAGTTATATTCTTGTACATAGGGGGCAGTATTATAGTAGTTATATTCTTGTATATAGGGGCAGTATTATAGTAGTTATATTCTTGTACATAGGAGCAGTATTATAATAGTTATATTCTTGTACATAGGGGCAGTATTATAGTAGTTATATTCTTGTATATGGGGAGCAGTATTATAGTAGTTATATTCTTGTATAAAAGAGCAGTATTATAGTAGTTATATTCTTGTATATAGGGGCAGTATTATAGTAGTTATAATCTTGTATATAGGGGCAGTATTATAGTAGTTATATTCTTATACATAGGAGCAGTATTATAGTAGTTATATTCTTGTATATAGGGGCAGTATTATAGTAGTTATATTCTTATACATAGGAGCAGTATTATAATAGTTATATTCTTGTATATAGGGGCAGTATTATAGTAGTTATATTCTTGTATATAGGAGCAGTATTATAGTAGTTATATTCTTGTATATAGGGGCAGTATTATAGTAGTTATATTCTTGTACATAGGGGCAGTATTATAGTAGTTATATTCTTGTACATAGGAGCAGTATTATAGTAGTTATATTCTTATACATAGGGGCAGTATTATAGTAGTTATATTCTTGTACATAGGAGCAGTATTATAGTAGTTATATTCTTGTATATAGGAGCAGTATTGTAGTAGTTATATTCTTGTATATAGGAGCAGTATTATAGTAGTTATATTCTTGTATACAGGAGCAGTATTATAGTAGTTATATTCTTGTATATAGGAGCAGTATTATAGTAGTTATATTCTTGTACATAGGGGCAGTATTATAGTAGCTATATTCTTGTATATAGAGGCAGTATTATAGCAGTTATATTCTTGTACCTAGGGGCAGTATTATAGTAGATATATTCTTGTACATAGGAGCAGTATTATAGTAGTTATATTCTTGTATATAGGGGCAGTATTATAGTAGTTATATTCTTGTACATAGGGGCAGTATTATAGTAGTTATATTCTTGTACATAGGGGCAGTATTATAGTAGTTATATTCTTGTACCTAGGGGCAGTATTATAGTAGATATATTCTTGTACATAGGAGCAGTATTATAGTAGTTATATTCTTGTATATAGGGGCAGTATTATAGTAGTTATATTCTTGTACATAGGGGCAGTATTATAGTAGATATATTCTTGTACATAGGAGCAGTATTATAGTAGTTATATTCTTGTATATAGGGGGCAGTATTATAGTAGTTATATTCTTGTACATAGGAGCAGTATTATAGTAGCTATATTCTTGTATATAGGAGTAGTATTATAGCAGTTATATTCTTGTACCTAGGGGCAGTATTATAGTAGATATATTCTTGTACATAGGAGCAGTATTATAGTAGTTATATTCTTATATATAGGAGCAGTATTATAGTAGTTATATTCTTGTACATAGGGGCAGTATTATAGTAGTTATATTCTTGTACATAGGAGCAGTATTATAGTAGTTATATTCTTGTGTATAGGGGCAGTATTATAGTAGTTATATTCTTGTATATAGAGGCAGTATTATAGTAGTTATATTCTTGTATATAGGAGCAGTATTATAGTAGTTATATTCTTGTGTATAGGGGCAGTATTATAGTAGTTATATTCTTGTACATAGGGCAGTATTATAGTAGTTATATTCTTGTACATAGGAGCAGTATTATAGTAGTTATATTCTTGTACATAGGAGCAGTATTATAGTAGTTATATTCTTGTACATTGGGGCAGTATTATAGTAGTTATATTCTTGTACATAGGGGCAGTATTATAGTAGTTATATTCTTGTACATAGGGGCAGTATTATAGTAGTTATAAGAGAAAAGAGCACAGGACCTACAGTCACGTATGAGGGAGGTCAGAGAGGTTTGGGGTTGTTTTGCCCCCTCTAGTACTAGGAGTCTTGATTGTGTACGAGACATCATGAAATCTGAAGATACCAGAGGATCAGTGTCAGAAAGCTGGGGAGTTCTAGGTCAAGGGTTTCCAGCAGGACAATGACCCCAAACATCAAGAAGCCCCCGAAGTGGAGAAAACAAAGTGCTGGAGAGATGTGAAGTGTTAGCAATGAGTCCAGATCTAAATCCCATTGATCACCTGTGGAGAGATCTGAAAATTGGGAGAAGATGAGAGACTGGGAGCAGATTATAGAGAAGAGGAGAAACTCCAGGAGAGAAGAGGCTTGTGGAGGTTATAGGAGGCGACTGAGGACAGGGATTTATTCCAGAGGGGAAAACAAATATTAAGCCGAGGGGTCAACAATTGTGTCCGGACCATTTTGGGGGTGTTGGGTGAAATTATGGCCAGTTTGCCTTTTTTTCTACATTTTTGTATAACAAAACATGGGGAATTGGGAAATTTCTGGGAGATAATCTTTCTTTTCTGTAACAATTTCAAGGTGTCGATACTTTCGTCTATGACTATAGTTGTTGATTTGTTACTTGCATAGTCATCACCGGTGCTATTCACATAGGGGGAATGTATAATTCCTGCTCCCCAGTCTGGTCCAGTAATGCCTCCAATTCCATTCATAAAAGCCACTGAACCAAGCAAGACATCCCACTTTCATCCAAAAATTGCAAAGCCCCTGTAATTTTATTGTATTTTTTATGTGATGGACAACCAATATTTATCAGGATTGTATCCAAAAAGCCAATGAAAAGTAGGAAACCAATCTAGTTCTGTAATCCAGGACTGGGTACGACGCCGGTGACTGAGCGCCCTCGTGTCTTGACATCACCCCTGGCTCCGTGACCTCATATATTTTGGGAATCCTTGTGTCATCCGCTCATTTCCTAAACTCGAGATTGGGGGAAACTTCCTAGAGTTGGAGAAGAATCAGAATTTCCAAGACTCGACTGTTGTTTCGAGGACACGTTGCGGCACCGCAGGCGACGAGAGCCTCCACCGGGGTTTGTCGTATTTAGTGAATGTCTTTTCTCTATGTGAAGTGAAGAGAGATTGTGCACGTTGTAATTATTCCTGGCAGGGATTGTTCTCATTATTATGTAGGTGGTTCCCCGTGTTCTCATACAAATACAAGCGGCTCGTGCTCGATGGGACGTATTGTATACACTCCATAAAAATGGGTTAGATTCTGAGAAATTAGAGCGAGAGGCGGAGATGAGAAAAACAAATGCTGGAGTGTTCCCAAAGACGTTACCCAAGTGCCCACCGCTCCGGCATGAGGTCTCCTCCGCCATGGTGCACTTCACAAACAAGACTATGAGGACGGGAAACAGGAGAATGGAAGTGGGAATGATTGCTCATTGCTTGAGTCAAATAGTTTAATATACATGCCTCAAATTTAGATGCCCATTTTCATTGACTATTTCCATTCACCATTACAATTAGTGATGAGCGATCACTTCAATGCTCCAGTGCCCAGTACTCGAAGCGAGCAGGTCGGACGCTTGGACGTATAATGGAAATCAATGGGGAACTCATTTTTCCAGATGAGTCTTCACATTGACTTCCATTATACTCAGTACATGAGTCGAGCCTGTCCAAGTCTCTGACCTGCTTGTTTCGAGGTAGGTCTCGCTCAATCTTGGTTCCCAACTGTCCACAGGGCTGAGCCTCTAAATTAGAAGCCATTTTAATTGACTTTACTTACAGATGATGTCACATCCTTGGGACCAATTTGCCTCAAAATTGAGAAATTGTAAGCGCAGAATTTAGCCCCTAAATGTGATGCCCATTATCACTGATGAGATCAAAACCAAAGGCCCTGTTTGTTTCCAAACTTAGCTCCTAAATTAACTGCCCATTTTCACTGATTTTACCTCCGGTTGACTTCATAGCCATGGTTCCCAATGTGCAAGGACTGAGCCTCTAAATCAGATGCCTATGTTTACTGACTCCGCATCCAGATGACATCACAACCCTGGATACTACGAGGTCCCAAACTGTGCCCCTAAATTAGATCCCCATGTTCATTGACTCCACTTCCAGATGACATCACAACCATAGGACCCAGGAGGTCCCAAACATTGCCCATATTCACAACCCTGGATCCTACATGGTTCCAAACTTTGCCCCTAAATTAATGTACGTGTTCATTGACTCCACATCCAGATGACGTCACAACCCTGGATACTACGAGGTCCTAAACTTTGCCCCTAAATTAGATGTTCATGTTCATTGACTCCACTTCCAGATCACATCACAACCATAGGACCCAGGAGGTCCCAAACATTGCCCCTAAATTAGACGCCTATTTTCATTGACTCCACTTCCAGATGACATTACAACTATAGTACTCAAGAGGTTCCAAACATTGCCCCTAAATTAGATGCCCATGTTCACAACCTTGGATCCTACATGGTCCCAAACTTTGCCCCTAAATTAGATGCCCATGTTCTTTGACTCCATATCTTGATTGCGTCACAACCCTGGATACTACGAGGTCCCAAACTTTGCCCCTAGATTAGATGTCCATGTTCACTGACTCCACTTCCAGATCACATCACATCCATAGGACCCAGGAGGTCCCAAATATTGCCCCTAAATTAGACGCCTATTTTCATTGACTCTAGTTCCAGATATCATCACAACCTACGAGGTCCCAAACTTTTCCCCTAAATTAGATGCCCATGTTCTTTGACTCCTCTTCCAGATGACCTCACAACCCTGGATCCTACAAGGTCCCAAACTTTGCCCCTAAATTAGATGTCCATGTTCACTGACTCCACTTCCAGATCACATCACATCCATAGGACCCAGGAGGTAGCAAACATTACCCCTAAATTATACGCCTATTTTCATTGACTCTAGTTCCAGATATCATCACAACCTATGAGGTCCCAAACTGTTCCCCTAAATTAGATGCCCATGTTCTTTGACTCCTCTTCCAGATGACCTCACAACCCTGGATCGTACAAGGTCCCAAACTTTGCCCCTAAATTAGATGTCCATTTTCATTGATTTATAGAAAGGAAAAAAAGGAAACCAGTGCCGGTGCACATTATCCAACAGCATCAACAAAGACTTCTCAGGTTTCCTCATCGGGTACAAATTGGCAAAGACGCTAAAGAGATGGAGTTTGGTGTCCAAACCCCAACCTCATACATCACACACGCACCTTCTCTTGGTCTAATAAGACTCATTGGACATCAATCTGCAATCAGAACATTAGAACAAAAATATACAATACATTGGATACACAAATACGATACTGTTTACACTAAGGGAATGAATAAATGTATGTTTTTATGGGTGGAGGGTAGAGATGAGCGAATAAATTCACAGAACCTTGGTCAAGTGGCCTCAATGGGTATATGTGTATGAAACTGCCAACAAGCACCTAAATTAGATTCCTATTTTTACTGACTTCACTTCCAGATGACATCACAACTATGGGTCCTCATTGGCACCAAACTGACCCCATACAAGTCTTCCTGAAATGATAGATTTTTCTGGAATTCATCTATATTGGAGCACGAAATTCTTCATTTTCCAGACTAGTTGGTCAACACAACGTTGGGGTTAAAGAAGTTGGATCCATGGCACTAAACTGATCCCTATACTGGATTTAATGTAAGATAAGACCCTTTATAATATCACCTCTGAAATTACTCTACCAAGTTTACATGTTATTTTCACTGTATGAGTCCCGGACAGTCCTGTACCCAAATTTAGGGGAAAATCACATGGACTTGGAAGGACGACATCTTTTGAATGAGAACTGTGAGAATCACCTTCTACCTGTTGGAATCTGCAGCTCTTCTTTTCATGAGTCATCATTGCAATGGGATACATTTGTGATGTCGCCAAGCTATCTAATTAAAAGAAGAGTCACAGATACCATCACGTTGGAGAGTGTTCTCAGGTAACTGATGTGGCCGATGGACAGGATCTTGTAAAATGTCCTCTTTCACTTGAATTTATTTGACAAGTGAAGAACAGAGTGCTAGATGACATTATTACTCCGCTCAGTGCGTCTAAGATGCATTGAGTGATCTATGGAATCAGGCTGTGCTGAGCTGTCGGTGTGTTGAGTGACAGCTCAGTCGTCCAATCTTATTCTGGGAGGTGCTTGGTTATTCAGACGTTCCTTGTTCCTAGAGATTGCTCAACTACTTAACTGAGCAGTTTCTCCCAGAACTCCACCAGTCATAGCATTCTGTTCAGTGGTGCTTGTTGGCCTGTATTCCTGTGCTCTGTTTACATAGTAACATAGTAACATAGTAACATAGTTTTTAAGGTTGAAGGAAGACTTTAAGTCCATCTAGTTCAACCCATAGCCTAACATGTTGATCCAGAGGAAGGCAAAAAAACCCCATGTGGCAACACTAAGCTCCACATTGGGGGAAAAAATTCCTTCCTGACTCCAGATACGGCAATCAGACTAATTCCCTGGATCAACGCCCTATCAAAGAATCTAGTATATATAACCGGTAATATTATAGTTTTCAAGAAAGGCATCCAGGCCCTTCTTAAATGTTAGTAGTGACTCCCTCATTACAACATCATGTGGCAGAGAGTTCCATAGTCTCACTGCTCTTACAGTAAAGAATCCACGTCTGTGATTATGATTAAACCTTCTTCCCTCCAGACGTAGAGGATGCCCCCTTGTCCCAGTCTCAGGCCTAAGAGTAAAGAGATCATTAGAAAGGTCTCTGTACTGCCCCCTCATATATTTGTACATTATTATAAGATCACCCCTAAGCCTTCGTTTTTCCAAGCTAAATAACCCCAAGTTTAATAACCTGTCTTGGTATTGCAGACCCCTTAGTCCTCTAATAACTTTTGTCGCTCTTCTCTGGACCCGCTCTAGTTCAGCTATGTCTTTCTTATACACCGGAGACCAGAATTGTACACAGTATTCTAAGTGTGGTCGCACTAGTGACTTGTATAGAGGTAAAATTATGTTCTCCTCATGAGCATCTATGCCTCTTTTAATACATCCCATTATTTTATTTGCCTTTACAGCAGCTGCCTGACACTGGCCACTAAATGTGAGTTTGTCATCTACCCATACACCCAGGTCTTTTTCAGTGGTAGTTTTGCCCAGTGTTTTATAATTAAGCACATAATTATACCCTTTGTTTCCTCTGCCCAAGTGCATGACTTTACATTTATCCCCATTAAAGCGCATTTGCCATTTAGCAGCCCAAGCTTCTAGTTTACATAAATCCTCCTGTAATATAAAATTGTCCTCCTCTGTATTGATTACCCTGCAGAGTTTAGTGTCATCTGCAAATATTGAGATTCTACTCTGTATGCCCCCTACAAGGTCATTAATAAATATATTAAATAGGAGCGGGCCCAACACTGACCCCTGTGGCACCCCACTGTTAACTGTGACCCATTCTGAGTGTGTTCCATTAATAACCACCCTTTGTTTCCTATCACTAAGCCAGTTCTTAACCCACTTACACATATTTTCCCCTATCCCCATTGCCCTCATTTTATGTATCAACCTTTTGTGTGGCACCGTATCAAAAGCTTTTGAAAAGTCCATATACACCACATCCACTGCATTTCCTTGGTCCAGTCCAGAACTTACTTCTTCATAGAAGCTTATTAGATTAGTTTGACAGGAACGGTCCCTCGTAAAACCATGTTGATAATGGGTCATGAGGTTATTTTTGTTCAGATACTCCAGTATAGCATCTCTTAGAAAACCCTCTAGGATTTTACCCACAGTAGAGGTTAAGCTTACTGGCCTATAATTTCCAAGTTCAGTTTTTGTCCCCTTTTTGAATATTGGCACCACATTTGCTATACGCCAGTCCTGTGGTACAGACCCTGATATTATGGAATCTTTAAATATTAAAAATAATGGTCTATCTATGACAGTACTTAATTCCTGCAGCACTCTGGGGTGTATCCCATCTGGGCCCGGGGATTTGTCAATTTTAGTGATTTTTAGACGATACCGTACTTCCTCTTGGGTTAAGCAGGTGACGTTTAATTGAGAATTTTTGTTATCACTGATCATATTGTCTGTCATGGGATTTTCTTGTGTAAATACTGTTGAAAAAAAGTCATTTAGCATATTTGCTTTTTCCTCATCCTCATCCACCATTTCACCCAGACTATTTTTAAAGGGGCCAACACCATCATTTTTTAGTTTCTTACTATTTATGTAGTTAAAAAATATTTTGGGATTCTTTTTACTTTCTCTGGCAATGAGTCTCTCTGTCTCAATCTTTGCTGCCTTGATTTGCTTTTTACAAATGTTATTTAATTTTCTGTATTTATTTAATGCTTCATCACTACCTACTTGCTTTAATTCCCTAAATGCTTTCTTTTTGTCACATATTGCACTTCTTACCGCTTTATTTAGCCATAGTGGTTTCCTCCTATTTCTAGCATGCTTATTCCCATAGGGTATATATTGTGCACAGGTCCTATTCAGGATGCTAATAAACATCTCCCATTTGTGTTGTGTACTTTTATGTCTCAGGACATCGTCCCAGTTTATTGCACTAAGATCATCTCTCAACCGTTGGAAATTTGCCTTCCTGAAGTTTAGTGTCCTTGTGGCCCCTCTACTACACGTCTTAGTAAAGGATACTTGAAAGCTTATTAAGTTATGATCACTATTACCCAAGTGACCTCCAACCCGTATATTTGATATGCGGTCCGGCCTGTTGGTTAATATTAGGTCCAGCAGTGCCCCCCTTCTTGTTGGGTCCTGAACCAGTTGTGAAAGGTAATTGTCTCTTATAGTTTTCAAAAACTTATTACCTTTGCTGGAACTGCAGGTTTCTGATCCCCAATGTATTTCAGGGTAGTTGAAGTCCCCCATAATAATGACTTCTCCCTGAGTCGCTGCTTCATCTATTTGCTTTATGAGGATATTCTCCTCCACTTCCATTATTGTTGGGGACTTATAACAAACCCCTATCAGTAATTTATTATTTTTTTCCCCCTCCCCTTATCTCCACCCACAGAGACTCTACATTTCCATTAGATTCACCTATATTATCACGCAGGATGGGTTTTAAGGATGATTTTACGTATAAACATACACCTCCTCCTCGCCTATTTGTACGGTCATTTCTGAACAGACAATAGCCCTGTAAATTAACAGCCCAGTCATGACTCTCATCCAGCCAAGTCTCTGAAATCCCCACCATGTCATAATTATTTTCCAACAAAATCAATTCTAATTCCTCCATTTTGTTGGTGAGGCTTCTGGCATTAGTGTACATGCACTTTATGCATCTCTCTTTACCTCTATTCCTTCCTACTAGATTGACTGTTCTAACCCCACCCCCCATGCCACCCCCAATTTTATTACTTGTGCCCAGGTTACTGTTTACACTATCTTCCCCTCCTATACAATGAATACCCTCCCCCCCAATCCCTAGTTTAAACACTCCTCCAACCTTCTAGCCATTTTCTCCCCCAGCACAGCTGCACCCTCCCCATTGAGGTGCAGCCCGTCCCTAGCATAGAACCTGTAGCCAACAGAGAAGTCGGCCCAGTTCTCCAGGAACCCAAACCCCTCCTTCCTACACCAATTCCTGAGCCACTTATTTATCTCCCTAATCTCCCGTTGCCTCTCTGGTGTGGCACGTGGTACAGGCAGTATTTCAGAGAATACTACCTTGGAGGTCCTTGCCTTAAGCTTGCAGCCTAATTCCCTGAAATCATCTTTAAGGACCTTCCACCTACCTCTAACTTTGTCATTTGTGCCAATGTGCACCATGACCGCTGGGTCCTCACCAGCCCCTCCCAGTAATCTGTCAACCCGATCAGCGATGTGCCGGACTCGAGCGCCAGGTAGGCAGCACACTGTTCGACGATCCCTGTCTTTGTGACAGATTGCCCTATCTATTCCCCTAATAATTGAGTCCCCCACTACCAGCACCTGTCTGGCCTGCCCTACTCTCCTGTTTTCCCCCTTACTGGAGCAGACACTCCTCTGGCTTTCAGAGGTCATGCCCTGCTGCAGCAGTGCTGTACCTGAACTCACACCCCCCTCATCTGCCAACATAGCAAATTTATTGGGGTGTGCCAGATCAGGGCTAGCCTCCCTGGCACCCTTCCCTCTACCCCGCCTTCTAACTGTCACCCAGCTAGCTACCTCATGGTCCTGAGGCTCCATAGTACCATCCTCCCCCACATCTATCCCATTGAGCAGCTGTTCAGTGAGCAGCAGACTCCTTTCCATATTGTCTATGGATCTCAGCGTTGTCAGTCGTTCATTTAGATCCAGTATCTGGGCTTCCAAATGCACAACGTACTCACATCTCACACAGCAGTATGCACCCTCGGCCGGCTGGTCAAGGAATGCATACATGTGGCAAGATGTACACTGGATGGCATTGCCAATCATGGAGCTCATTTCCTAATGGGGATTGCACCAGACAGAAATGATAAGTAAAAAGAAATGCAAAGTATTAATAAAATACAACCAGCAATTCAGTAAGTCCTCCCTTCCAAACTCCCTTAATCCAAAGTCACTGAATCACAAGTCACACACTTACTTCTGTCGCACTTGCGCTCTGTCACACAAAGCTCGTCACACTCGCTAGACACTCAGATATATAGAGGTTTTTTTTCCCTTAGCAGAAAATCAGCCTGTATCTCAGTGCACTTCCAAGGGACTGGAAGCCCCAACCAGCTGCTTCTTATAAACCCTTAATTATGCACCCCCACCCTTAATTAACCCCTTGTAAGTATAGCTACACCACAGGTTTTAAGTGCAAGTAGTTAACCCTTTAACTTACAGGTAGTAAAATAAGAGACTATAAACTTGTAGAGAGAAAAGAAAGATAAGAAAGCCCAATAAAATTAAAAGGTGAAAAAAAAACAAAAACAAACAGTCAGCAATTCACACAGGTATTTGTTGCAGGATTCCCAAACACCTCCTCACTGAATCACAAGTCACACACTTACTTCTGTCGCACTTGCGCTCTGTCACACAAAGCTCGTCACACTCGCTAGACACTCAGATATATAGAGGTTTTTTTTCCCTTAGCAGAAAATCAGCCTGTATCTCAGTGCACTTCTAACTGATCTGTTGCTGCATGACCTTAGACCTTGTTCTGATCACCCATTAGTTTGCCCCTTTCTGAACAACTCTACCATTCTATGATTCTATTAAACACATAGCTGGGATGATTTAGGAAGATCTGCATTCGCAGGGAGTGGACACTATAGCTCTCGCTGTTTCCTCCATCTCTACCATGCTATGATTCTCTTATCTGCTACTACCTAGGTATTCTGACTCTAGACAATGACCTGACTACACCCCTGTTTAATCCCTTAATCCTTCATGCGCTGTCCAAGTACCGGTCTCCGGAAATCTTGACTACCTTGCCTCAAGATTTGTCATTAGTGACTATCGTCACATTTTCAGGGATGTCTGGAGGGAGGATCAAAGAATATTGTGGTGGCCCAACTTCGGCAAAAACAGAAGGTCGATTGGAAGCTTTCTGCATGCCCCGTTTTCAAAGTAGGAGATAAGGTTTGATTATCTTCCAAAAATATTAAACTGAAGGTGCCATGAATGAAGTTGGATCCTAATTTCTTTGGCCTGTATAAGATTCCGGACATGGTCAATCCGGTTGCCTTTAGATTAAAACTCCCTCAGTCTTTTCGTATCTCTAATGTTTTTCAGATTCCTGTTTAAAAAATTTGCCCCTTCAAATTGTCTCCCTCATCCCTGCCTACTCCTGTTTCCCTTAATGGGGGTTTAGAGTATGAGGTGCAGAAGATCGAGGATTCTTAGAATGTCGAAAATGTCCTCCAGTATCTGGGTCAATGGAAGGAATATGGACCCAAAGAGAGATCCTGGGCTTGGTTGCATTCTGTGAAGGCCGATGGTTTGGTCAGGGCCTTCCATCATAGCTTTCCTGGGAAACTAGAGGGTCTGATAGCCACCCTACAGGAGGGGATACTGTCACAATTTTTTCGCACAGTGCGTCTAGTACACAATGAGTGACAGTTTGCTGTAACTATGCTGAGCAGTCACTTTGGTGAGTGACAGCTCAGTTGTACAACAGTTACTGGGCACGCTGAGCTGTCGGTGTGTTAAGTGACAGCTCAGTTGTCCAATCTGATTCTAGGAGGTGCTTGGTTATTCAGATATTCCCCATTCCCAGTGATTGCCCAGCTAAGTAGTTGGGCAATTTCTCCCAGAACTCTGCCAGTCATATCATTCTCTTCAGTGGTGCTTGTTGGCCTGTATTCTTGTGCTCTGTTTGACTGATCTATAGCTGCCTGACTTTGGACCTCGGTCTGACAACCCATTTGTTTACCTCCTTTGCTTTTATTGGCTTCCAGGTTTTCTGACTTTGACCTCTTATATGACTATACTTCTGTTTATTCCCTAAATCATTGTTGTGCTCTCCAGGTACCTGACCCCGTAACGCTTGACTATCCCACCTCATGACTTTCCATTAGTGACTAGCATCACAACAGAAAATGTATCTCTAATTTGTTATATTAAGATTATATTGTATAAAATGACTCCAACAAGGATAGAAATGTGTGCTTGTTACACAGTCAAGAATGGTGAGGAATTGGCAGCTCTGCAGTTAGTAGACCAGAGACGGCTTCAGTTCATTATAAAGTGTCGGGATCATTAATATTATCATCATCATTATGAACAAAGCTTTGGTCGGCGAGAGAACTCCTCTGAGGTTCTGACAATCAGAGAAGAACATGGGGCCTTATTTGAATATTTACGTCCTATGAGAACCCACAGCGGATCTTGGCGCTTCCATTTTGGCCCATGGGAAATAAAAGAAATTAAGAAATGATGAAATATTTAAGAAAAGTTATAAAATAATGCCGTGCTCATCTATATTGTAGACTTTCCCTTGGTACGGCAGAAATGTAGTCTCTTGAGCTATATATTATATAAGATGTAGGGTTTTGTTCAGTGTGGACCAAGAAAGCAAAAAGCAAGGTGTCTGCCCAAAAATGGACAAAGTTTGACCAAGACACAAGCCCTCACATGGCCCACAGATCCCCGGCCACATCAAGCCCCTCTCATTGGCAAAAGTACCACTAGGCTCATACATTCAAGGTAGCCCGGTGTAAAAGGAACTGATGGTCTCTGGCGTTTGGAATGGGTGAGTGAGTAGGAGAGGGGTCTAATCTGGGGTATTAAAATATATATTTTGGTTTTATCTGGAGTTACTAATTATTTTGAGGTCTGGTGTCACAGTGAACGCAGGGAGCATCCGGAAACAGTGCATGACAGTGAACACATGGATCAACGATGTCTGGCGCTCTATACAAAACTACAGATGGGGAGACACCGAGGGGAAGGACAAATACAGTGAAGGGCCCTGCAATGCAGTCTTTCAACAAGTCGCCGAGCAGGATACCTAGTCCCTTGCTTGCCCTGATGTTAGCACTCAATAAGGAAATGGCCGTCGGAAAATATATATATAGGGTATATATATACATATATATATCCCCATCCTGTTATACATGTACCCATCCTGGTATGTGTATCCGACAGTCGGGCATATACAGTTGTGGCCAAAAGTATTGACACCCCTGCAATTCTGTCAGATAATACTCAGTTTTTTCCTGAAAATGATTGCAATCACAAATTCTTTGGTATTATTATCTTCATTTAATTTGTCTTCAATGAAAAAACACAAAAAGAATTGTCCTAAAGCCAAATTGGATCTAATTCCACACACAACATAAAAAGGGGGGGGGACAAAAGTATTGGCACTGTTAGAAAAATCATGTGATGCTTCTCTAATTTGTGTAATTAACAGCACCTGTAACTTACCTGTGACACCTAACAGGTGTTGGCAATAACTAAATCACACTTGCAGCCAGTTGACATGGATTAAAGTTGACTCAACCTCTGTCCTGTGCCCTTGTGTGTACCACATTGAGCATGGAGAAAAGAAAGAAGACCAAAGAACTGTCTGAGGACTTGAGAAACCAAATTGTGAGGAAGCATGAGCAATCTCAAGGCTACAAGCCCATCTCCAAAGACCTGAATGTTCCTGTGTCTACCGTGCGCAGTGTCATCAAGAAGTGTAAAGCTCATGGCACTGTGGCTAACCTCCCTAGATGTGGACGGAAAAGAAAAATTGACGAGAGATTTCAACGCAAGATTGTGCGGATGGTGGATAAAGAACCTCGACTAACATCCAAACAAGTTCAAGCTGCCCCGCAGTCTGAGGGTACAACAATGTCAACCCGTACTATCCATCAGCATCTGAATGAAAAGGGACTGTATGGTAGGAGACCCAGGAAGACTCCACTTCTTACCCCGAGACATAAAAAAGCCAGGCTGGAGTTTGCCAGAACTTACCTGAGAAAGCCTACAACGTTTTGGAAGAATGTTCTCTGGTCAGATGAGACAAAAGTAGAGCTTTATGGGCAAAGGCATCAACATAGAGTTTACAGGAGAAAAAAAGAGGCATTCAAAGAAAAGAACACGGTCCCTACAGTCAAACATGGCGGAGGTTCCCTGATGTTTTGGGGTTGCTTTGCTGCCTCTGGCACTGGACTTCTTGACCGTGTGCATGGCATTATGAAGTCTGAAGACTACCAACACATTGTGCAGCATAATGTAGGGCCCAGTGTGAGAAAGCTGGGTCTCCCTCAGAGGTCATGGGTCTTCCAGCAGGACAATGACCCAAAACACACTTCAAAAAGTACTAGAAAATGGTTTGAGAGAAGGCACTGGAGACTTCTAAGGTGGCAGCAATGAGTCCAGACCTGAATCCCATAGAACACCTATGGAGAGATCTAACAATGGCAGTTTGGAGAAGGCACCCTTCACATATCAGGGACCTGGAGCAGTTTGCCAAAGAAGAATGGTCTAAAATTCCAGCAGAGCATTGTAAGAAACTCATTGATGGTTACCGGAAGCGGTTGATCGCAGTTATTTTGGCTAAAGTTTGTGCAACCAAGTATTAGGCTGAGGGTGCCAATACTTTTGTGTGGCCCATTTTTGGAGTTTTGTGTGAAATGATCAATGTTTTGCTTTTTGCTTCATTCTCTTTTGTGTTTTTTCATTGAAGACAAATTAAATGAAGATAATAATAGCAAAGAATTTGTGATTGCAATCATTTTCAGGAAGAAACTGAGTATTATCTGACAGAATTGCAGGGGAGTCAATACTTTTGGCCACAACTGTATGTCCCCATCCAGGTGTATGTCCCCGCATCCTGTTATATATGTCCCCATCCTGCTATATATATATTCCATCCAGGTATATATGTACTTATATTGTTCCCCTTCCTGGTATATATGCTCTCATTCTGCCTTATACACGTGAAAATAAACAAAAAACCTTCCAATCACCTTCCCTGGCTCCACGTCAGCAGTGTTCTCCTCTGTAGCCGTCACAGAGGCCGGCAGCTGACATAGACATGCCTTCTATGGCGACGCATGATGTGCTTGCCATGCACCCCCAGTCACAGTCACACCAACGTCGGGTGCTAGCCTCTGGCCGGCAGCGTGTATTGCAGTGCAGGGAACTGATGGAATTAACCACAGCAATCTATTTCAGTTGAATCTGGGTCTGAGGAAGTACAATGAGCTGAAATAGGCATTAGGGTCGGCAGGCCCCCTCCACCCCAGTGACCTCTGCAACCACGATCGTCATGCCCCTGGCTACATTTAAAGTCGTACGTTGTATATCTTGCTTTTTGGAAGCAAAGAACTTTTTATTCTACTTTGAAGCCTCCAGACGTCAGATCAGTATTGTGTTTGGCTGTAAGACAACTGGCTGCAGCTGAAGCCCATCCTACTGTCCACAATAGAAACCTCATTGGAGACGCACCCAGCCGGACCCCCGTAGTGTACTGTAGACTATACAGGTCAATGCTGCTTTGCCTATTAGTGCCTCCGAGTCCATGGCTTCCATGTTTTCCTACGTATGTATTGTGAAGTGAAGGCCACAATGTGCTGAACAGGAACCTAAAAACCCAATGATTTGTGCTAAATTGTTAATTTACAGGAACATAACATTGCACCATGCTCCAAATTATTATGCAAATTGGTTTTTAAGTGTCATAGGGGTTTTTTTCAGTGAAACCCATTGATGGTATTGTGTCTCAGGGTTGTTTGGATCACTAAAATCAATTTCAGATACCTGTGATAATTAGTTTGGCAGGTGAGCCCAATAAAAAGAAAACTGGGTGTTCCACAATATTACGCAGGCCACAGTTTTCAAGTAACATGGGAAAGAAAAAGGATGTCTCTGCTGCCGAAAAGCCACAAATAGTGCAATGGCTTGGACAAGGGATGAAAACATTTGATATTGCACGAAAACCTAAGCGTTGTTATCGTACTGTGAAGAGATTTGTGGCTGATTCTGAGCACAGATGTGTTTGTGCAGATAAAGGCAGAATGAGGAAGGTTTCTGCCAGGTAAGTTCATCAGATTAAGAGAGCAGCTGCTAAAAAGGCCTTACAAACCAACAAACAGATATGTGAAGCTGCTGGAGCCTCTGGAGTCCCTCCAACCTCAAGGTGTAGGATCCTTCAGAGGCTTGCTGTGGGGCATAAACCTACTATTCGGCCACCCCTAAACAATGCTCACAAGCAGAAACATTTGCAGTGGACCCATACATAGATGAAGACTACCGTATATACTCGTGTATAAGCCGAGTTTTTCAGCCCAAAAATTGGGCTGAAAAGTCCCCCCCTCGGCTTATACACGGGTCATACGGTATGCTGTGGGGGGGGGGCTGTGACCGGGAGCTGGAGGAGGCAGGAGGGGGCCGCGGTGACCGCAGGCGGTCACGTGGGGCCGCCTCATTAGTGCAATGAATATGCACGGCATCCCCCCGTCCATCAGCGGCGGGGGGATGCCGTGCATATTGCAATACACAGCCCCCCCTCCTTAATATGGGTCCCCCAGTATTAATAAACAGCCCCCCCCCTCCTTATCATGTGCCCCCAGGCTGCGGCAGCTGTCAAAATAACAAACAGTTTATACATCACCTTCCGTCGCAGCTCTCCGCTCCTCCGCTCGCCGGCTTCTTCTTTCTTCTTGTGCCGGTGTCATGTGACCGGGCGCAGGAGATGACGTCATTTCCTGCGCGCGGTCACAGAAGTCGGCACAAGAAGAAGAAGAAGCCGGCGAGCGGAGGAGCGGAGAGCTGCGACGGAAGGTGATGTATAAACTGTTTGTTATTTTGACAGCTGCCGCAGCCGGGGGGCACATGATAAGGAGGGGAGGACGCTGTTTATTAATACTGGGGGACCCATATTAAGCAGGGGGGGGCTGTTTACTACCACTGGGGCTGTATATACCTCTGGGGCTGCTGGATACTACCACTGGGGCTGTATACTACCACTGGGGCTGTATACTACCACTGGGGCTGTATACTACCACTGGGGCTGTATATACCTCTGGGGGGCCTGTATACTACCACTGGGGCTGTATACTACCACTGGGGCTGTATACTACCACTGGGGCTGTATATACCTCTGGGGGGCCTGTATACTACCACTGGGGCTGTATATACCTCTGGGGGGCCTGTATACTACCACTGGGGGGCCTGTATACTACCACTGGGGCTGTATACTACCACTGGGCTGTATATACCTCTGGGGGGCCTGTATACTACCACTGGGGCTGTATACTACCACTGGGGCTGTATATACCTCTGGGGGGCCTGTATACTACCACTGGGGCTGTATACTACCACTGGGGCTGTATACTACCACTGGGGCTGTATACTACCACTGGGGCTTTATATACCTCTGGGGGGCCTGTATACTACCACTGGGGCTGTATACTACCACTGGGGCTGCATATACCTCTGGGGCTGATGTATACTACCACTGGGGCTGTATACTACCACTGGGGCTGTATATACCTCTGGGGCTGATGTATACTACCACTGGGGCTGCTTGGGCTCCTATATACTACCACTGGGGCTGCTATATACTACCACTGGGGCTGCTGTATACTACCACTGGGGCTGCTGTATACTACCACTGGGGCTGCTATATACTACCACTGGGGCTGCTGTATACTACCACTGGGGCTGCTGGGGCTCCTATATACTACCACTGGGGCTGCTGTATACTACCACTGGGGCTGTATACTACCACTGGGGCTGTATATACCTCTGGGGGGCCTGTATACTACCACTGGGGGGCCTGTATACTACCACTGGGGCTGTATACTACCACTGGGGCTGTATATACCTCTGGGGGGCCTGTATACTACCACTGGGGGGCCTGTATACTACCACTGGGGCTGTATACTACCACTGGGGCTGTATATACCTCTGGGGGGCCTGTATACTACCACTGGGGCTGTATATACCTCTGGGGGGCCTGTATACTACCACTGGGGCTGTATACTACCACTGGGGCTGCTGTATACTACCACTGGGGCTGCTGGGGATGCTATATGCTACCACTGGGGCTGCTATATACTACCACTGGGGCTGCTGTATACTACCACTGGGGCTGCTGGGGCTCCTATATACTACCACTGGGGCTGCTGTATACTACCACTGGGGCTGCTGGGGATGCTATATGCTACCACTGGGGCTGCTGGGGCTGCTATATACTACCACTGGGGCTGCTGGGGATGCTATATACTACTACTACTGGGGCTGCTGGGGATGCTATATACTACCACTGGGGCTGCTGTATACTACCACTGGGGCTGCTGGGGATGCTATATACTACCACTGGGGCTGCTGTATACTACCACTGGGGCTGCTATATACTACCACTGGGCTGCTGGGGATGCTATATACTACCACTGGGGCTGCTGGGGATGCTATATACTACCACTGGGGATGCTATATAGTACCACTGGGGCTGCTGGGGATGCTATATACTACCACTGGGGCTGCTGGGGATGCTATATACTACCACTGGGGATGCTATATAGTACCACTGGGGCTGCTGGGGATGCTATATACTACCACTGGGGCTGCTGTATACTACCACTGGGGAGGCCTGTATACCACACTGCTGGGGGCTGTATACCTGTGCTGGGGTCCACCCTCGGCTTATACACGAGTCAATAGGTTTTTCCAGATTTTTGGGGCAAAAGTAGGGGGGTCGGCTTATACACGGGTCGGCTTATACACGAGTATATACGGTAATTTTCAACCAGTCTTGTTTACTGATGAGTGCCGAGCAACCCTGGATGGTCCAGATGGATGGAGTAGTGGATGGTTGGTGGATGCCACTATGTCCCTACAAGGCTGCAACGTCAGCAAGGAGGTGGAGGAGTCATGTTTTGGGCAGGAAACAGCTGTTAGGCCCCTTAAGGTTCCTGAAGGTGTGAAAATGACCTCTGCAACGTATATAGAGCTTCCAACTGAGAACTTTCTTCTATGGTACAAAAAGCAAAAACGTGCCTTTAGGAGCAAAATCATCCTCATGCATGTCAATGCACCATCTCATGCTGGAAAGAATACCTCTGTGCCATTAGCTGCTATGGGCATAAAAGGAGATAAACTCATGGTGTGACCACCATCTTCCCCTGACCTCAACCCTATACAGAACCTTAGGAGTATAATCAAGCAAAAGATCTATGAGGGTGGGAGGCAGTTCACATCAAAACAGCAGCTCTGGGAGGCGATTCTGACATCATGCAAAGAAATACAAGCAGAAACTCTCCAGAAACTCACAATATCAATGGATGCTAGAATTGTGAAGGTGATATCAAAGAAGGGTTCCTATGTTACCATGTAACTTGGCCTGTTAGGATGTTTTGGAGTTAAGTAGCTTTTTATTTCAGTGATTGTGACCTCCTAATGCTGAAAATTCAACAAATGAGCTTTTTTAGTTCTTTTAAACATATCAAATGTTTACAAACTCTACAGTGCCTAATAATAAGGAAGAGGGCATTTAGAGAGTTTTTTTAATTTTGAAGTTTACACTGTTATCATTGGGAGGTTTCTTCAATAACATTTGATGTATACTCTAACGGGTGATGACTTTTATTACACTGTCTGTCATTTGCACTGACCATTTAGAAAAATCAGAGAAAAAGAACTTTTGCATAATAATTTGGAACATGGGGTAAAAACTCAGAACAGTGCAGATCACACAGGTACCTGAAAAATACAGTTATGCTAATTATTGGCCAGGAAAGAAAATATTGCTTCAACAAGTTTAACATCTTTATTTTTTATTAATATTTGGTGCTTTTTTTAAAATTTTATATGACATTACCTATATTAAAAAAACACCTTTGAAATAGTAAGCATTTAGAACAGAAATAAGAGAAGAGAACTGTCTGAGGAATTGAGAACCAAAATTGTTAAAAAATATCAACAATCTCAAGGTTACAAGTCCATCTCCAGAGATCTTCATGTTCCTTTGACAACAGTGTGCAACATAATCAAGTTACAACCCGTGGCACTATAGATAATCTCTCTGGATGTGGACATCAGAGAAATATTGATGAAAGGTTGCAACACAGGATAGGCTGGATAGTGGATACACCCCAATCAAGATCCAAAGAATTTTAACTGTTCTGCAGGCTCAGGGGACATCAGTGTCAGCAAGAACTATCCGTCCACATGAGGATGAAATGAAATGCTATGGAGGAGACCCAGGATGACTGACTGCTGACACAGAGACAGAAAAAGGCCAAAATGTATGTGAGTAACTAAAATCCTTCTGGGAAAGCGTCTTGTGGATATATGAGATATAGATAGAGCTTTATAGGAAAGCCATCATTCTATTGTTTACTGAAAACAGAATGAGGCTGATAAAGAAAAGAGCACAGGATCTACAGTCAGATATGGGGAGGTCAGAGAAAAGAGCACAGGACCTACAGTCATATATGGGGGAGGTCAGAGAAAAGAGCACAGGGCCTACAATCACATATCGGGGAGGTCAGAGAAAAGAGCACAGGACCTACTGCCCCATATGGGGGAGGTCAGAGAAAAGAGCACAGGACCTACAGTCACATATGGGGGAGGTCAGAGAAAAGAGCACAGGACCTACAGTCACACATGGGGGAGGTCAGAGAAAAGAGCACAGGACCTACAGTCACATATGGGGGAGGTCAGAGAAAAGAGCACAGGACCTACAGTGACATATGGAGGAGGTCAGAGAAAAGAGCACAGGACCTACAGTCACATATGGGGGAGGTCAGAGAAAAGAGCACAGGACCTACAGTCACATGAGAACCATCTCAGAGAGGTTCTGAGATGTTTTGATATCCCTGGTACTGGGGGCTTTGACTGTTTGTAAGACATCATGAAATCTGAAGATACCAAAGGATTTGAGGCGACAATATACACCCAGAATCAAAAAGCTGGGGGTGTCCTAGGTCAGGGGTCTCCAGCAGGACAATGACTCCAAACATCAAGAAACCCCAGAAATGGAGGAAACAAAGTGCTGGAGAGATCTGAAGTGTCAGCAATGACCGGATCTAAATCCCATTGATCTCCTGTGGAGAGATCTGAAAATTGGGAGAAGACGCCTCAAATATGAGAGACCGGGAGCAGATTATAAAGAAGAGGAGAAATCCAGGAGAGGAGAAGCTTGTGGAGGTTATAGGAGGAGACTGACTGCAGGGATTTATTCAAGAGGGGGAAACTAATATTGAGCCGAGGGGACAACAACTGTGTCCAGGCCATTTTTTGGTATTTGTGAGAAATTTTGTCCAATTTAACTTCTCAGATTTTTAATGTTGTTTTTAATGTTGTTCCAATACACAAAGGAAATAAACCTGTGTACAACAAAACATGGGGAATTGTGATATTTCTGGGAGAAAATCTTCATTTCCTAGAACAATTTCAAGGAGCCGACACATTCGGCCAAGACTGTAGATAACACAGGACAGCTCCCCTCCTCCTCCTGCACCTACATCCACTGTGAACCGTATATATATATACTGTAAATGTCACCAAAATCAACAAAATCATGGCCAGAAAGTAAAGACAGATTGAGATGAGAAAAAATTGTGTCAGTTTCTGTGTCTAGATATTAATATGCAGCCGGCAGATATTTCTGCACAGGATTATATTTTTCACTAGGATATGAACTATTCTCCATTATAAGCAATGTGTATAGCACTTTATACAGGAAAGGGAAGTGACATCTGCTGTAAGAGCATTTGTGGCTTTGATAAATTGCAGCTTTTAATGTCAACTCAGCTGTAAACCAGAACCACAACAACAGTACTGTCATCTCATATATACTGAATATATAGCTTCTACAATACTGCCCCTATGTACAGAAATATAACTATTATAATACTGCCCCTATGTACAAGAATATAACTACTATAATACTGCTCCTATATACAAGAATATAACTACTATAATACTGCTCCTATGTACAATAATATAACTACTATAATACTGCCCCTATATACAAGAATATAACTACTATAATACTGCTCCTATGTACAAGAATATAACTACTATAATACTGCCCCTATATACAAAAATACAAACTACTATAATAATGCCCCTATATACAAGAATATAACTACTATAATACTGCCCCTATATACAAGAATACAACTACTATAATACTGCTCCTATGTACAAGAATATAACTACTATAATACTGCTCCAATGTACAAGAATATAACTACTATAATACTGCCTCCTATATACAAGAATATAACTACTATAATACTGCTCCTATGTGCAAGAATATAACTACTATAATACTGCCCCTATATACAAGAATATAACTACTATAATACTGCTCCTATGTACAAGAATATAACTACTATAATACTGCCCCTATATACAAGAATACAACTACTATAATAATGCCCCTATATACAAGATATATAACTACTATAATACTGCCCCTATATACAAGAATACAACTACTATAATACTGCTCCTATGTACAAGAATATAACTACTATAATACTGCTCCTATGTACAAGAATATATAACTACTATATATACTGCCTCCTATATACAAGAATATAACTACTATAATACTGCTCCTATGTACAAGAATATAACTACTATAATACTGCCCCCTATATACAAGAATATAAACTACTATAATACTGCCCCTATATACAAGAATATAACTACTATAATACTGCTCCTATGTACAAGAATATAACTACTATAATACTGCCCCTATATACAAGAATATAACTACTATAATACTGCTCCTATGTACAAGAATATAACTACTATAATACTGCCCCTATATACAAGAATACAACTACTATAATAATGCCCCTATATACAAGAATATAACTACTATAATACTGCCCCTATATACAAGAATACAACTACTATAATACTGCTCCTATGTACAAGAATAAAACTACTATAATACTGCCCCTATGTACAAGAATATAACTACTATAATATGCTCCTATATACAAGAATATAACTACTATAATACTGCTCCTATGTACAAGAATATAACTACTATAATACTGCCCCTATATACAAGAATATATAACTACTATAATACTGCTCCTATGTACAAGAATATAACTACTATAATACTGCCCATATATACAAGAATACAACTACTATAATAATGCCCCTATATACAAGAATATAACTACTATAATACTGCCCCTATATACAAGAATACAACTACTATAATACTGCTCCTATGTACAAGAATAAAACTACTATAATACTGCCCTATGTACAAGAATATAACTACTATAATACTGCTCCTATATACAAGAATATAACTACTATAATACTGCTCCTATGTACAAGAATAAAACTACTATAATACTGCTCCTATGTACAAGAACATAACTACTATAATACTGCCCCTATATACAAGAATATAACTACTATAATACTTCTCCTATGTACAAGAATATAACTACTATAATACTGCTCCTATGTACAAGAACATAACTACTATAATACTGCTCCTATGTACAAGAAATAACTACTATAATACTGCTCCTATGTACAAGAATATAACTACTATAATACTGCCCACTATGTACAAGAATATAACTACTATAATACTGCCCACTATGTACAAGAATATAACTACTATAATACTGCCCCTATGTACAAGATTATAACTCCTATAATACTGCTCCTATATACAAGAATATAACTACTATAATACTGCCTCCTTTGTACAAGAATATAACTACTATAATACTGCCTCCTATGTACAAGAATATAACTACTATAATACTGCTCTATGTACAAGAATAATAACTACTATAATACTGTCCCTATGTACAAGAATATAACTACTATAATACTGCCCCTATATACAAGAATATAACTACTATAATACTGCTCCTATGTACAAGAATATAACTACTATAATACTGCTCCTATATACAAGAATATAAACTACTATAATACTGCCCCTATATACAAAGAATATAACTACTATAATACTGCTCCTATGTACAAGAATATAACTACTATAATACTGCTCCTATATACAAGAATATAACTACTATAATACTGCTCTATGTACAAGAATATAACTACTATAACACTGCTCTATATACAAGAATATAACTACTATAATACTGCCCTATATACAAGATATAACTACTATAATACTGCCCCTATATACAAGAATATAACTACTATAATACTGCCCCTATATACAAGAATATAACTACTATAATACAGCTCCTATATACAAGAATATAACTACTATAATACTGCTCCTATGTACAAGAATATAACTACTATAATACTGCTCCTATATACAAGAATATAACTACTATAATACTGCCCTATATACAAGAATATAACTACTATAATACTGCCCCTATGTACAAGAATATAACTACTATAATACTGCCCTATGTACAAGAATATAACTACTATAATACTGCTCCTATATACAAGAATATAACTACTATAATAATGCCCTATATACAAGAATATAACTACTATAATACTGCCCCTATGTACAAGAATACAACTACTATAATACTGCTCCTATGTACAAGAATATAACTACTATAATACTGCTCCTATATACAAGAATATAACTACTATAATACTGCCCCTATATAAAGAATATAACTACTATAATACAGCTCCTATATACAAGAATATAACTACTATAATACTGCTCCTATATAAAGAATATAACTACTATAATACTGCCCCTATATACAAGAATATAACTACTATAAACTGCTCCTATATACAAGAATATAACTACTACAATACTGCTCCTATATGCAAGAATATAACTACTATAATACTGCCCCTATGTACAAGAATATAACTACTATAATACTACCCCTATGTACAGGAATGTAAACTACTATAATACTGCCCCTATGTACAAGAATATAACTACTATAATACTGCCCTATGTACAAGAATATAACTACTATAATACTGCTCCTATGTACAAGAATATAACTACTATAATACTGCCCCTATGTACAAGAATATAACTACTATAATACTGCCTCTATATACAGGAATATAACTACTATAATACTGCCCCTATGTACAAGAATATAACTACTATAATACTGCTCCTATGTACAAGAATATAACTACTATAATACTGCTCCTATATACAAGAATATAACTACTATAATACTGCCCCCTATATACAAGAATATAACCACTATAATACTGCTCCTATGTACAAGAATATAACTACTATAATACTGCCTCTTTGTACTCTATCTTTTATCATTGTTTGGGAGATATAGTATAACTTCTTGTAGTAGAGGATCCGGCTTCTGCTCAGTGATGTGAACCCTAATGACAATGGTTGTTACAACACAACATTCAATTAGTGAGATTGCTATGTTACGCTGAAGGACGAGAGGCACAAAACCCCAGAGAGGGAGAACACAAAACAAGAAATATTTAATAATATGAAGAGCCCTCGAAAGGCCACAGCCCGGAGTGCCGGAGAACCCTGGCGGAGACGAGGACGTCTATTTCTAGAGTCTCCGGAGAGTCGGTGACACAGAATAGCAGGGAATTCTCCAGGATAATATTGTCTTATTCTTCACATTCTTGGGAGCGTCTTCATCTGTTTCCTCCTGATAACAGCGGTTATAGGGAAAGTGCTGGGTGCTTTGGTCGTCCTCTTCATTTAACCCTTACAAGTCATAAGATGAATCATATTGTAGATAAGCTCACATTATCTTAGGATAACGCTAGTATATCCGGTTTCCCTTATTATGTGCTCTATGTATCTTTGGATTGGTCTTGCACTCTACCTTACAGATGAGGTCACTGATGGCATAACTTAGAGCTCATTGGCCCCAATGCAAAAAGTCTAATGGGGCCCCCAATTATTGCAAATCTCAGAAGTGTTTTATTCTATAGGACAAAACGACTTTTGGGGCCGCCCCTAGGTTCCAGGGCTCGGGTTTGATTGCAACCCCTGCACCTATTATAGTTACACCCCTGGATGAGATTTCTCCCACTTTCTGAATACTTTCTTAAGGACAACATCTGCTCTTCCAAATTATTGGCAAAAAAACAAGCTGCAATTCACATTATGACCACTGGAGGCTGCATAAAGAAACATACAGCATAAACATTTCTGGAAGACTATTGCAAAATTTTATTTGTCTCCCTCCAAGTCGGCATCCCTAAGATTGTTTTAATATATTATTATAGTAAATGAGTAGATAATAGTAGTCCTCCTTTGTCTACTCTTGATTATATGTGTGTGTGTGTGTGTGTGTGTGTGTGTGTGTGTGTGTGTGTGTGTGTGTGTGCGCGCGCGCGCTTGTGGAGTTTTCTAGTATATATTTGTTCTTGCTGCAGCCTACATCATGGTCAATTTGCCTAAATCCTCTTGACGGTATATCACGTAGCACTTCTCCAGTATCCCACAATCAACAGAGCAAGAGATGCATGAACAGTTCAAGAACCTTTATTGAAAACATAAAAATCCATAAAACAATCCATCAGAATACTGTATATCCAGGTAATCCAGGTGAGTCTCCCATGTGTCTGGAGAGCTCACATCGGCGTCAGCATTCCACACAAAAAACTGAATCGTACTGCCTGTCCACAGAAGGACTGAAATCTTACACCCTCTCCTCCCCCAACCACCTCTCAATATCCAAAACCAGGTCTATTGACACACTCCAGGGGCAAGTATACACAATGGCAGGCAGAGGACTAGAATGACCAAGTAAGGACATGTCCACAGTAATTCAATTATCAGACCCTCTGGAGTGTAATAAGTACACAGGAAGTGGGGAAGGGCGGAATACACAGTATAGGAATGACACTTGTAAGATGCAGTAAAATATAACCCACCATATCCCACCATCACACGGTATATTGAAGCCAAAGTGTCCAAAGAAAGTTCAGGTAAATATTGTGTTCCCCTGAAGGCTCTTTGGCCACCTTGGCTTCAATATACTGTAACATCTAAAAGGATTTTGGCAGATTGACCATGGTGTAAGCTGCAGCAAGAGCGAATCTGTACTAGAATAGTCTCTACAAACATATTCTACAACATTCTTTAAAAAAAAATAACTTTAGGGTGTAAAACAATTTAGAAACCATGTTATCCCTATAGCATTTAGTTATTGTCACATTTAGCTTGTAGTATTGGAATATCTACTGTATTTTTCGCTTTTAAAGACACACTTTTGTTTCCCCCAAACTGGTGGGGAAACGGGGGTGCGTCTTAAAAAGAGAATGTAAAAAAAAAATTAAATATTACATATTGTCAGGGCGGGGTGTGTGGGTGCTGAGCGGGGGTGTCGGGGGCAGGTTCCGGATGTGAGGGGCACGGGTGTAGATGTGGGGGAGTACCGGCGGCTGCAGGCGCTTGGTGCCGCCATGTTTTTTGCAGGTGGCTGCATTCAGTATGTGCAGCCAGCCGGTAGAGGTAGACACTTCAAATTGGCAGCAGGACTCCTCTATGGCCGTGGCCATTTTGTTGAAGTCTCTGCCGCCGGCTGCACATAGTGAATGCAGCCGCCCACAAAAAACATGGCGACTCCCAGTGCTCGCTGCCGCCGGTACATCTCCACTAACCCTGGTCCTACACCTTCGCCCCTCACCCTCCTGAACCTGCCACCGGCACCCCCGCTTAGCAGCCGCAATTCCACCATTGGTAAGACCATATATAGGGGATGGGGCATATAAACAGGACGAGGGCATATAAACAGGATGAGGGCATATATACAGGATGGGGATGGGGGCATATACACAGGATGGGGGGCATATTTTCAGGATGGTGCATGTATACAGGATGGGAACATATAGGTAAGATGGGAGAATGTATATGCCAGGATGGGGGTATACAGGATGGGGGGCCATATTTACAGGACAGGGACATGTATGCCATAATGAGGGTATATATATCAGGATGGGGGGGCATATGTACCAGGATAGGAACATATATACAGGATGGTGACATATATACCAGGATGAGGGACATCTATACCAGAATGAGCAATATATATACCAGGATGGGGGCATATAAACAGGATGGGGATGTATATACCAGGATGAGGGACATGTATACCAGGATGAGCGATATATACCAGGATGGGGGCATATATACAAGATGGCGACATGTATGCCAGGATGAGGGACACATATGCCAGGATGAGGGACACATATAACAGAATGGGGGGGACATATATACTTGGATACCAGGATGGTGGGGTTTATGTACCAGGATGAGCGACATATATACTGATTATAAGACAGACACTGGCATTATAGGATGGACCCCATTTAACATTAAAAGTTATTTTTTTTCTCTTTTCCTTCACCAAATTTATGGGTGCGTCTTATAATCAGGTGTGTCTTATAAAGTGAAAAATATGGTATATTATGTGTCCTGGGCCTACTTCTAAAAAAAAATTTCAGGGTTTCAAACTATTTAGAAACCATTTTATCAATGAGATTTAGTCCTAGTCACATTTAGCTTGGGAACTGTTTAAGAATGTTATGACTTTCAGGGAACAGCGATGGGCATGATCATGTCCCCTGAACTATGTAAACAATAATTAAATTATAATAAATGTATTTAACTTGTCCTATTAACTCCTTACCATGCAAAAAGTAACCTTGTTCAGAATTAATCAAGAAAAGTAAACAAAAAGGGTATTAGGATTTCCAAATTATGTGTTCTGAGCTTAATTCTAAAAAACTTACTTCAGGGTTTAAAACTATTTAGAAACCATGTTGTCCTCATAGTATTAAATTCTATTTACAATTAGCTTGGGAACTGTTTCTAATTGTTATGACTTTCAGGGAACAGCGATGGGAACGATCACGATCCCTAAACTATGTAAACCATAATGACATCATAATAAATGTACTTTACTTGGTATATTAACTCTTTACCATCCACATCATATATAAAAGGAAACTGGTTTAGAATTAATCAAGAAAAATAAACTAAAACGTTATGGGAATTTCTAAATTATGTGTGTTGGGTCTAATTCTAAAAACTAACTTCACAGTCTAAAACAATTTAGAAACCATGTTATCAGTATAACAACTAGTTCTTGTCACATTTAGCTTGGGAACAATGTTCAAATGTTATGACTTTCAGGGAACAGCGATGGGCACAATCACATCCTCTGAACTATGTCAACAATAATTAAATAATGATAAATGTATTTAACTTGTCCTATTAACTCCTTACCATCCACACTACACAAAAAAGTAACCTGGTTCAGAATTAATCAAGAAAAGTAAACACAAAATGCATTAGAATTTCTAAATTATACAGTTGTGGCCAAAAGTATTGACACCCCTGCAATTCTGTCAGATAATACTCAGTTTCTTCCTGAAAATGATTGCAATCACAAATTCTTTCATATTATTATCTTCATTTAATTTGTCTTCAATGAAAAAACACTAAAAGAATTGTCCTAAAGCCAAATTGGATATAATTCCACACCAAGCATAAAAAAGGGGGTGGACAAAAGTATTGGCACTGTTAGAAAAATCATGTGATGCTTCTCTAATTTGTGTAATTAACAGCACCTGTAACTTACCTGTGGCACCTAACAGGTGTTGGATATAACTAAATCACACTTGCAGCCAGTAGACATGGATTAAAGTTGACTCAACCTCTGTCCTGTGTCCTTGTGTGTACCACATTGAGCATGGAGAAAGAAAGAAGACCAAAGAACCGTCTGAGGACTTGAGAAACCAAATTGTGAGGAAGCATGAGCAATCTCAAGGCTACAAGTCCATCTCCAAAGACCTGAATGTTCCTGTGTCTACCGTGCGCAGTGTAATCAAGAAATTTAAAGCCCATGGCACTGTGGCCAACCTCCCTAGATGTGGACAGAAAAGAAAAATTGACGAGAGATTTTAACGCAAGATTGTGCGGATGGTGAATAAAGAACCTCGACTAACATCCAAACAAATTCAAGCTGCCCTGCAGTCCGAGGGTACAACACTGTCAACCCGTACTATCTGTCGGAGTCTGAATGAAAAGGGACTGTATGGTAGGATACCCAGGAAGACCCCACTTCTTACCCCGAGACATAAAAAAGCCAGGCTGGAGTTTGCCAAAACTTACCTGAGAAAGCCAAAAACGTTTTGGAAGAATGCTCTCTGGTCAGATGAGACGAAAGTAGAGCTTTTTGGGCAAAGGCATCAACATAGAGTTTACAGAAGAAAAAAAAGAGGC